>JBAMAV010000991.1:0-436959 GCA_037043315.1 Amiota communis
GATCGCTGGAGGAGCAAGGGCCCAATACACAAAACTTGCCCTCTTTGGGTAGTCTGTTTTTTCGTTATTCTGTATAGATTATTTTTAAATTGCTCAATATTTTTAAATCGCTCCCTTAATATTCACAAATTTATAGAAATTAAAACCATCAAAATAAATCATCAAATTAAAAGCAGTGTACGCAGTGAAAATAAAATGTCGGAACTTTTGATGTATTGTTGGATACAAACACATCAATTTTAAAACGTCAGAATGTCATTAAACATAGATGAAAATGAAAAAAACGAAGATTTAATTTTCACGAGAAGTGGAAAAATAAGCTGTTCACCATCAAGTTGCCTTTCAGAGGACTTAAGTGCTGTACCAAAATCCAAACCAGATGGAAATTGCTCCGAAGCAAACAAATAGGCTACCAAAAGCACAAAAACAGAAGAAGAAGAAGTGCTACTAAGTGGCCCCCATAAGCTCCAAAAAATTAAAGCTGGAATGCTCCGACAGAAAAACATTAATGCTGATGTCAAAAATGGAGTTACAGAGCTTGTTGAACTCTTTGACATTATGGAAAACATACGGCGTAAAAAAACTATCATGGAGAAAAAACGGATGATAAAACTAATGGACCCTCAAACGAGGAATGAGGAAAGCTTGACCCCAACCGAAAGACCAAAACCGTCGCACTAATTATTGAAATGGAGAAGGGAGAAAAAGCAAATCCAGAGATCCGTGAAGCCCTCCAAAAAAAGACGCAACATAAAGCCTCAATAGTGAAACTTAAACCGAAGGCTACAATAGAGATCCGGGACCTTGACTCCCTTACAACTGAAGATGACATTACTGCAGCTGTAGAGCGTCCTATTGGAGACAAGACAGGAGAAACCACATTCGGAACAACTGCTACAAACAGCCAAGAGAAAATACGTGCTATTGTTACGTTGTCCAAAGAAAATGCGAAGAAGCTACTACATAAAATGCTGTCGATGGTTTGGTCTGGGGCATTAACAATGGGAGTGCAAAGAGCCTGCCAGGAAAATCAGGCCATAAGCTTAAAAAATGCTCAAAAACTCCAAGTTGCTGCCTATGTCTAGAAAAAGGACGAAATCATACAGAGCACATCCCAGGTTCTGCTAAGTGCAAACAATATAGAGACTTAGTAGAACAGAAATGAAGATACTACAGTGTAACATGCACAGAAGTAAGACTGCCGATTCCCTGTTACCACAAATTATGCTGGAACACGAAGCAGACGTAACTATTATAATTGAACAAAATGCAGCCACAAACAGAGAAGAGGGTGAAGACAAGTTCCCATTAACAATCTCAGGAAAAGGAAACGGCTTCGTTTGGATAACAAACAAGCATTTGACGATAATGAGCTGTCATCTGACACCAAGTGACAATATGGCTGAATTCCAAGTAAAAGATGAGGCACGAAAGCTCAATGGTGATATTATTGTAACTGGAGACTTTAATTCAAGGGCTATCGAATGGGGAATGCAGACGACGAATACAAGAGGGCGGCGAATCCTGGAATTGGCTGCCAGATTAGGGCTAATGGTAGTAAACACAGGGTCTACGCCAACTTTCAGAAGACAAGGATGCGATGGCACAATTCCTGATGTAACACTAGTGTCACAGGGCTACGCAAACAAAGTACGGCAGTGGACTGTTCTTGAAGACTACACAGGCAGCGACCATGCAGCAATGCCAACCGTAAAAAAGGCACATCCTAAGAAAGCTTCTTATTGGTGGACGGATGAGATTAAAAATCTGAGACAGACTTGCATTCGGAGCCAAAGGAGATACACCAGAGCGAGAAAAAATAGCACAGCTATAGCGGAACTTTTCGAATATAAGACTGCAAAGAGTGCACTGAACTCGGCCATTCAAACTAGTAAACGAGACAAATGGGAAGAGCTTCGGCGGGACATAAACAAGAACCCGTGGGGCCTTGGATATAAAATTGTTATGAAAAGACTCGGAGCAAGGAAAAAGCCTCCAAACCTCGATGAAGATGTGATGGAGAACATCGTGAATACCCTGTTTCCAACATACAGACAGAGAACGGACACCACACAGGACCCGGTAAACGATCCATCACCATTATTCACAGCAGATGAGGTGGAAATAGCTGCTAAAAACCTAAAGAGTAACAAAGGCCCTGGCCCGGACGGAATCCCAGCGGAAGTGCTAAAAATTGTTGCAGCAGAACGCCCACATGTACTGCTAAACATGTACAAAAGCTGTCTGTCAAAAGGGCTCTTCCTGGTGGAATGGAAAAAACAAAAGTTGGTCCTCATCAGCGAAGGCAAAGGAGATCCTGAAACACCATCAGCATACCGACCACTATGTATGCTGGTCACGGCAGGAAAACTCCTAGAAAAGATGTTGAAACCTCGCATCTCAACGGCAATAAATGATACAGGTGGCCTGTCGGGAAGGCAGCATGGGTTCAGAATTGCCAGGTCAACAATCGGAGCAGTCGAAGAGGTGATAAAAAGTGTACAATCAGCACGATTTATAAACCACTTTTCAAGACCAATAGTACTAGTGGCGACAATCGATGGCAAAAACGCCTTTAACAGCGTAAAATGGGACGACATGCTAGATGCTCTTGATAAGCATAGAACAACGGACTATATTATGAAGATGGTACGTAGCTACCTCAAAGACCGAGAATTTATCTACTACACAAGCAGAGGACAGCGAAAGAAGCAGATAACGGAAGGCGCAGCGCAGGGCTCAATACAATTTATGGAACGTAAGCTATGATGAAATTTTAAGGATTGAAATGCCTGACGAATGCCACTTATTGGGCTACGCAGACGATATCGCAGCAGTCATAACAGCGCGAAACCTCGAAGCAGTACAAAGCAAGCTTAACCAAGTGCTTATTAGGACGCAAACATGGATACAATGACATGGTCTTTGTCTAGCAGCTGATAAATCTGAGCTTGTTTTTCTTACGAGGAAACATATACCCCTCGAGATGGAAATGCGTCTATTCTCGCAAACACTCGCAAAAGACCTCAAAGATGCTTAATTACCTGGGTGTAAGAATTGATAGCAAGCTGACATACTGGGCACAAATCCAGCACGCAGCAGAAAAACCAGCAAGAGTAACAAGCTCTCTATCGAGCCTAATGGCAAACTGTGGAGGACCACTTGCGAGTAGGCGAAAGCTTCTCCTGGACACAACGCTATCGATAACGCTTTATGGAAGCGAGGTGTGGGCCGCTGCATTGAATGTTGAAAGAAGAAGGAGAGTATTGGGCAGAATACAGAGGATGACAGCTCTTCGGGAAACTTCATCGTATCGCACGGTGACAGAAGCAGCAGTATTGGTAATCAGTGGCACGATACCAATAGACCTCCTCGCAAAGGAGAGGAAGGGAATATGGATGCTGAAGAAACACATTTTGACAACCGCAGCAAGACAAGCGGTCAGAGCGCAATCGATACAGCTGTGGCAGCAGTGATGGTCGGCAGAAACGAAATTCAGATGGACAGCTAAACTAGTCTCAGAAGTGAATCCATGGCTAAGTAGACAGTGGGGTGACGTAAATTTTTATATCACACAACTGCTTTCGGGACACGGCTGCATCCGAAAATACCAACACAGAATAGAAAAAGCAGTAAATGCACATTGCATTTATGGGGACCCAGAAGTGGATGATACAAATCATACTTTCTTCGAATGCAACAGATGGCAACAAGATCGTGATGAGCTCGAAAGCAGTGTGGGCCCCGTCAATGCAGCATATATTGTCGGCAAGATGCTGGTGAGTAAACAAATCTGGACACAAGTAGCTCACTACATTGAAAAGATTTTAAGATTAAAGAAGGGACCTGGACGCAGGTGTTACAGTTGACATATAAAGTCAGATGAGGATACCACCTTGAAGTAATGCGCAAGCAGTTCCAGGGTGGACACATATCCAACAATTGGGGGATGTTTTAGTGGCATCACCACATACCGGGGGTGCGACGGCACCCCTGACGATGCGAAGGCATTTTCGACCTCCCTAACCACAAAAAAAAAAATATATATATATAATTATTGTTATTATGCAGTGCATATCACTCGTATTCGAGCAACAAAACCGCAGAGAACAGAGGCCCACTTCTTGCATTGCTAATATATGGAATGTCAGCCGCTTGAATAAAGAGCGCCTCATAATGGAATTCGATAGAAGGGTGGCAGCCACTGAACAACAGACGAGTGTTAGAGAAATGGTAGCTCAAACAATGTATGTTATAACTATGATGCCTCAATGCCAAAATATGGCGATAGGCGTAAAAACCCCAGAACACGGCGGCGAAGTAATGCTAATGAGGAACACGAGGCATATGAAATCGCTAGGAAGGAATTAGTATATGGGCATTGACTAAATTTGAAAATCATGTGTACGATCGCACACATGCAATTTTTTTTTATTTGTGAACATATTTTTTAAATGTATTTATTAATTGATAAAAAGAAACAAATTTATTTAAATATGCCTTTCAAAATTTAATAATTAATTTCTATAACAAATTAGCATAGGCAATATTTATAAGGCTTATTTTGTCCCATTCCGTGACCAAAACGTCTTTGAGCTGCTTTATGGTCTCAAATTTTTTTCTACTCCACCCTTGATCTCTTCTTTATTACAATAATTTTAATAGTTTTTTGTTTTATTTTTTATTTATAAGTATTATTATTAATTAATTTTTTTAAATTTTTTTTTTGTTCAGTGGTGCGGTTGTTATATACGTGTGTGTCACAAATTTGAAACAGAAAGGAAAAGCGAACGATGTACATGCGTTTTGTTTACTCACTATCCTCCCCTGGTCTATTCTTTATTATCTTATTATTTTTACACATGTATTTTCTTTGTAAACCTCAATACCCAGTCCCGTTTCTAGTCCTGCTGAATAGTTGGGTTCACTGAGTTTAAATGATTAATATCTTGTAACTTTACGCCTCTTATAAATTCAACTAATAGCTCGAACCCAGAAGAACCGACTGCACCAGTTATATTTATATACAGAACTTTCAAAACCCGGAGCATTCAAACTACAAAGAAAATATGTACATTACAGTACACATATGCTTATACATACTTAACAATTTACAAACACGACCATCCTTGTTCCTTTCTGCTTTATTACTGCTGTTCTTTTTATACATACATCTTTCGTAATAAATATTATCAAAAAAAGTCTTTTCTCGCTGTCGAGCCTTAAAGGCGGCAGCATTAGCAGCAGCGATGCGTTGTAAGGGCGAAGGTTGGTGGTGGAGCGAAGCGATAACTCGCACAATGACAATATTGCTCTGACATGCACCGTACATTTCCCTATTTGTACTGTTAGTTTATAAGCACGGAAATCTCTTCTCTATATATATATATATATTTAGAAATGTTATTACATACAATTCTAATTAGCAAAATACTTTACGATTACTTTTAATAGATTATATACAGAACTTTATTTAAACTAAAAGTTAATATTTGCAAGTGATGCTTAAGATTTAGCGAGATTAAATTTATATCGCGTGCGCTGCGATGCCGACTCAACAGGAAAAGACAGAACCTCGAGTCAGTGTTGGCAAGCTCGTTTTCCTGTCCCCATCTGATCGTTGGGGTTGCCACAGGATCTTCAAGGAGCTGCCAACGTACTCCACAGAGGGTTGCCACATATATAAAAATGAATCGATAAAAGTGTTGGTGAGTGCCAAACTCGAGAATGGCCGACTTTGATGAAATTTTTTGTTGTACTTATTGGGTCAAGTGGATGGTTATCAGCTGCATTTGGCGTGGCGTTTTTTTTTGAGAGACAGACAGTTTTTTACTTTGCATATAAAGCTTAGAGACATATTTTAAAATCAATCAAACCGCCTTTGTCAAATATAGCAGGAAACTATGTCAATATTAATACTTGATTCGTCAAAAATAAAAAGTGAACAGTATCACGCACTTAGATCACGTCGGAAGCGTAGCAAAGCACGCCGGGTACGCTAGTAATTAAATAAATATTAAAAAAAACATTCCTCTATTTTCAGAATATATAAATTACTTAGCACTAGGGTTTTGGAGTAGGGTTGTAACGGAACTTTGCATCTGCAGAACATCCGCATGAAATTGTACCTCTGCCTTCACATCCGCTTTCGCATGTTTTTAATGGAGTTTTAGCGGAGGTATATTCACATTTTGTCATTGCGTTTGACTTCAAATTTCTCACGCCCTCTCACATACCATATCAAAATTAAAGAAAAAATAATAATTGAAGACATAATTTCAAGATTTAGTGATCTTCCAAGCAATACATTAACTTCGTTTCCTACATATTTGGACCCAAGTTATAAATTAAAGTTTTTAGATGAAACTATTAAGGACAAAGTTGAATCTGAACTATTGCGTTTACTGACGCAGCATGACTTGGCTGTAACAGCTTCAAGTGTAGCTGATGACGGCGGAGCTTCTGTTGTCAAGAGACCTAGGTTTGAATTGCACCGAGTTGACGAGAGCGAGTACACGCTCCCAGATTTCAACGCCAGCCAAAAGTGTTTACCCAAATCTGCAAACATGTTGAAAAAGAACAGTGACGATGAGGAAAATAGAAATGAAATCAGTACGAGCCTCATAATTGATAAAAGAGTAATACACCCAAAACCAGGTTTCACTAAACGAAGACCCTTTAAAATCATGGAAATATAATAAAATATGTCAATATTTTTTCCCATCGTACGTGCTTATTTATCGACGCCACCTAGATCGGTTCCAAGTGAGCAATTATTTAGGGGAACTGGTTGAAGAAGGCGCCAAAGCTGCAAAATTGTTGTTTATTAAGAATAATTTGCCCCTTATCAATTTTGATTACCAATAGTTACTTATGTATATCTTTATATATATAATTCGAGTGTACAAAATTTTGTGACTGTTTGCTTCTAAACGGCTAGACCAATTTCGATAAACTTTTTTTTGTTTTACTTATGGGGTAACCAAGATGGTTTATGCATCATTTGGACCTGCTAGGTGGCGCTGTTGTCAAGATAAATTTTTTAATTTTTTTATCTAGCGCCCACTATACTAAGCCGATTTAAATAATTTTTTTTTTTTTAAATGACAAATGAATCCTTATGAAAAGAGTTGCATACTTATTTTTTTTAGTTTTTAATTTTTAATATACTATTTTTAAGTATTAAGTTTTTTGAAAACCACTGCAAGAAAAAAAATGTACGTTTTTTCGTTTTTAATGCTTTGGTTGTTCTTATACTTCTATTTTTTCTGTCTTAGTACGCAATTTTTGCGCTCTTCGTTTCTGTATTTGATGTTCATTGAGAGTAAGACAAGAAGGAGACAGTGTGTTTCGTTGTTTGTGCTTTGCTTTGTTTGTGTTTCGTGTTTGAGGCTATTGATTATCACGACGGGGCCGCAGCAAAGCGCGCCGGGCTACGCTAGTATGTATATATGCATACTTTGTCGTAGAAACTTTGTAGTATGGGTAAATTTTTTCTTTAATAAGAGGTTAAAACCGATTTTTGTTTCTTAGTTTACCAACCTCCGCCTCTGTTAAGATCCGCTTCCGCGGAGGTCAAACCCTGCTCTTCTGCATCGCTCAAGAAATCTTGTCTTAAGTTAGTAGCTGAATTAAATTCAGTTTTTATACTCTTCATTTAATTAATTTTATTAAGGTATTGCTGAGGTTGCACTCGGGTCAGCACCCTTCATTGATGCACCTTATTATGTACGACATTTTTTGTTTTGTTGTTAGGTGCGAGAATGAACAAACAAATGGTTTGCCGATACGTGAACATGCTACGCACAATTGACCGTGAGAGAAACATTCATTTTCGAGATTTAGGCCGCAGACACTCAAGGAATGGTCTTGGGGCTTGTTGACCGTCATGGCAAATGCATGACGAATCGGAAATTAAATTCTTTTAAACTCGAATGGCATATCAGTTGGATCATAGGAATTCTCGGAATTCATATTTAAACTTTCCCTTCTGTATCGTCGTGTGAATCACATTGCCTATGAGTTTTTTCACCACCAAACACGTTCTGTTACATAGCTTTGGTTGGTTCAGATTTCGAAGCATGATGAATACCGAGACAACTTTCAGTTATAAATTGTGCGGGGGCAATCCAGGCAGATCCAATGAGTTTAAAAATTCAGTTGGTTTGTTGGTTGCTTTGTCTTCGTTTGTTACACAATCGATAGATTTAAAGGAATGCAGAGGATCACAGATCTGATTTTGAAATTTGAAGTTTAAGTGATCCATCCACTTGCGATTATTATGATTGTCAATGATGTTCGGGAACACTTTATTGATGAGATCGTCCTTCCTTGAGACAAAATTGCAAAAATTTGTCGGAAAGGAAATCAATCCATTCGATTCATCGACAGGAACACGGCCATTACAGATAGTTAGCAATTGCCTTGCCATATTTGTCGTTAGCGGAAGTTTTTTCACATATTTTCACAGCTTCGATGATTTGAGGCAAGAGTTTATTTCATCAGCAACGGTCAATCTTGGAATGATTGGTAGTGTTTCGCGGAAATCTCCAGACAGTAGGATCATTGAGCCTCCAAAAAATCTTGAGTCATTGCGCAGATCATTCATTGTTCGATTGTTGCTTCCAATGCTCGTTTATGTGCCATAGTGCATTCATTCCAGATGATGACTTTAATTGCTATTAAGACTTTGACCATTTCTGAGTGTTTCGCAATGTTGCATGTCGGTTTTTCAATCCTTTGAATGTTTGACGGCAATTTCAATGCTGAATGAGCCGTTCGGCATCTTTCTAGCAACGTAGCCGAAGCAACTGCTACAGAAATTTCGGATGTCACACGAACAGTGTCCACAATCAATGAGATGAGGAATGTCTCCCCAGTTCCACCGGGCGCATCGTGGAAAAATAAACCACCATTTCGTACACTTCCCCTTTTGTTGGGGGTTCAACAGTGGTACATTTGTTCGAACTATTTGGTTCAATGCATCTCGTGCAATTCCTCGTTCTCCTTCAGTTGATTGATTCGCAATAATCCGAAGCCTTATTGCATTACGGCTTTGTTGGGAAAGATAAGATCTTCTGTGTTGCGGCATTGTTAGTAATAATATTCGCACAATAAGATTTTTTCATAACACTCACACAAAACAAATGAATTAATCGTTAACCACAACATAAACTTTTAAAACCACAATCGAAATAGAAAAAAAAGGGCAAGTGTGCCTGGTACACATGTTAGAAGTGTAACCTTCAGGAAACTAAACTGCAAGCAAATTAAATTTCGGAAGATTATGCTGTCCAGGTGCAATCCGTAAATAGTCATCGTCAAAAGTCTGTTGTTGTGCTGTTAGACTGTCTTCAATCGGTATATGCTCACTTAGTCCTTCCCGATTACTTTCATCCACATGATGGCCATTATTGAAAAAGCTTTCATCGATTTTACTATCATAAAACACATTAAGTGGAGTTTGTAGCAAGTACTGAAGCCATGCGCGAATTGTTCATTTGCTTACCAATCCCACTAAGTAGCTTGATTTGCGAATTTTTGCGAAATAACTGTTTCACCATATTGTCGACTTCGACTGGTATATTAACAATTTGAACATAAATTCCGTATTTGCCATGGACGTGTCGCTACCGTCTAATTTGCATAAATGGAATTCGCGGTGAGATAAGACTTTCGGAAATCAAATCCAGTGTGTGTAAGGACGCAGCCATCTTTTGATATTTGAAACCGTTGTATGTGGAATTACCTTTTTTTTGATTGCATTGTAACACGTGGTACATAGTAAAATATCCTCACTTGCATTATAATTGTTAATTGTTACACGTAATAGTTTTTCATGTTCTGTTCGAGGTGTTTTTAAATCTTTTTTAAACCACAAACGATCACACACGGAGCATATATAACCGAACATATTGTTAAAAAACTTTTTGCGAAATTCTTCATGGGCAACTTTATTTCGATGATATTGTAAGTATGGTATTCCAGGCTGTAGATCTGCTTGAAAGTAACCTGAAAAGTAATTTGTAATATACGATGAGCTTGATCATAATTCTAGCTACTCAAAGACACAAACTTTTGAATTCGTATGGTTTGCAACTTAAATTACGTTATCACTCAAAGTTTTGAACCTTTAAGCAACTTTTCAATTTAATTTATGTATTCACCTAAAAGTTTTGTAACTTAAAGCAATGCGTAGGCTTCACAACTTAATTTCATTTATACAAAGCTAAGTAGCTTCTAGCAATACGTTTAGTATGTAACTTGCAGCAACTTGTCAGCAACAAATTTTTGAAAGTATTTTGCTTTAAGTAACAAGGCATTGTTGCTTGACAACATAAACGACTATCACTTTCAAATTATGGTCATACTCCATTTCCGATTTTCTACTTCCGTTTCATCAATTTTGAATTCACTGCAGTCGCTAAAGAATTTTACCCTTCAAAAATCATAAATATCGATCCACCTGTTCTTGAGTTATAAATGGTGTGACACACAACTTTCTTTTTTATATATAAATAGATATTGCAGACATGTTTCGCGTTGCATATCTGAAAGAGCATCGGTTTCTGACATGACTATGGAACACTTTTTAAAAAACGTTTTCACGATAAAACATTGTATTTAGTAATTTTATTGTATTTTTAAATTTAATCCGATATTTTTTATTACTTATTATCAAAGTTATATGGAAAAAAATAATAAAATAAATGAATTATAAAATCATTAAATCTTAAATAATAAATTACGAAGCCTCTAGTTTACTATTGTTGTTGTTGTTGTTCTGAGGGTCTTGATTGATTGTGTTCATAGGTGAATGTCGAAGTTTTGTCGGTCTGATCTAGTTCGGTTCGGTTTGGCTGTGTTTATATGTAGTATTCATAGCCAAGCACACACATACATTCCTGGTACAACTCTTGTCTATATGTCATGTTTTATTTTCAGAGTTTTTGTTGGGTGAATTATCGTCCATTCTTCTTTAGTAACTCTGATTTGCTTTTATATTTGAGCGTCGCTCGTTGCGTCAAAATTTATTCGTAATTATTCATTCTTTCATTCATTTCTGTTTGTATGTATGCGCAGGTGTTTGTTCTTGTGGACCTTCACCCTACGCAAGCCAAACGAAATGAACTACGAATGACGTGAAAGAGAACAGAGAAAAACGTCGGCAGAAACCCTGGTGCGCGAGTGAAAATTACCTCGTCGTGTGCCGTCACCCCTCTTCTCTACAAACAATACACCCCAGATAGCGCTCTGCTGCAAAAAATCTAAATATAAAATAGGTCTAAGTAAAATATTTATATATTTATTATTAGTGACTATTATATTTTAAAATACGACCAAAAAAAAATTGCATGCACACACACACTTAATACAAAATGGTCAAACGTCATTATGATGGAAAAAAAATCATTATTTATTTATTCTCGTTTATGTCCTCCCCTGTTTTATTCTTTGTAGGAGGAATGGGGCATCATCCATGTGACTGATTGGTGACTAACTGATCCAGTGACCCACTGATTATCTGACTGACTGACTGACTGACTGACTTACTTATTGGCAGTATCAATTTATCATCATATGTGTGTAACTAGCTACACCTATCCTCGCCTATTTACAGTTTCCACATTGTTTCACAATCTTTTTCTTTTCATACTCCATTCCATGTCATCATCCTTTGCTTCCACTCCATTCGATTCCATTTTTTATAGCGACCTTGCGACTTGTTTTTGTTGTAGCTGTTTTGGTTAGAGTAAGTTGTAGTTTAAAAAGGACGTCCATTGGTAGTATTGCCATAATAGTTAAGACGTTCGGGTAGCTTTGGTGGCGCATTTGGTACTGGGCGGCTGTGAGTGTAAAAAATATAAATTGAATCCAAATGAATTTTTGAAGGAACATTGGAAGGAATAATAAGAAAACTTAACTTAAACGATGCGTTGAACTTAACACTAACACTGATTTAAATAATGTTATCTACATATATATTAAAATAATATACAAAAAAAGCAAAACGGAAGATGAATCTATAGCTCAGCGCCTTAAGCCTATTGAACGTGAACTATATAAAACATTGTAACAATTACAGATAGATAATATTTTTGAAGAGAGTATAATATAAGTTAATTATTAAAATAATTTCTAATTCTATTACACAATAATTGTCAAAAATGTATTAACTAAACTGAATTGCAGTCCAACAATGGACTCGGAAACCGCTGAATCGATTGTGGATATTACTTTTGCGTTCGTATGGTTGATGTCTGTGTTATGCTATACGGCATGAGAAATTTTAAAATTTTAAACCCGTAACGACTTCCATCTGAAACTTGTTTATACAAGTTTCACGTCATAAGCGGCGGGTACATTGCAATCAGTTATTGTTATTGTTTTCATGCAAATAAGGGGCTATCCGTTACACGAATCTCATAATTTTTGATTCCTCCCTTGTCCGAGGTGCTCACCACCACCCTCCTCCACTTAAGGTCTTTTTAACCGTATATTGTTTCGCGCCACTATTAAAGAGCGAAAATAGCGCAAAACAATTGCAAGTTAATTTGAATTTTAACATTCATAATTAGCGAAACGTTTAACGTGTATGTACAATATACATATATCGCATAAGTCCAAAGTAGAAAATGTGCATCATCAGTATATAAAACATGTTGTTTGTTAAAAAAATAATTCTTTATTTTTTCTTTAGTTTTGTTTTAACAAAGAATTGTGGTAAATTACAATAAAATTAAAAACTGTTGTTCAAGTTAAATCGCCATATTAATACAATACGAAAATTCTCCTTCTTCCTGTTTTTGATCAAAAGCTCCTCAAGTCAATGACCTCAAAAATAGTTGCCAACTATTGCAATCTGTAAATGCCATCCACAAAAGATCCACATTCACAGACTGCCAATTCGGTGATCTTTTTCTTAGTGCTTTTCTATATTTTGTTTTGATTATGTTATGTGTCTGTCTGCTTAATATTAGCATTTGTTCTCCTTCAACATCCTCCCCACGTTGAAAGAATGTACTTTCAAACAAAACGTGGCCACTCGGAAGGGGTGCAAGTTTGTGAATTGGTCGTCTGACTATGCCTTTTTTCGTTTGCATATCAGCGACGCGAACCTTGCCGTCATTGCCAACGATTGAAGACGTCACTCGACCTAAAATCCACTGTTTGGGTTCGTATTGTCTTCATTGATGATAACGAGCTGGCCAACAGTGAGATTTGGCTGTTCCTTTGTCCACTTGGAACGTTGTTGTAACTTATGAATATAGTCACGTTGCCAAAGTGACCAAAATTGCTGTTTGAGATATGTCACCCTTTGCCATCTATCTAAATAACGCATTTTTTTTTCGCAGTCGTCTGTACTATAATACAGTACCTCTTCAGGTACTGATACTAAGGAGGATCCAATCAATATATGTCCTGGTGATATTACTTCAGCATCGTTCGGATCATCACTCATGGGAGAAAGTGGCCTTGAATTCAGTATCGCCTCAACTTCTATGAACACCGTTTGCAGCTCTTCGAATGACAAGTTTGCGTTGGTCACATTCTTTACCACTAGTGTTTTCGCTGACTTTACGGCTGCCTCCCAGAGTCCTCCAAAATGTGGTGCTCTAGGAGGAATAAAACTAAACTCAAAGCTTTTACAATTGCTGTATAAATGTATGTTATCGATTGTTGACTTGTTGAACATTTGGAATGTAAATTCAACTAGTTTTAAAGCTGCACCAACGAAGTTTGTTGCGTTGTCGTATAGAATTTTTTGAGGAATGCCACGGCGACTGACAAATCTCCGAAGGCCAAGAAGAAACGCATTTGTCGATAACTCTGTTATCAACTCGATGTGTACCGCTTTAGAGGCGAAACAAACAAATATTGCAGCGAAAGTTTTATACGGTTGTGTGCTCCTTATTTTGTACGATATGTAAAAAGGACCACAGAAATCTACGCCTGTAACCAAAAATGGTCGCGTGACGCGCAACCGATCTGCTGGAAGTTGACCCATAATTTGCTGCATAAGGCGAGGTTTGTAGTGGAAGCAATGGGTGCATCCGCGGACTACTTTGCGAATAACTTCTCTTGCGTTCACCACCCAGAATTTTTCACGCATTATGGACAGCAACACTCTTGCTCTTGCATGTAAGTTGCTTCGATGTAGAAATTCGACGTAGATCCTCGTAAACCTATGATTTCTAGGCAAAAGAGCTTGGAATTCTGCGTCATATGGGATGTTAGCATTCGTAAGCCTACCACCAACTCTAAGCACACACACCATCTTTGTTCCCAATCGTATTTCATCCAGAAATGGAGTAAGCCGTTGCAAGCTTGGTTGTAATGACTTTTTGGATTTCAACGATGCAACTTCCTTTGAAAACAAAGATTGCTGCATGTGTACGACAATTCTCCACAAAGTGATGGTTAATTCATTCGACGGTATATGTAACACGTCTCCTGGTGAGAGCGATACATCTGGCTTTATTCTGTTTGCGCATCGATGTACATATGATGATATACGCAAGACTCGCAAATATGATGAGCAATTCTTCACAATCGAATCGATAACTGATTCAGTGCCCTGAGTGTTACGACAAGCTAATGTGATCTTATTACGTACTTCGATCGGCTGAGGTAATGATTCCCGCAACTGTGGCCAATCGCACTCAGGATTCATAAAGAAATCAGGACCATTCACCCACATATTTGTGAGCATCTCTGCTACGTTTCATCCTCGGGACACGATGTCTGCTGGATTCTGCTTTGACGGAACATGTCTCCAAATGATGTCTTGACTGTGCTCTTGCAATTCTGACACTCTGTTTGCAACGAAACAATGCAGTTGAGAAGCATACATTTTTATCCATTGGAGCACGACCTTCGAATCCGTCCAGAAATTAATTTGTTTCGTGTATGCTTGTTACTTCGTAGCGAATTTACGTCAAGTCCTGCTGAGTAAGACAGCGGCACCAACTCAAGTTTTGGCAATGATTGTACTTTCGTCGGTGCCACCTTCGACTTTGCAATCAGCAAGTTAACTTTGATGCCATCACTTTGTTGAACCCGAACGTAGATCCGTACGCTCTTTCTGAATCATCTGCAAACCCATGTACTTCACACAACTCATTTGGTGAAGTGAACACAAATCGTGGAAATTTTAAACGTGAAATACCACGTACAGCAGATTCACCCAAGTTTCTTGAAGCTGACCTTTAAATGGCGTATCCCAATCAATTCCCTTCAGGGTTATGTCCTGAATGAAGATTTTACACAGAATTATCACAGGGCTTATAAGACCTAACAAATCGAATACTCGTGCAATTGTTGACGAAATAGATCTTCTTGTGAAAGGTTCTCCTGACTCAAACTGGTAGTGAAACACAAAAACATCTAGGTTAGATTGCCAAGCGTTGCCTAATGTTTTTGTAGTTTCATGATCATCAAGAACAAGGAATTGTTCAGCTTCTGATGTTGCCACTATTTTATTTGAATTACTGCTAAATTTCACTAGCTGTAACCCTGCTCTTGTCAGAAGCGTTATTAACTCGTCCTTCTTTCTTTGCAGCTCATCCTCTTGATCGGCCCCAGTTAATAGATAATCTACGTAAAAATCATTGAGAAGGGCTTCGCTACCGAGGGAAATTCAGGCCCGTAAGAACCTGCTATGTGACGCAAATCTCTTATTGCCAGAAATGGAGCAGCCGATGTGCCATAATGTAATTGTGTTCAGCTGATATGTCTGAATTTCGCTGTGCTTATTAGGTCTCCATAATATTAATTGAAAGCACCTATCCCGTTCATCCATTATGAACTGACGATACATTTTCGCAATATCCCCTGTTAATGCGAATCTGTGTAGACGGAATGACAGTAATGTAGTTATTAATTCTTGCTGTATGGTTGGTCCCACCATTAATAACTCATTCAAAGACCGTCCTGAAGTGCTCCTTGCTGATGCGTCGAAGACTACACGTAGTTTTGTTGTTAGGCTGTGTGGCCTTAACACACAATGATGTGGTATATAAAAGTGAGGCTTGTTCATCTCCACGTTTAAAACCAATGACATGTGGTTGAGAGCTATGTACTCATCCATGAATGCGACATATGTCTCTCTCAACTGATCATCGCGATCTAGTCTCCTCTCTAAGTAACTGAAGCGTTTCATTGCCATATCGAATGAGTTCCCTAATCAAACTGTTGACTCTTTGAATGGCAACCTTACTTGCACACGTCCATCACTTCGCAGTGCCACTGTTCTGCAGAAGTACTTTTCGGCATCAATTTCTTTTTCTGTTAAGTTGGATGCAGTCTTCAATTCTCCAGAATCGTTCCACTAGCCCTATCAGTTCGCTTTCATCCGGTTCAGCTTTTTGAACGAAATGGCACAACTGGATATCATGTGATCCAGTGAGTCTTAGGTTACCTCCGATTATCCAACCATATGCGGTATTGAGTAGTCATGGCTGGTTCTTGCCTAGGCTGTATTTACCTTCTCGTATAGCAACAAAGAAACCTTCAGTGTTAATCAAGATGTCGATTTTGGAAGATAAATAAAACTGTGTATCAGCCAGTGTTATGTTTGATGGTAAAATCCATTCTGCGATTCTGACCCTTCCCTGCGGTTGCTTTGTACAAATTCGCTTTATCACCACGAATGTTGATGGCCATTCAAATTCACTGCATCGAGATCGAAGTGTTGCGAACACGTTATAGTTCACCTTCTGCCTAACATCTGACAAACCGCTAACTTCTTCATATACCCTTTGTTTGTCAAATTGCAAACGCTTAGCAGTTTCTTCTGTAATGAAATTGACCTCGGAACCATAATCAAGTAACGTACGAACTAAGTGAAGCTGTCCGAATTTGTCCTTTATATGAACTACTGCTGTTGGAAGTATGCCTTTCTTGTCTGTGTTTGCTACAAGACTAACTCCTTGCGACGGTCGTTTGCCTCCTCTGAAATGAGTTGTGGTTTCGTTAATGATCGGCTGTTCTGCTTGTGATAACGTGAAAGGAACAAAGTCATGCAATAGCGTGCGATGAGCAGAGTTACACACTTCACACCTCGACTTGGATCGACAATCCCTAACTTGATGTCCCTAGACAACTGTAGCAAATACCTGACCTTTTTACATGGTTAACTCATTCTTGTAATGGGAGATTTGCAAACGATTAGCAACTCGATATATAATGTGTTGTTACATTACAATACACGCATGCAGCACTTGTAGTAACAAATGCTTTCAACGAATCATTTGTCTTTGGTACGCTCCCTGACGGCTTTTGTTGACTTACAATTCCCTTTTGTGTTTCTAGAAATTGGCAACGACGGTTAAGAATGTTGCAACACTCATCCCACGAGAGCAGCTTTTCGAAATCTTGCTGTGAATGTGAATCATGACGTTGTTCATTATCTCTTCAGCAGATCCAATGGTACGAAATGATCCACGTATTGCTGATGCAGTGTTGTTGCTTCAGGATGTGACATCATGGGCAAAGAATACAAACTCTCGATACACTCACGAAAAATCAATACATAGTTGCCGTATCTTGCCTCCAGTCGGACCCATGCCTTGCTGTAGTTGGCTTCTGTAAGTTGGAACGATTGCACAACTTCAAGTGCTGGTCCAGACAGGTAGTCAACTATATAGTTAAATTTGTCAATGACTGGAATAGACGCATCGCTACGTACTAAGTTTGTAAACGAGCTTTTAAATCTTTAAAAATTGATGTACTTCCCATCGAAACTAGGCAACTTCAATTTTGGTAATCTGCTTACGTGTGCGTGACCAGTTGGCATTGTGGAACTTAACAGCGTTCATTGCTACGACGCTTACCTAATAACGAAAGGATTTTTACCTTTGCAGCAATGAACAACTCATCTACTTCGGCTCGACATCCATCAACTAGTGACCCGATTCCGACAAAAGTTCAGCGCATGGTAAAAATAAACCTATTTGCGAAATTTCAGCTCTCTAGCTCAAAAACAGGGACTAGTATACAGACGGACAGACGGACATGGCTAAATCAACTCGTCTGACCACAAATATATATACTTCATGTGGCCTGCGATGTCTCCTTCTGTGTGTTACAAACTTCATGACAAACTTATAATACTATTCATTCCCGTGAAGAGTATAAAAAACAAAATTCAATAATTAAAATCAGCGATTAATTCTTCACGGTATTTTAATGCCTTAATTACATAGAGTATAGTGTAGGATATTTAGCATGTAAGAGTAATGTACCTAGCCTATAAGAATAGTCAACGAGAGAGTAAGACATAAAACAATAAGTGCAATATAGTTAAGAGCGTAACGTCTTTCTCTCTCTTAGCATAAGAACGATGTTTACTTATACATAAGCAATTATAAGCAAAAACATGTACACGAATGATCATGAAAAGAAACTAAGTAAATAAATAAAGAATCAATCGATTACGAAGAGTGAATCAAACAAGACGTGTCTACAATAGTAACACATTTTTTAAACTAGTAGAATCGTTACCATTTAAAATGTGAATAATTTCCCCTTCTTCTAAAAATAACTTCTTAAAATATGCATATCTGAACCGTCTAAAGTGATATAGGTTTTCTTTCTTAAGTTACATAGTGAGCATAATTTTAATGCTCCTATACGGTTTTTATAAATGTTGGCATTTAATTTCATTAAAATCCATGTTATCTCATTTAAAGTGAACCCATCGCAAAATAAGTTTGCCTACAATTAAAATTAAAACTAAGATTTTTATAGAATCTACTTGACTGAATAGGTTGATCTACATATGATTTACGTTTTTCATAGTTTAGAGATTCTAATAATAGCAATTTTGTATTATTCCAAAGCTCCCAAACGTCCTCCTTTCTAAAATTAATTTTGTAACGTCGACCTATTAAGTTTACTTCATTTATCCGAACAATATTCTTTTTTAATAGTTTTCTTGACAACCTATGTGGCAATCTTTGATTCATTATTCATCAAGTGCAAATCCAAAAATGGTTATTTTTCATGCCAGTTTCTAGCATTATTGCATAGGTTGGTGTAAAATTTGGCAAGTTCAAAACTTTTTTGATAAAATATCGTTGCATTTTATCAACCTGATCAAATAAGGTATAACCCCCTACTTGAGCACCATATGATTGAATTGCCCTGCTTACTGCCTTAAAAAGTTTCTATTTAGAACTTATGTGAATCTCAGGTTTACTTAAAAAACTATTCCAGGTCGAATTAATATTCATCTTTGCCAAATAATTCCTATTTTCAACGTGGGTTCCACTTTTCCTTTTCGGACAATCTTCCTCCATTCCTTAAAACGACTTTGTTTGTTTAGGTTGGCTTCTAAATTCCACTTACTGCAATATTCTTCGAGATTTTGTATCATACATTGCATAATCTGAATATCATCTGATAGTATTACAATATCATCCGCATATTGAAGCAACCTTATATTAATATCTTCGATATAAATACCATTCCCTTAGTACTCATGCAAGTCATTTAAATAAAGGGCAAAAAGCAATGGTGACAGTAGGCAAACATGTTTGACTGCCGAAACTGTCTCAAACTCATCTGAGAGTGTCTCTCCCGTCCAACCTGCAGATTTATTTGGCTTTACAATTCCGCCACAAATCGTACTATTATTGTAGATACTCCTATTTCTTGTAATTTGAAAACTAAAAACTTACGGGATACCTTATCAAACGCTGCCTTGAAATCGACAAAAAAGCGTATACTTTTCTCTTTTTTGTAAAACTTTAACTTTACAATTGAATCAAGATTGTAAATATTATCTACAGTTGAATACCCTTTTCTAAAACCGGCTTGAAATTCGCGTATAATATTCCACTTTTCTACCCAGTTATAAAGTCTCGTGGTAACTACTCCCATCATAACTTTTGCCATACAATTCATAAAAGAAATTCCGCGATAATTACTAGGTGGGATCTCTCTTTTTGAAAATTGGATAGATTATGGACTTTACGAACGCATCACTTTGATTGTTCAAACAATAAATTAAGGCAGTTCTCAAATTCAGCCAAGAAATCGTCCGGTGCATTTGTTAGATGCTCATAGGTTATCCTATCTTCACCAGGAGCCTTATTTGTTTTAGTTTTTTCTAAAACCAGATTGACTTCTATAATAATCCCGAAAATCTGCTCCAGTGATTTGTGGATGTATTTGCAATTTTGTATTTCTCAGTTAGTTAACTAATGCCCACCAATCTTTACCATCCCTGTTTATTTGGTTATCCACATTTCTAAAATACTCCTTTCGTTTTTCATTGCACGTATAATACCTTTGATTTGTGGCTAAGTAGTTTTCTTTATTCACTGCACTTGAACATTTTCTGTAAATTGATACTAGTTTAAAGGAAAGTTTACTCGCATTATAGCTCTGCATATCAAACCATTTATTTGTGGGAACAAATAAAACTTTTACTTTCTTAGCTTCAGGCACCGACTCTTTGATTATCCGGGCCAAATCCGACAATTATATCTAATTTTCATCCTGCCTACATTTGCATGAACTATCTATTACTGACTTTTGGTACTTTATTTTTCACTTTCCTTCCATTGCAACTTCGGCAGAAGCAAAAAGGGCTAATTTTTGTTTTATATTAAAATTTAAAACACAGTATGAACGGCATGTGATCATACCATATTTTATCCTCAATACAGAAATACTCTATATACCCCAGTAGATCTTGGTGCACAGCGCAAATATCATTTACTGACTCTCCAACTGCACTAACAAACGTAATAGCTCATTCTTTATCACCTTTTGCCAACCCACTCATCACAATTAAGCCTTGATCATTACAAAATTCGAAAAAATCCCTTTCTTTCCTATTTACTACCGAACCTATCGACTTCATTAAATTTCTTCCTGCTATAAAAGAACACTAATTTATCTCCTCAATGTTTTGTTTTATTTGTCCAATTCTAACATTCATTTCTCCCATTATTATTGCATTCATAGGATTACTTTCGATCAAAAAGTTTTTAAGAATATGAAACTCATCATACCAGTTTGCAGCTCTTAAATATGATGGTATTAAGGTAAAAGTTATTTCATTTAATGTAATTCTAATCTTATCCACACAATCTTCACATAGAATGACTTGAATTGACTCGTGCACTAGATAATATTTCCGTTTTTACCCCATACAAACACCCATCCATAGCTCTTCCAAATCTACTATTTCTATCTGCTTTTTTAAGATTTACTTTGAAACATTGAAAATATTTTTTGAAAACTTCTGCCTCCTCACATGTGTGGGTTTCAAAAAGCAAGAAAATGTCGAAGGATTTCAAATAGACAAAGAAGTCTGGGTTTAGCAACTTATTTGCAAAACCATGATATTATACGAAAGTATTTTTATGTAAGATGGATGTGTTACCGTTGGTTTGTGCGTCTAACCCTGTGTCGATGGCAGATGGGAAGGATATAAAAGGAGCAAAGTCGTTGAAGAGGTCGAAGTCGTTGAAGAACGTTGAAGATGTCCGTTTGAAGTTGTATTACAGAAGCTGTTTCAAGTGTTATTACTTCCTAATTTTGTGTTTTATTATTGCATTACTTTTATTATTCCAGACAGTTATTCTACCGAATATAATACATTTACATTAAAACTTTATAATTAAAGAACATCATCTTTACATTTATATATTTACAATTATCTGTTTGCTTGCTACTTATACATACTTACTTTGTTATCTGCACACTCCTTGCGAACTTTTATTAGTTTTTTGCATTCGCTTTCGTTAATAAACTGCTATATATCAAGCTATCTGGCGCCAAACTCTCTCCAAATAGCTCCTTCAGCAATCTTTCGTCCGGTTGGACTTCGGGTACCAGGGCCTTCTTGTTATCACAAGCAAACCATTTGTTTCCTAGCGGTCGTTTCTCACCACAATTTTGTGTGGTTTCTTTAGTTGCAATAGGTCACTTTTAAGTTTCAGCATTTAAATCTCTCTCTATGTATATGTGCCTGCCAATTTTTAAGTACTTTTAAGTACCTCGCCTGCCATCTCCGCTGATTCCAGTTCGGCTACCACTCCGATCTTTTCCTTTATCTTGTATAGCAGCCTCGCCTTATGCACTTTAATATGTTGCAATTCCAGTTTCTCCTGAACCAACATTTATCCCGCCAGAGTAGGTGATTCGTTTTTATCCATTCCTTGAGTTTCTTCCTATCCATTTCCCTGCTTCTCTTTGCTTCCTCTAGTTCCTTTCTTAGCAACTAGTATTCCGTTTTCAAAACCTCAATTTGACCTTCAACAGATTGCTTTAGTTCTTGTATGTCCTGTTTTGTCGCCAATCCGTTTTGTTTCGTCGCCAAATTTTCAAGTTTTTTCGAAGTCTTCTGTTCAACGTCCCGTATTGCTAGCATTATGTCGTATAAAGACAGCTCTGGTGATGTTTCATTCAACTTCCTTTTTGGAGCGTTTGATGTTAATTGACTTTGTTTTTACTTTACGCTCAACTGGCGCTTTTGTTGTTGTGAGTCTTCCAAATCGAAATTATTCTTTTTCGTTTATTTGTTGAAATTATGTATATTTTTTTCTTCTTTTATGACAGTCTTGCTTAGTTTTATGAAGTATATTTTTACTCCTTGTATTTGTTTGAATTCTTATTTTAATTTTGTCTTTGTATCGACTTTTTTTACATATAACCATTTATTTGCAAATGCACTTTAAAAACACGTCTTGTTCGTACGCAAGCAGAAGATAGTATAACAATCACTATACAACCAAAACAAAAAGCAGTTGTTCAAGATGCGAAAACTGCATTGTGAAATTCAAAATGATTCCCAAATTTTGAGCTCGCACTAAAATATACTATAAATTACTTTTCTAAGATGGCAGTCGAACTACGAAGTGGTTAAAAAGATAGAAAATGGTAGCATAAAACATCAGATAACAAATGCAAAATTTTCTTCAAAACGACAAGTCCTAGCAGTTTTGTTTTACAATATACGAGAAATCAAATTAACAGTGAGTGAAAGTGCAAATCTTGCGATCCGTGAATTTATAATATTCTGGGAAAAAGCTCGAATACTAACCCGAGTAGTACCGAACTGTGTAAAAAAGCTAGTAGATTTGTATCAAGTTTTGCGTGAAAAAAACCTTAAAGTTTACACTAAACGCGAGAAAAATTTTGAAATTGCGACATCCTATGATAAACCCTGACTTCAGTGCAGTTTAGCAGCAAAGCACCAAATCAAGATTTATACTTTTTGAAAACTTTAAAAAAGTAAGGAGCAATTGATGAATCTTTATCAAAAGCAGCTCTATCCAAATTTTGCCTGTGGTATTTGTGAGACGAAATTACTATCTTGGCCCTTTTTGATGACGAAGGTGATGATCAAACGAAAATGAAAATGGTTTCCAACTTGGAACGTAAACAAACGTTAGATCTTGGAAAGATATATATCCCATCTAAAGAAGAGATATCAAACAGTTTGTAAAGATATTGCTGAAGTTACATGCTTGTTATGTAGTTTTGTTAAAAAATACGTATTTTATTTATGATTTCAGATAGATTCTTAAAAGATTTCGGATCAAACAAGAGCAAGAACTTATTTTCACGTCTAAAGATAGACGACAGTTTCATTAAAGATAAAAGTCAAGCTTTATCCTTAAAAGCTATAAATGATATAGCAGAGAGAGTTAAGCTAATGCACGGCTTCCACGGTTTGATAATCACCGATGAAGAGCAGAAACAATTTCTTATGCGTTGCGTGCAAGACCACAGCAATATCTACCCCGATTGTAAAAAGGCCACTTTAAAAGATTTAGATTTCTTTAATATGAATACTAATTAATATTATCGCTTTAGTTTCTATAATTTATTACCCTAATTTAGTCAAATTTTTTTTATCATACTCACTACCTACCTAAATTTACAAGTAAATTTCAAAACAAAACTTTGAAGTCAAGTGGGCACGGGTTCTAATGCTTAAGAAAAGCTGAAATTTCATACTATAATATATTTTAGCCAACATATCTTATTTATTTATTCAATAAAGGTAATAATATTTACAAAACATTATTAACATAAAGAAAAGAGCACTGGCTACTTAGGCCTTCGGCTCGGTCTTAAATACAATGAGTGTGGATAACTAAGGATAGCTTAATTAATATTATTTACATAAGTACATACTATCTTATTCAAGGGCTATGCGATAAAAAAAAACAAAAATTGTTTTTTCCATTGAAATTATATATAACCAGAAAGAAGGTTATCATTGGCTATGCCAAAGATATAATACTTTTCACGCTCCTCTGGGTTGCATCCAACCGAACGGCGACAAACGCCAGATATCAGATATGCTCCTTTCTTAGCATCACTATATTCTCTCTGTCACAGTTTGAGTATCAACAAAGAACAGTGTGTGAATATCAAATGTGAGCACAGTTTGAGGGGCACAATACAGTTTTAAATGTAATTTTTTTAAATTTGGTTTTGTATGGGAGGTCCTCATGGTAACCCTAGGAAACCCTTGAAGTTTACATGGTTAATGAATATGTATCAGAAACTTATAGTGTCCAAATTTCAGTTCGGTACGTCAAATAACGAAAAACTGTTTCTAATAAAAACATTAATTTAAATGGTGGTTTGTATGGGTGTTCCCCCATTAGTGGTCTGATTCGGCTGATTCCGATAAATGTGCAGCGTACTCGTATAGTAAAAAGAAACCTATGTACAAAATTTCATCTTTCTAGCTGAAAAACTGAGGGGCAAGTTTGCATACATACAAACGGACAGATGGACATGGCTAAATCAACTAGTCTCATCGAGCTGCTCAAAAATATATGTACTTTATGTGGTCTGCGATGTCTCCTTCTATGTATTACAAACATCATGACAAACTTATAATACTATTCACTACCGTGAAGAGTATATGAATGGAATATGAAATGCTTAAAGGATATAGCTTTCTCACTGTTCGGAGTCTATTGCTACCTCTTTCGCCAACAAGCCAGAAATCCTATGATCAAAGATCAATCGAACTATGTCCCCACTGTCACAAGGACTTTAGCAAACGGATAGTAGACAGAAACCGCTACTGTTCCCAACGCCTGTCGGGCAGCGTGACTCCGAGCCAGAGGTTGAAACCAAAGGCCAAGGTCCAAAGTTTTACAGTAAGTCTAAACTCTGTAAAATATTTGTTGCTAGCTTTAAGCAATATTATAAATGGCGAATAAAGCAAATTGTTAAAGTTAAAAAGAAAGTTATAAGACTGATATCAGTGCAAACCGTTTCGGGTGTCTTATAGTGGCTTTACAGTGAGCTAAGATTTGAATCTATGAAGATGATGATTCAAGTTCCATTTGACTACAACAACAGGGAAAATGACAAAATTGAGAGGTTGTTGTTGTAGACGTGATTCGATTGAAAGATTCTAATCTCAAATTAATATGCTTAGATTCGGTTTTTTCGTATGGTCAGTGTTAGTAGTGTTGGGCAATTTTTCCATGGAAGTTGGCAGCATTATCATAATTTCGTCGTTTTTTGTGACTGTCAGGTGTCTTCTTCTTCCATGTTTGTTGCACGCCACACACAATCAAACCGAAAAGCTGTTCGTGATGCTAAAATAGCACTGTAAAGCACAAAACCGAGTAATTGACTCCGAATATGTCATTTGTGTCCCATATTGCCAATTTCCTGGGCTTTTGTCAATCCCTGGATTTCGGGATTTGAAAATGGCAATTGCGGGATTAGTCCCGGGACTTAATTTTTTCCTAAACTGCACACAGAAAATATTTTCAAAAACATATATATTTCTTTTTCTTTTCTAAAATTCAATCGCATCATAACGGTTGGGCCATCTGTTGGTCCGATTTTGTTTTAGTCATTTTTATTTTTTTTAAATGAATTTTACTTTATTTACGGGTAGAGATGATTGGAAGGGGGGTAACGCCATTGGACGGAATGAGCTTCGATCTATACTGATGGATCCAAGCCGGTAGATGGCACAGGTGCGGGCATCTTCTCGGAAGAGCTAACAGCTCGCATGCTGACTGGTGTAGCATGTTCCAGGCAAAACTCTACGCGGTCTGTCAGGCAGCAAAGTTAACTAAGCCTTGAGTGAGATCCCGAGGCATATATCGATTTATGTTGACATCCAGGTCGCTATCAAGGCTCTATCGGCCCACAGCTTCAAGAGCGAAGTCATACGTAGTACGGTAGAAACTCTTAACCAGGCTCGCCAACACTCTATCACACTCATCTGGGTTCCGGGTCACTCTGGTATCGAAGGAAATGAGATGGCGGACGAGTGTGCTGGAAGTGAAAACCAGAGATCTAGCAGACAGGAAGTGGGCAATTGAGTCTGGCTGTACTGTCGCAAGGTCACTCTGGCCTTGCTATCAACCAAAGAGAACCTCCAAGCTCCTACACTTCAACAAGAAAAGGGTATGGACGTTGACGGGAGCTATGACGGGGCACTGCACCATCGGGCTGACCACACCATGACTTCTGTCGTAGCTGTGAAAACGATGAGGAACCGGAGAGCATCCAACTCCTCCTCTGTGACTCCTCAGGTTGGTTTTAATGAAAGATGGTGATATCTGGACAGACCTTGGACTGTTGTGGATTGCCCCTAACCCCTCTTAATCACAATGGGCCTTTAAGGATTCTGAGTAAACTCGCGAGTAATGGCCTGCTTAACCTAACCTAAATGAATTTCACTTAATTTCATAGAGTGATTAGACTGCAAGCGCAGCATAATCGTGCACGACGGTCAGTGACTGAAGTGGCTGATCATGTTACCGTGGGATCAGAATGTGCGCTGACATAGGTAGTTTAATTTAGCTTTATGATTTATTTGAATATTTATGTATGTCACAAAGTGTTACATATTGATTGCATGAGCACACTACACCCCTTTTTAGAAAAATAACGTAATTTATGAAGTTATTTAAAGTAAAATAGTAGTAAAATAATTATGTTATATTATATTGTATGAAATTATATTAATGTACATTATTATATATGTTGTTTTATAATCATGTTTTGACAACAAAATATTGATATTGTTGGTTTTTTTTATTTTTTTTTTTTTGTTGGGTAACAACATTGAGTTTTTATTTTTGGATTTTAATGGTCCAAGAATAAAGTTGATCACGCCTTGTTCCTTTAAAGTTTTACGAATGAAACAGTTTTATTCTATCTTGATAAACTTATTGATTCCTATATTTATCATCTTCTATCACTACATTATTATTTTCTTCTATTCTAACAACATTATATGGTCCTAAACATTTTTTGTCTTATTTATGACCTGTTTCGTTTTTTAATAAAACTCGGTCTCCTACTGTTAATTTGAAATCTAATATGTATTTCCTTATCATATTGTTCTTTCTGTTCTTGCTTAAACTTTTCTATCTTTAGTCTTGCTCTTTTTTAAGCTTGTTCTATTCTAAATTTTGATTCTTTAGCATAATCGTTTATATTATAAAGTGGATCTATTCTACCTATGCTATTAAAATGTTTGGATAAATTTGGATTTTTACTAAAAACTAATTCATATGGACAATAATCATGAACCATAGATGGGGTTGTATTATAACAATAGACAAAATATTGCAGCCATACGTCCCAATCTGTTTTATCAACTGAAATAGATGAACGTATGCATTCGTTTAGAGTTCTATGACTTCTTTCAACAGTTTGTAATATCTGATGATGGTGTGCTGTAGACGTAATGTTGTATATTATAAGATACTTGCACAAGTCATTTATTATTGAATTCTTATATTCCGTACCCATGTCCGTAATGAGCATCTTCATTGGACCGTACTTAAGAATAAAGGATTCAAATATGGCTTTAGCGATAGTTTTTGCGCTTTTATTTGGTATTGATATTGCCACAAGATATTTTGTTAGGTCAAATATCAGAGTACCTTTTTCTGATTTAGGTTATGGACCAACTGTGTCGATCAAAACTTTGTCGAAAACACTTATTGGTGTGTCAGTAATGGTTAAAGAGGTTTAAGTATGGCTTGTTGTTTTAGATACTTGGCATTTAGGACAATTACGTACGTACTTTGTAATATGACGTGTCATATTTTTCCAGTAGTAATGCCTTTTGATTTTTGCTAGCGTTTTCGAAATGCCTGTATGACCTCCTTGGATTGAATCATCATGAAATGTAGACAGTATTGCTTCTTTTCTTTTTCACTTTCTATTATGGTCACCGGTTTGAGTAGCGCTACTCTTAATTTTTTTAAATAATTATTGCCCATTTTGTTAATGTAATCAATTGAAATTTCTTCAAACATTTTTTCACTCGGTGCCGTTATAAGTTGGCTGATCCCGATTATACCGGCTTCAGATTCCAGCCTTTGGAAGAACTCACCTAAGTCGAGAATTCCATTAGTTTAAAGGTCGCTGACATTAATTCATACTATAACTTTCCTTCCACGTTTAATTAAACATTTCATAGGTGTCATACGCAAGGTCACTACTTTTCGTACATCATCATTTTTATACTCTACACAGGAGTGAATAGTATTATAAGTTTGTCATGAAGTTTGTAACACACAGAAGGAGACATCGCAGACCACATAAAGTATATATATTTGTGATCAGCTCGATGAGACGAGCCATGTCCGTCTGTCTGTCTGTATGTATGCAAACTAGTCCCTCAGTTTTTGAGCTAGAGAGCTAATTTTGCACATAGGTTTCTTTTTACCTTACGCAGCACATTTGTCAGAATCAGCCGAATCGGACCACTAGGGGGTACCTCCCATACAAACCCCACTTTAAATTAATGTTCTTATTAAAAAAAGTTTTTGTTTTTTTAACATATCAAACTGAAATTTAAACACTATAAGTTTGTAATCTATGGCATAAAATCGTGAACCTAGGGCTACCAGGTGGGGTACCTCCCATACAAACCCCACTTTAAATTAATGTTCTTGTTAGAAACAGTTTTTTGTTTTTCAACGTATCGAACTGAAATTTGGACCCTATAAGTTTCTGATCTATATTCATCAACCATATAAATTTTATTATCCTAGGGTTACCAGTGGTACTTCCCATACAAACACAAATTAAATGGCAAACTTTTAAAGAATAAATGTACAATAAAATTGCTACTCATACTGATGTGATGCTAAGAAAGGAAGGTTGGATGTAACCCGGAGGAGCGTGAAGAGTATTACATCTTTGGCATAGCCAATCATAGCCTTCTTTCTGGTTATTAATAATTTCATATACATATTTGCCTAGGCAAATTTTCTTGTGCTATTCCTGCGCAGGATTTTTTCTGTCTACTTTGGTTTCTTGAAGTGACTTTTAGTATTTGTGATTGAATGTTTTTTAATTGTTTGATGGTTATTCTAGATAACGCATCTTATCTTTTCCCTTAAGATATTCTACTGTAAATTCATATTCCTCTAAATATAGTCTCATACGAGTAAGTTTTGAAGTTGGATTTACCATCAAAATAAGTAAGTAAGTGGTCAGTGGTCTGTCTTGACAATGAAGTGTCTACCATATACATATGGTCGGAAATGATTTATTTCCCAATGTATTGCTGCTCATTATTGTACAGTTGTACTCTCTTTACTTTCGCCTTTTCTGAATGTACGAGATGCATAGGCCACAGGGAGTTGAATTCCTTTGTAGTTTTGAGTTAAAACTGCTGCACATGCCTCTTTGCTTGCATCCGTTATTACACATAATTCCTTTTTGAGATCAGAATATTGTAATTATTTTGGTGTCATTAGTTCATTCTTCAAATACTCAAATGCTTTTTGACAGTTAGGTGTCCATTCAACTTGAAAGTTCTTTTTACACAATCGTGACGTCCATAGTCAGAAAAATTTTTAATGAAACGTCTATAGTAATTGCAAAATGCAACGAAACGTCTAGCACTGTCTGCGTCCGTTGGGACTGCGTATTTTCCAATGACATTATATTTCTTGTCATCTGGTAAAATACCTTTGTCAGTACATTTAAGACCAAGAAAAGTCACTTCATGCATGGAAATGAGCATTTGTCGGGATGTAATTTCAGGTTGTTTTTCCTACATAAATCAAAAACATTGGTAAGATTTTTAATCATGTGTATTTCTGATCAACCGATGACAATTAAGTCATCCATATATGAGAATGATTGAGATGGTTCTTTGAAAGGAATTTGGCGCTATTTTTAAACCATACGGTGATCGTGTGATACGATAAGAGCCATTTCTCGTTGAAAAAGAAGTAATCTTTCTTGAATTTTCTTCAAGTTCTATTTGGTAAAATCCAGACATTAAATCTAAACACGAGAAGTGTCTCTTACACTCTTTTCGACCTAAGCTTGCTTCATCTAAACTATGCAACCAGTTACCCTGCAGCAACGGTAACCCTCTCTTGATTTTGAAGCCAATGGCATAACGCCTGACCTCCAAATCAAGAGGGACCACATCAAGCAACACCTGCAAAGTATCAGTAAAGGCAGTGCGACACACAGGAACACACCCCAACATCATAACCCTCTGTTATGATAACACTTTCTTCCTGCCGGCAGCTTTGTACCATACAGAAGATCCATATGTTGCACAAGCAACAAATAGACCCCCATAAATGATACGAACAGCACGCCTACTGAGATCCCAAACACTCCGCAAAATACGGCGCACATTCCCAACAACATTGAACAATCAGTCTAAGACGGGCAATGTGTGGAATAAAATTCATTCTCTCACACATGGTTATACCAAGATACATAACCTCAGTAACGTACCGTAGGCTGCCAGTATTCAATCTGACAACAGGATGATGCCTGTCAGAAAAATAGCTTCTCCACAGAGCCATTTCCACTTCTACAATCACTCAGTTTGCTTAACACACAATTCCAGCTCTGATAGTCGAACGGAACTATAAAATCTACAAACTCACCTAGGACATACTTGGAAAAGACACATAGTTCCAAGCATCGTCAACACATTTCCCTCTACTAAGCCCAAACTGCAGATCAGACATTTCCTCATTCACTCTCTCTTCAAGCCATTCTTCCAGACCTTACCAAGGACTGGTAAGAGACGAAGCGATCGCGAACGTAGGTGGCCAATTTGCATTACGCACAAACCAGCCAATCGAAGGTATTCTTTCACTCACTCTTCCGAAACTGCTACTTTCCACATACTGACTTCCTCCTTCCATCCACGGTTGAGAACGAAGAAGTCTCGTCCGATGACGACAGCGCAGTGATGTCATCAATAGAATTCGCTTTGTCCTCACCCCACTTCTTTTTTGGTGACATTGTCAAATTTATTTAATAAAATAAATTAATTAAATAAATTTACTTTTTCTTCTTGTTTCTTTTGTCACAGAAATGTATTTAGGAGTAACATTTACCCCGTTTATAAGACATATAATAATAAATGCAATTAAACAGTCAGTAGCAAAGCTAGTTAAGCCAATAGTCCGTAAACTTCCACCTTCCATTAAAAACATCATTACTCTAAGAAACACAACCCTAATAAAATGGGTTAGAACTAGGCAACCCATATTTAAAGCCAGGGTAAATTTATTAAATTATGAAATTCGAAAGAAGCTATTTGAACTAAAAAATGTATTTTGGAATCAAAAATTGTCTAAATTAGCAAAAGTACCCAACCCTTTTGGAAACTCACAAAAATCATTTAAACAAAAAACAATTTATTGCAAGTTTCAAGTGAAATTGTACGTAATTCTCTTTGTGACCTCATTGACCCGTTAGTGCATTCGTCTAGCCCTGAAATCACAACTGAAGAAGTTCAGGTTTTCATAAAATCACTTAAAATTAAGAAATCTCATCAAATTCCTATATCTGCCTTAAACAAATGCGACTCTAGCTTTCTTCACAAAAATTTTAAATAATTGTGTTAAAATTGGATATTTTCCGTTAAAATGGAAAATCGCTGAAATCATCCCCACTCCCAAGCCAGGGAAACCTCCCGATTCTCCAAATAGTTACCGGCCAATAAGCTTACTATGTGGCTTCTCTAAAATCCTCGAACGTCTAATTAAGACCAGGCTAAACTTACACCTAGAAAAGAAACTATTTTACCAACAGTCCAATTCGTATTTCGATCTTTTCTTAACTGTATTCACCCCTTGACCAAATCTCTAAATATGTCAAGGAGAATTTGGCTCTTAAAAAGTCAGTCGGCATGGTAACACTTGATATAGAAGCCGCTTTTGATACAGTTTGGCATAATGGCCAGATTTTTAAGTTAATATCTTGTAATACCCCCACTTACGTTCCTAAAGTAATACAAAGCTTTCTAACTGATAGGTATTTTTACGTTAGTCTAAACGGAACTGACACCAGTAGGAAGCTAAATAAGTACTGGTGTCACACAGGGGCTTTGCTCGGACCCATCCCCTATAGTATTTAGTTGTAAACATCCCTTTGTTTGAAAGATGTAATACGCCTTTTTTGAGGATGACACAGCTCTTTATAGTATTGGAAACACATGAACAGATATACAAAATGAGCTACAAAGCTCATTGGACTCCCTGTCATCTTATTTCTATCAATGGAAAATTAAGGTAAACGCCGTTAAAACGAGAGCGATTTATTCACAATGAAAAGAAATCCAGTCTTTTTGCCAAGCGTTGAGCTGCAACTTAATAACTCCAACATTAAATGGAAAAATTCAGTTAAGTATCTGGGTATTATTAGAGATAAAAATCTTCTATTCAGTGACCATATCAGTAAAACCCTAGACAAAATCAATAAGACTGTACGTTTTTAACCCGTTTATCAACTCTCAATTCAAAATAAACTAACCATCTACAAATCGATACTTTTACCTAATATGTATGTTATATGGGTCAGAAATATAAGGTGGCATACCATACTTCTATATAACAAATCTTTTGCATATAAAAGCAAAAATTGAAACGATTGATGAGCTCATCTCTCGTGCTACAAGTAAATTTAGTCAAAAAACAACTAATATTGCACAGCTACGTGCTAACAGGTACTTCCCCTCCCAATTTTCGACTAGCTAGTAGTTTAAGTTTTATTTTAGTTTTCTTTTTTTGGTCCAAGGTTTTTAATACCATCTTTCCTTTGGTAATTTAAATGTTATAACAATAATGTAAATAATTATTTTTTTTTTTTCGTATTTCCCAATAGATGAAGTACATTTGTTTCTTATTATATACCTATAAATTAAAAAAAAAACACTAATACTTTTTTTAACATTGAAAAGGGGGTTTATATTTGACAAATACGAACATTTTCGAATTGTCTGTTTGAAATGTTATGGAAGGCTTGGTTTATTTTTGAGTACTACTTGCGGCTGCCCCATTCTCGCGAGATACCGCAACGTTCCTCAACCCAAGACCAACACATGTACATATTAGTGTAGGTATAATATTTTATATGTAAAGACAAAATATATTATAAGAAAAAAATGTATGAGGTAGAGCAGCTAGGTTAAGTCCACTGGTCTGCTCCTTTTTAGTCGTCTACGTTTGTTAATTCGTCTGAAGGAATGTCAATCATTTCAACGTTGGAATGTCGTTCTTCTACGTGCATTGTTGGTTTCGTCATGCACCATTTTCACACCGAGGTCTTTATGTATGTCATAATTTGTTATGTACCAGTCAGCGTTAACTATTGCTCTAAGGATTTTAGATTGTTGTCTTTGTATTATATTTACGTTCGTTTTCTTGGCAGTACCTCATAGTTGTATGCCATACGTCCATATGGGCTTAAATACAGATGTATAAAGTAGGAATTTCCCATTAGTATTAAGTTTTGATTGTCTGTTGAAAAACGGATATAACTGCTTGAATTTTAGTACAAGTTGGTCTTTCTTTTTCTGATGTGATATTTCCAAGTCAGTTTGCTGTCAATATGCATGCCCAGGTACTTGGCCACGTTGCTTAGTGGAATGTCAGTACCTTTTATTTTTACTTGTCTTGGCTGATAAGCTGTCCGTAAAGTATACATCACTTGCAATGTTTTCATTTCGTTTATCTTAATTTTCCATAAATCAAACCAAGTGCATGTTTCGTCCAATATTGCTTGCAGCTTATCTATTGCCACATTAAGCTTTTTGTTTGAGTACGTAAGAATATTGTCGTCAGCAAATGTGGCCACCATTGTGGAATTGTCTTCTGGGATTGGAATGTCATATGTATATAAAGTATAAAGTAAGGGCCCAAGCACGCTTCCCTGTGGGACTCCAGCTTATATCTGCCTTAATGTAGAGGTTTCGTCTTTATACCTTACATAGAAGTAGCGACTATCAAGGTAGCTCCTGATGATATCACAAAGATCATTTGGTAGGATAGTCTTAATTTTTTTAAGAAGTCCGGCGTGCCACACTTTGTCAAAAGCTTTTTCCATGTCCAAAAAAACACCTACACAGTATTTTTTGTCGTCTAGATCTGATAGTATCTTGTGTGTCACTCTGTGGACTTGCTGTATTGTGGTGTGACATTGTCTAAATCCGAATTGGTGATCAGGTATAATTTTGTTCACATCCAGTATTGGTTGAATTCTGTCAAGCAAAAGTCGTTCAAATATTTTTGATAATGAAGGCAGAAGGCTTATTAGCCTATAAGCTGACATCAAAGTTGGATCTTTGCCCGATTTCGGTATAGGTATTATTTCTGCTATTTTCCATAATGTCGGGTAGTGCCTTAGTACTGCGTTAAACAAGTTTCTTATGTATATAATTGCATTTGGAGGAAGCTCTTTTAGTAATTTTCCAGTTATTTGGTCATATCCTGGAGATTTTTTGTGACTAGTACGCTTTTCAATGCAGTGTCTTATTTCGTTAGCTGAGATTTTTCTTAATTTGTATTGCGGTGGAGGAGTCCTGTTAGTAAGATTAGTAAGATTAGCGTTGCTGTTAGTTTGGTTATCAATAAAAACCTTTTCATAATAGTCAGCAAGTTGGGAAGCTTTGTCAGAGTTGGTTCTAGCCCATGTCCCATCCGACTTTTTTAGTGGCAGCTGGTGAATGGTGCGATTCGTTAAGTCTTTAGCTGCTTTCCACAAAGAGTAATTAGTGTCAGACGTTGGAGTTAGTGATTTTAGATATTTTTCAAATTGTTCATTTTTCCAAATTTTAAGTCTGGCTTTCAGGTCTTTAATCGCTTTGTTAAGTTTTGCTTTATCATTTGGAGCTCTCGTCCTTTGCCAAGTCTTACGCAGTTTGTTCTTGCTCACAATAAGTCTTTTAATTGAGTGTGGGATGTTATAGCTGTCCTCTGTTGGTTTTATTTCGGGTTTTGCTCTATCAGCTGCTTCGTTTATAATGTCATTTAAGTGATGATTGTTTTTTCAATATCGTTTAATTCCTTAAGAGGTACATTTATTGCTAGGTTGATATCAATGAATTTTCTATAAGAGTGCCAGTCAGTTCGTTTATTATACATCTTGCATGGCGGGAAAACAATTTTTATTGAGCAATTATTATTATTTGGATCGGAGAATGGTCAGAAGAAAGTTCTAATCGAGAGTCAATTTCAAAATGTGCCATATTCATATTTTTTATTACACAAAAGTCAATTAGGTCAGGTATCTTTGTTCGATCAGTTGGCCAATATGTGGGCTCTCCAGTACTCAAATGCGTTCCTCCAATCATTTAAATTGCACATTGTAAATTTTTTCCTTTTTTTGTCAACTTTGATCCCCAGTTTACATGTTTGGCATTATAGTCTCCTGCAGCGATGAACATTTGTCCAAGCTTAATAAAATAGTCCTTAAATTGAGTTGTTGTGATTATGTGTCTAGGTGGACAATAGATAGCTGCTACTGTAAAACATCCATTTATATCTTGCAGCATCAATTTGGTCGACTGTATGTGTGCTTGTTGATTGTTTTCCAGTTCAACGTGTCGTATATTATTTTTGATAATAATAGCACAGCAACCATGACCTGAACCATCCGGATGATTTGTTCCATATATTTTATAGCCGGGAACGCTTAGGTGGTTATTTGTAAAGTGAGTTTCCGATATTATTCAATGTCAATTGAATTCTCATTTAAGAAAAGTTGGAGTTCTAAAATATGTTTGTGAAGTCCGTTCGCATTCCAAGCAATTATTCTTAACTTATTGTCCATTTTGTTTGTCAAGCTTTGTTACTAAAATTGTTATAATGTTCATCATGTTAGCAATTTGTTAGTTTAATTCTTTCTTCATGTTTCTAAGTTCTGAGATATCGTCAGATGGGATGGTATGATTGTTGTTTTGCTGGGAAGAAATTTTGCCAGTAGTTAGATTAACACTTACATCATTTTTTCTTTTTTCTTTTTCGGCTGGTCGATTGGTTGACTTAATCTGTGAGGAAGAAGCAGCAACCTGCGAATAACAGATTCCTTTCTCCACTTTGCGAGAGGTTACGGACTTTTGCTCTGTATTTGTTTCATCGGTCAATGTTTTGGGTAAGAGCAGGAAACCTTTGAATTTTTAATGTTTTGTAGATTTCGCAACCTTTATAATTGGCTGTATGAGCTCCACCACAAAGAGCACATTTTATTTTCTATGATGAATCCATTTGACAGTCAATCGTGCTGTGTTTTCCCGCAGTTAGAACATTGCACTATCGTCCTCTTACTATGGGGGGCCTCAAAGTGTATTTTGGTGTGAAGTAATGTAGTTATGTTATAAGTGTTTTTGTTGTTAGGGCTGGCTTTAAGTTCGAGTGAGAACAGAGGAAGTGACTTATTTGTGGTTTTTTGTCGAATATTAAATACATTCGTGACATCATGGCCTAATTCTTTCAGTTCTCGCTTAATTTCGTCGGTGTCAGATGATTGGTGAAGGTGTCTCAGCATAACTTTAAAACCGCGTTCGTCTTTAGTCTTAAATGTATAGTACTTGGTATTTCTAGCTTTAACATTTTCATTATCGTACTATATTGTTGGGGTTCAGTCACTTGGATACGAACTTCATTATTGGGCAGGGATTTAAGAATATAGTTTTTCTCTATAACTTCATTAATAGCATTCATGAGAGTATTAATGTCTTCTACCCCCTGCACATAAATAGGCGGTGGCTTGTTAACTTTAGGAAGCTGTGTGGTTTCGTTTTGTGCATTACGAATTGAGGACTTAGGATCTTCGCCGTTGTTGTTGTCTTTTTCTGCTAGCAGTGCGAACATATTGCTAGTATTAGGTTTGCTCAACCAGTAATCATTTAGTTTTGTTTGTGTATTTTTTTGCAAATTGCTTTTGTACTTTTTTTTATTGTTTTCTTCTATTGATTTGCCTGGGGATTGTGTTTTACGGTATCTTTTACAAGGTTTTAACTGTTCAGAACTGGGACTATTGTTATTGGTGTTATTAGTGTTATGTACTTGCGTATGTGTGTTTGATGTAGGAATAACTGTTGCTGATTGGTCCAGCAGCTCGATCGTTGGATGCATTGCTGTTGATGTTGTTGTTGATGTGAAAACTGCTTGCGATGACATGATCGAAGTAGTTGTTGAGTAAACTGTTGTTGTGTTTGATGCTGATGTAGCGGTTGATATAGCTGGAGTGCTTTGTGTTGTTACAGTTGCATTTGTTGATACAATAGTTGCTGGTGCTGTGTACAGTGGAGTTTGTGGGGATGGACATTGGCTGCTCCATGTTAGTGGATTCGTGGTGCCTATGGTATCAATGCACAGAACGGGAGAACAAGAACTAGCTCTTCGCTCTGGCGATTTGATGGTTAAAAATGACGCATCATTTTTTTTGTTAGGGCCAGGAGATACGATCGAAAAATACACATTCCTGGTTGCCTTTTTAACGTTGTTGTTGTTGGGTTTTTGATGAGCGAAGCTCATCTTAGTGGTGATTTATTTATATATTATTTTTTTATTTGGTTTACGTGAAAGTGTTTGATTATTATGCGGACATAATTTATTGCAAAACACGTCTACACTGTTCAAGTGACAAATAATGATTGAATTAATTAAGCCAAAATTATAATATCTAAGCTGTACAGTAAATCTAAGCTCTGAAAAATATTTGCTGCTAGCTTTAAGCAATATTATAAATGTAAATATATATGGCGAATAAAGCAAATTGTTAAAGTTAAAAAGAAAGTTATAAGACTTATATCAGTGCAAACCGTTTCGGGTGTCTTATAGTGAGCTAAGATTTGAATCTATGAAGATGCGACTCTTGATTCGAGTTCCTTTTGACAACAACAACAAGGAAAATGACAAAATTGAGAGGTTGTTGTTGTAGATGTGATTCGATTGAAAGATTCTAATCTCAAATTGATATGCTTAGATTCGGTTTTTTCGTATGGTCAGTGTTAGCAGTGTTGGGCAATTTTTCCTTGTAAGTTGGCAGCATTATCATAATTTCGTCGTTTTTTGTGACTGTCAGGTGTCTTCTTCTTCCATTTTTGTTGCACGCCACACATAATCTAAACAAAAAGCTGTTCGTGATGGTAAAATAGCACTGTAAAGCACAAAACCGAATCTTCGTGATACGAGCCACTGTAAACTATTATAAACGGGGTAATTGACTCCGAATATGTCATTTGTGTCCCATATTGCCAATTTTCTGGGTTTTTGTCAATCCCTGGATTTCGGGATTTGAAATTGGCAATTGCGGGATTAGTCCCGGGACTTAATTTTTCCTAAATTGCACACAGAAAATATTTTCAAAAACATGTATATGTCGACTGCTCATTTAGTGGCGTCGCGTGGACGGCGTCATCTACGGCCGTCTGTCTGGTTTGTCGCATTTTTATTATCAGCGAGTTCTATGCGTTGTGCGTGGTGCTAGATTCAATTCTCAAACTACAATGCCTCTTCCAATCCAATCAATCATTGCTTAAAACCTTTTGCCTTTTGTGCTACTATACTCACACAACCACAAACTCTCTTAGTTGTTTTCCACGCCACAACGCTCAGAAAACACTCGACAGAGAGCTATGTTTCGCTCTCCATTCATAATCTCAGTGAAACACACACAGACAGACAAGAATGATCTCGACACAGCAACAATGACCATTTACCTAAGTGAACGGTATTTTGTTCATTCGCTCACTTCTTTGAATACCAAAATGGTAGAGGAATGAGGGAATATGCGACTCAAATAGTTCGCTACGACACGGCCATCTTGACACTTACACGTCCTCGTGTAGTCAATACAAAAACATTTTCATACAGAGTACTTCATTATCAGATTATTTTCTTTACAATGTATTTTCCTTACAAATTAAAACTTCAATTTCATAATCAGCATGTTACGCTTCAACTTAAATTTAATCCTTAATTCTCTTAGCCAAGTCAATTTTCTCATTTTTATAATCTAACTATATAACATTTGTAACATTCTCCATTCGTATAGTTTTATCAAAACAGTATCTCACACTTCCATTGTCAGTTTCTTTCTCTTCCTATTGTCACCATAAAATTTATACATCACTTTCCCTTATAATATAATGCTTATACCATCAAATGCCCCACACGCCATGACCAAAACCTTAGTTTCACACTTGTGCTTGCACTATGGTATATGTATCCAGTTGCTCTTTTTACTCTCTTTGCAACAGTACCGCCTCTTTCAACGGTTTCCTCGTCCTCAACAAACTCAAACATGTTTTCATTACCGTCTCTTTCAACGGTTTCGTCTGTCTCAACACACTCACTTGAGCTTCCTTTACCACCTGTTTCAACGGTTTCATCTCTCTCAACACATTCACTTGTGTTTCCTCAGTGGGTACCTGCCCAGTCGGTAGTTTCCGCAAATCCTCATGAGCATACTTATACACTCGCTTACTAATCAACGACTTTAACATATATCTGTTACCCTCTAAAACTGTAGTTACTATAAAAGGCCCTCTAAATTTCGGATCTAATTTAGTCTGATGACTTTCCTCATTTTTAAGCAATACAAAATCTCCTACTTTGTGTTCAATCACCTTAGATTTGTTGGCATGAAATCTAAACTTTTCGTATTTAACTGCAACTACCATATTTTGTACTTAAGTGAACTGTATTTTGTTTATTCGCTCACTTCTTTGAAGACCAAAGAGGTAGTGAAATGAGGGAATATGTGACTCAAATAGTTCGCTACGACATATGTTTCTTTTCCTTTCTAAAATTCAATCGCATCATAAAGGTTGAGCCATCTGTTGGTCCGATTTTGGGTTTGTCATTATTATTTTTTTTAAATGAATTTTACTTTATTTACGGGTAGAGATGATTGGAAGTGGGGTAACGCCATTGGACGGAATGAGCTTCGATCTATACTGATGGATCCAAGCCGGTAGATGGCACAGGTGTGGGCATCTTCTCGGAAGAGCTAACAGCTCGCACGCTGACTGGTGTAGCATGTTCCAGGCAAAAATCTACGCGGTCTGTCAGGCAGCAAAGTTAACTAAGCCTTGAGTGAGATCCCGAGGCATATATCGATTTATGTTGACATCCAGGTCGCTATCAAGGCTCTATCGGCCCACAGCTTCAAGAGCGAAGTCATACGTAGTACGGTAGAAACTCTTAACCAGGCTCGCCAACACTCTATCACACTCATCTGGGTTCCATGTCACTCTGGTATCGAAGGAAATGAGATGGCGGACGAGTGTGCTGGAAGTGAAAACCAGAGATCTAGCAGACAGGAAGTGGGCAATTGAGTCTGGCTGTACTGTCGCAAGGTCACTCTGGCCTTGCTATCAACCAAAGAGAACCTCCAAGCTCCTACACTTCAACAAGAAAAGGGTATGGACGTTGACGGGAGCTATGACGGGGCACTGCACCATCGGGCTGACCACACCATGACTTCTGTCGTAGCTGTGAAAACGATGAGGAACCGGAGAGCATCCAACTCCTCCTCTGTGACTCCTCAGGTTGGTTTTAATGGAAGATGGTTATATCTGGACAGACCTTGGACTGTTGTGGATTGCCCCTAACCCCTCTTAATCACAATGGGCCTTTAAGGATTCTGAGTAAACTCGCGAGTAATGGCCTGCTTAACCTAACCTAAATGAATTTCACTTAATTTCATAGTGATTATTTCTTTCTGGATGACGTTCTATAACGTTTATATTGAAAATACAACTACAATTTACTTACTACTTTAATGAATTAATAAATATTTAAAGGAACATTGTTTACATATCACAAATACCTACGAGGTCAAGTAAACATAAGTATTCACATGGATTTAAAAAAATATTTATTCTTATACAAGTAGGCATTACTTTCGAGGTCAAATTACAGGATTAAAGCCTAACTCCACACTTTGCATTGGTGCAGTAAAGTTTATTCAACTTGCATAAGGTATAGTGAATACATCACTACCGAAGCCGTTAATTTTGATTTCTGTTTACTTAATGAATTCTTTATTCTTATTTAGTTTTTTTTTTAAGTCTAGAATTGAAAGGGAGCAGTGTGATTATACAATATGTTTGTATATGTGTATGTACACTTGCATAAACAGTCTGTAGTTAGACTGCAAGCGCAGCACGACGGTCAGTGACTGAAGTGGCTGATCATGTTACCGTGGGATCAGAATGTGCACTGACATAGGTAGTTTAATTTAGCTTTATGATTTATTTGAATATTTATGTATGTAACAAAGTGTAACATACATAAGATTGCATGAGCACACTACTCCCCTTTTTAAAAAATTACGTGTTTTATGAAATTATTTAAAGTAAAATAGTAGTAAAATTAAAACAACGTTTGCGGGGTCAGCTAGTATAATATAATATAATTATTATACTAGTTATCGGAATTGGTCTAACCGTTTAGGAGCAAGGCAGTCACAAACCATTGTGCACTCGAATTTTTTATATAAAGAAGATTGTATGGAATTATATTAATGTACATTATTGTATATGTTGTTATACTCTTCACGGGAGTGAATAGTATTACAAGTTTGTCATGAAGTTTGTAACAAACAGAAGGAGACATCGCAGACCATATAACGTATATATATTTGTGATCAGCTCGATGAGACGAATTGATTTAGCCATGTCCGTCTGTCCGTCCGTTCACAAAACTAGTCCCTCAGTTTTTGAGCTAGAGAGCTGAAATTTTGCACATAGTTTTCTTTTTACCATACGCAGCACATTTGTCGGAATCAGCTGAATCGGACCATTATGGGGGGACCTCCCATACAAACACCACTTTAAATTAATGTTCTTATTAAAAAAAGGTTTTTGTTTTTAAACATATGGAATTGAAATTAATCATTAATTATCCCTATTTGTCATTCACTAAAGACAGCAACACTTTTTTTGACATTCACCAAAACAGGTATTTGTAATTCACTACAACATCAAACAGCTCGTTTTGGTTCACAAATCAGTTCAAAAAGTAGTTCTTTCCCCATTTACCAATACTGTATTTTGATAATTTCACAGGTTGGCTTTGCGGACGACTCCCGTTTTGTTCGCTTATAAAATTAATGTAGTTGTAATAGTGTTATAATTTATGGAAAAAGCATTTACTGCCACTACAATATTGCAGCTTTTCATTCTTTACACAGCAAAGTTTCTTCAAATGTGATTTTAGAATTAAATTAAAGTAATTATTATTATCATTTAAGCCATACTATAAAGTAAAGAAAACATTTGTTTACTTGCAATATAAGGAAAAAAATGTCACCTACCAACGATCAAATATGTAAAGTAAATCATTTAATTCTGTCAAAGATCACTGGACTGACTCAAACATACTACTCTGTACACAATGCTATTGATCTGGAAGAGGCTGTTCATTTCCCAACAGAATTTCTTAATTCTCTACAGCCTTCTGGTTTGCGCCCACATAAATTAGTTTTAAAAGTAGGGTGTCCCTATTTTATTACGGAACCTTAATCCACCAAAATTGTGCAAATGTACACGTGTACAGATAAAATCATTAAAAAAAACTACATAATAGAGTGTACAATACTGACCGGATGTGGAACTGGAGAAGTCGTTTTAATTCCCCGGATTCCATTAATACTAACGGATCTACCTTTCCAATTTAGAAAATTGCAGTTTCCTATAAAATACTCATTTTCAACGTTGTGGGATTAGACCTGAGCATTCAGTGCTTTTCCCATGGACAGTTATATGTAGCTCTTTCACGCGTCACTTCGGTTCGTATTGTGTAATGACAAAAAAGCTGTAAAAATTGTATACCATTTTTTTTTTTTTTTTTTTTTTGGTAACAACATTGAGTTTTCATTTTTGGATTTTAATGGTCCAAGAATAAGGTTGATCACGCCTTGTTCCTTTAAAGTTTTACGAATGAAACAGTTTTAGTCTACCTTGATGAACTTTTTGATTCCTATTTTATCATCTTCTATCACTTCATTCGTTGGCGAAAATCCTCCAGCTATACCCTCCCCGCGGGTGCCGACTGGGCAATGGGTACCACCGTTTGCAGTGCTGCTAGGTCTGCCTGATTTGCAGCAATGCAAGCAGGTGGTGCCTAGCCAAGACCGATGTACAAACTTCACTGTATCTTCTCGGAGGATAACTTTACATGTTACCCCAAGGAGGGATAGGGGAGCTAGTACAAAGGTCATTGCTAAGAGGTTCCTGGCAGTAGGAATAAAATGCTAGGGGTAGAGACCCCTAATTAAAAAAACTCATATGGAGAACAAGAATGATATTACACGAACTGGGATATCAGTTGAAACGTCGGTAGGAGAATTGGCTGCTACCACCGGCGGGCACGGGGAGTTTACGAACCGTGTCGCCAGTGGCCAAACCTCTACTGTAACGGGAGCAGTTTTTAGTGGTTGTAATGTTACTGCCAAAACAAAGACACAAAAGGGGTTAGCCATCTGGGGTACTGCGGTCGACATAGACTCGGACCTCGAAAGCGTGAGTAGCGTGGCAACCATAAACACAGCTGCCGAAGAAGAGCTTCTTAGTTCCCCAAAGGCCTCGACGCCAGGTACCACATCCGTTAGCAGGAGTGGGCCGAAGAAGAGAAAATAAAACTACGTATGGGAACTAAGGTGACTCTTTCGTCTAAACAGCGGGAGGACCTTAAATGGGCTACTGAGACAGTCACGAAAGGTAGAGAGCACTTCGCGCAGAGTGATAAACATGCGACGACGCATCCTGCCTTCGGGAACAAAATTGAGGAGAACGTATCAAAGAGTATTAAAGAGCCGAAAAGACAGCGGTCTAAGGACGAGGAAAAGCCTGAGGCCAAACGTCTTCGCACCTAAAAAACTGTCACACCAATTGACCAGCCAACCACTTCCAAGAAGGCGATGAAAGTCAATGAAGTAGCTAAACGACACTTGACGTAGCGCTTATTGACCGGAATCGCCCGAATGGACAGATGACGGCGGATCAATGGAGACAGGTGGATGTAAAATTCTCAATGCCATCGTTGCCAGGCTGACGGATGAACCGAACAAACCCTCGCCCTCGTTTGAAGGAGCAGGGTGGTACATGGTAGTTAAGATCCTGAAATGTAACGATAAATTAACGCTGAAATGGATTACGGAGGTAGCTCCCAAGATAGAAGGACTTTGGGAGGGCGCAAAGCTGGAGATAGTAGACAGGAATGATACTCCGTGCGTACCGCGTGCCAAGGTACGAGTACCTAGCACGGTAAAACCGGAAGTCACTCTACTGCTATTCCGGCGGCAGAATCCTGACGTTCCAACTATCGATTGGAAGCTGCTTCACGCCGGTAAACCAGACACGAAGGGCAACCAGGATCTGATCCTCCAAATAAACAAGGAGGCAGAGGACATACTTTATCAGCGTAACGGGAAGATGCCGTGGGGAACGGTAAGTGTATACCTGCGCCTCAAAAAACGTCTCCCGAAGGATGGTAACGTCAACACGCTGGAAGCGGGACAGCTTGAAAGGGATCTCGGACTCGAATCGGTGACCAACTCTACTGAAACCCTTCAGCTGCACGGGACGGAAAGATGCAGGTGGCAGACGGAGTGTCGGCGACTACAGCTACACCCGTACAACGCATTGCTGAACCTGATGGGGAAAGTTCTGCAAATCAACCTCCATCACAGTAAGGCGGCTTCGGCCGAGCTGCTCCTCACGCTAGGGGAAGGCAACTATGACGTGGCCCTGATCCAAGAGCCCTGGCTATCCTCCGGGAACAAGGTCTCTGGATTGGGGTCGAATAACTAGACAATTTTTCACGCTGTAACGGTAAGGAAGATTAGATCTGCCATCCTTGTAAAGAAAAATATTAACGCATATTTATTATCTAATCTTAGCACAGATGACCTGGCAGTGATTGTCGTAGAGGGGGAAAGTCAATTTGTTTAACGTGAACACCTGTCGTAGAGACTTAATAACACGGTGCCAAGCACAGGGATTGATAAACGTCAATCAACGTCCCCTTGGATATATATCCGCAGGTACCAATCTCAAGCCATACTTATTTTGGTCGTATGTCTCATCCATGGTTACGAACAAGGTCTATCTAAACCTCTGCTGATCTGTGGTTACAGCACCCGGTTGTATAACGCAACTCCACGTCGAGCTCACACCCTACCCGCATTTGGGTACAACCACAGCCACCACGATACTCCCATAGAGGGGCCGTCTCAGCTGGCCAGGACGGAAACAGGTTCCGTGGACTGCTGACCACCCGTGGTACCAGAAAAAAGCCTCAGGTCAGACTTCGTACCCGAGGTACTACCAATTTGAACCCCAAATAGTTCGTGGGTTGGTGTCCCAAAAATCGAACATAGCTCACTGGAATAGAATGCAGGCAGAACCCACAGATGGCACAGTATACACTATATTCATGGATATAGATTTCTCACTGTTCGGAGCGAGGTCTATTCCCACCTCTTCTGCCAAGGCAACAATTATTAGGTCAACGATCAAAAACGAACTATGTCCCCACTGTCACAAGGACTTTGGCGAATGGATCGTAGGGTGAGACCCCTACTTTTCCAAACGCCCGTGGTATCAGAAAATATGCCTCTGATCGGGTAGCGTAACAAAGTCACTACCAGTACAGCTCCATGAAGCTCAGGGACTGGTGCCCCCCAGACAACACTAAACCCTCCCCATACACTCACACACAAAACACGGATCCCTCAGGTTACAAGCGGACGACGCCTAATAAAAATTGCACGTGCAAACTCATTCAATCTTCTGACACTATCCCTACTGGCGCCTGACTGAAATCATAATCCCCATTAACCCTAAAAATACCGAACGCATTCAAGTCCCTCAAATCATCATACAGAGAACATTCACAGAGAACATGCTGCCATGTTGCCCCGATCGCGCCAATAGGGCATTCCGGACTGTCACTTAGGCCCCTTAAATGCAAAAAAGCTTTAAGGGAACCGTGACCAGTCAACAGGAATCCAAGCCAGAGGTTAAAACCGAAGGTTGGTCGACTGCCAACAAATGTTACATACCGAATGAACCTGTATGTTGTCCGCCCATTCACACCATTGTCCCAACTGATTTGCCAGTCAGTCAGAACCTGTTCATTCAACAATCTCTTACACTCTTTTCGACCCAAGCTCTCCACATCTAAACCATGCAGCCAATCATCCTACAGCAACGGTAATCCTCTCCTGACCTCCAAATCAAGAGGAACCACTCCAAGCAACACCTGCAAAGCCTCAGTAGGGACAGTGCGACACACAGGCACACACCCTAATATCATAACCCTCTGGCATGATAACACTTTCTTCCTGCCTGCAGTAGAACATGCCGCTTTGTACCATACAAAAGATCCATATGTAGCACAAGCAACAAATAGACCCCCATATATGATACGAACAGTACCCCTACTGAGACCCCAATCACTCCGCAAAATACGGCGCACTTTCCCAACTACACTGAACAACCGGTCTCTAAGACGAGCAATGTGAGGAACAAAATTCATTCTCTCACCCATTGTTATGCCAAGGTACTTAACCTCAGTAACATACCGTAGGCTGCCACTGTTCAGTCTGACAACAGGATGACGACTATGTGACAATCTGCCCTTGAGCAACATTGCCTTATCCATTGCTACACCAACACCACTGCCCCATTCAGAAACTAAGCGCATGGACTGTTGGCCCCTACGCTCAATCTTCAAACGTGATTGCCCCTCAATCATGATGAGCAAATCATCATCAATCATTACGAGTCCTTCGCCGGATGTTGTTTCCTCCTTAGCCACTAATGGACAAGGGCTCAAAAAATTTGCATTGCTTATCTTGTTTCCAGCGCGGTGTACTGGATTGAAGTCGTATGCGTTGAGGAAAATTGATCACCGCAACATTTGGTTTGATATGAAATTGGGCATTGGTTTCATTGTATAGAAGATCCCAAACAATGGATGGTGATCTGTGACCAGAGTAAACATAATTATGAATTTTTTTGTCTCCTGCAACGCCACCTCTTCTCTATCGATTTGAGCGTAGTTTCGTTCTACTTTGGCGAGTGTTCGTGAATAGAACGCAATCGGTTTGTCAGACCCATCTGCTGACTTATGGCTGAGGACTGCTCCGATTCCATAAGGTGATGCATTACATGTTAACACTAAGGACAAATTCTCATCGTACTGAACTAGCATGTCGTCTGTAGCAATGAGTTTCTTAAGTGCAGCAAAAGATCTTTCGTGATGACGGTTCCATTTCGAACGTGCATTACTATCGCGAAGCCGATGAAATGGCTCCGCTACGGTTGCTTTCAATGGAGGTGCGTTGTGGATTGCCTGGACCTTGTCAGTTGATGGCCGTATACCAAAGGCATCCATTTTAAACCTCATGAACTCCACTAATTGTACGCCAAATTGGCCACTAATTGTACGCCGAAACTATCTAATCGATTTTGATAAAAAAATATACCATTCGATAGGTTTTCATTTGTAGACGTGCCCAATATTTTTTTTATTAAAATCTGTTGGGTATTTTTGGCGTAAAAACAATTAAAAGTTTTCACAAATGCAACTACAGGAAAGCCATACTCTACACAAACACATGATCTTCATCTCTCTCTCTCTTTCACTCTCCCATGCAAATAAAGCAATGTTCGTTGGCAAATTTAGGTATGTGCCTAAGCGCGGGGGAAATAAAAGAAACATGTATCAACGATAATTCAGCCACAGTGTCGTTGTAAGCAATAAGGGTATATAAAAGAAATATAAAATAAATAGTAAATAATATCATAAAATATATGAATTGGTGGGAGCCCGTGTATATTGTTGCTATTTTGTCATGTACATTTTCTTGCTGTGTTCTTCAATTAAATACTTACGCACATACATACATATTGTTAAGTCAAACTTTGTTATTATTCAAATTTTAACGGATATTGGTCTTTTTTTATTGCTCATTTCAACACTACTTTTGTTCTTATACGTTTCAACACTTGAATTTGCTTATGTTATGTTTTATGTTATTTTACAATACTGAATTTTATATATTACTTTTAATAGTGGGCTCAGACAGCGAGCTCTGATTTTGCGAGTTCTTTTTACCCGTGTTTTCTCACCGAGTTTTGAGCAGCTGTTTTTTGTTTTGTTTTTGTTTTCATTACACACACAAAAACGCACAAATGGAACGTTGTGGCAATTGTGAGAAATATCAATTGAAATTTTGTGGAAAATACATGATTTAGAATATTTTGCAGTGTATGGACATAGTTCTGGCATTTCCCTTTTTCATTCCTGCTACAAGAAAAAATTACAAATAAAATTTTCCTTAAATATATTGTCTGACATCATCAGCTGTTTATTGCCGCGCAACAAAAAGGAAGAATTCTGCTCTGTCTGAATGCACTGTAACTCGCTTGTGAACGACGCACCCCCACAATTTACTTTAATAATAATAAGTATTAAAAATCAAAAAACGGTTTGATTATACATTTTGGCGCCCAACGTGGGGCAAGTGTGTCAAACTCTTTTCGAATTAATCGGTATCGTTGGGAAGAGCGCTATTCGCGTTCACATTGCATAGACAGCAACAAATTCATGTGTGGTGAGGTACTGTTCAAAGCGCCTGTTGTCGTTGACCGGAACATGCACGTATTCATACATTTGTCGGATCTTCTTCTTATCGAATCACGACACGCTATCGACATCATAATTTGTTGTTTCGTTGCTAACCTAACTTTAGTTTATTGAATTACGTCACGCTGTCGGCATCGCACATACGACGTTAACTGACAACACACACAGTTGCTAGTAATCGCTTTGCGTATGAGGTTTGTAATATCATCGAAAGCTACACTTTGTTTAAAAATAAACAGAAGTTGCTAGTTATGTCGACTGCGGAAACTAAGAAACCAATGATACTTAGTCCAAATACGAACAAACCGTCAAAAGTATCAACCGTTGATACGAACGCGCACCAGTGTCAAACGGAACATTGCTCGTATAGAGTAGCTGGTAAAGTCGTTCAAAATGCACACCGCATCATCATTGCATTGCCGCTTAGAAATTTTGGAGACGTACTTTAAGGAAGCGCTGCTATTGCAATCTGAAATAGAAAATGAAGATACAACAGACATCGGTCACGCGGAATTAGAAGACATATACATATGTGAGTGTCAAATCATGCATTTTGGATCACTTACAAAATCAAGTTGTCAACAATGTAGGTGTAGCAACCAATCTTCGTTGTTCCATCGTCGAGATTACCGAGATTGTCGCTTCGCCAATTTGATGGAAATCGAGCAGAGTACATCAATTTTATATCTTCATTCAAACAAATCATTGCCAACGAAAATACTTTGTTAGATATTGAGAGATTCAACCATGCTGTTATGTTGTTTAAAGGATCCTGCTTTGGAAGCAGTGAAGGCGTTTCAGATTACTGCTGAAAATTATCCCAAGGTCCTAGAACGTCTCTACTCGCGATAAAAGATTCCAACGTTAACATTCCTGTACGGGATTGAAGCTTTGTTTAAGTTACAGCCGGTTGATAAAACCGACGGGCATAGCTTACGTAGCCTAATCGGTAAAGCAAGTGCAATGTATAGTTCATTGACATCATTAGGTACAGGATCAAACATAGGCACAGGTAATGCTACTTTACATATTCTTAGAAAAGTGTGATCAACAAACACGTGACAGATGGAATGAATCTCTCAACTTCAATGTTTTTCCGACTTGGGAAGAGTGTTCAAGGGTTTTAGAACGACATTGCCAGTTCTTGCAGACAAGCAGCACATCACAACGAAGTCAAACGGAGCCAGTAAAACATAATTGAATTGTCAAACCACTACATGGGTTAACATTTGCAATCACAAATGCTTCTTGTGTTTGTTGTTCTAATGAAGATCATAAACTTGTTGAGTTCAAGAGCCTCAGTACCAACGAGCGTTTCAACATCGTCAAAGGTTCAGATACATGCATCAATTGCTTAAGTCATGGTCATCGAATGGCGCAGTGTCCATTTAAATATCGCTGTTGTATTTGCAAACGTACGCATCATACACAAAAACACTTCGATAAAGTTCCGCCCAATGAACACTCATCTACAGAATATCAATTAGCAGAACCACCACAGAACCAGAACCAGGATCAATGTGGACAGATCATTTTAGCAACGGCAATGATTTTAATAAAGAATTTGTCGGGTGAGTAAAAACTGGGAAGGGCACTACTTGGTTCGTGTCCACAAGTTAATTTTCTGACAAATGAGTTTGCCCAGAAACTTCGTTTACGGCGAGACAACCACCAAATGGGTATTAGAAGCATCATGCAGCAAGCATGCATGACTACTGCAATCAAATCTCGCATTTCATCATTTGAATTGTCGTTGCAATTCTGCATAACTTCACACATCGCCTAACAACCAGGTGCAGAAATCGATACATCAAGTTGGAAGTTGCCAACTAATATTGCTTTAGCCGATGAACACAAGTCTCGACGGATCGATGTGTTGATTGGAACAGATCCAAGAGCCCTGGCTATCCTCCGGGAACAAGGTCTCTGGATTGGGGTCGAATAACTATAAAATTTTTCACGCTGCAACGGTAAGGAAGATTAGATCTGCCATCCTTGTAAAGAAAAATATTAACGCACATTTATTATCTAATCTTAGCACAGATAACCTGGCAGTGATTGTCGTAGAGGGGGACGATGGGCCCAGACTCCTTGCCTCCTGCTACATGGCACACGACGCCAAGGCACCGCCCATGGAGTTACAAGATCTCATGAAGGAAGCCGGTAAACGTGGATGGAAGATAGTGGTAGGTGCAGACGCTAATTCGCACCACCCTCAATTGGGCAGCCCTCCTTCTCCGATCATAGTTATATAAGTTTCACTGTAGATATAAAGATCCCAAAAAGAACGAAAGAAATATTTAGGAACCCTAGAAATACGAACTGGGGCCTATATGAGAACCTGTTAAAGGGATACCTAAGAAATGTTCCTCAGATCACTACAAGCACTGATGTTGAGGCAGTGATAGAACTCATAACATCTAAAATCCTTCTAGCATACCATAAATCCTGCCTGCCTACGAAACTTGGACGCAAATCTAAGCCCCCATGGTGGAATAAGGACATTGGTAAGCAAAGAAAGGAACTTACAGAGTTCTTTAAGCTCGCCAAACTTGCTGATTGTGAAGAGAGCTGGAGAGGATACGAGGGTTGCTAATTAACTTTTGAGACCGACAAATAATAACAAATATGTATCATCGAAAATGACTTTATTGTTTTTCAAAATATTCTTCATGAAGATCAATACACTTTTGCATGAGATTGAACCAATTTTCGAAGCACTTTTTCCACTCGGAATGAGGTATCTCCAAAACATGTGTTTTGAACGCATCAACCTCTTCTTCAGGCGTAGAAAAACGTTAACCTCGCAATTTATTTTTGGTGTGCGGGAATAAAAAGAAGTCATTGGGTGCCAAATCTGGACTATAGGGCGGATGACCCATCAATTCGACGTTTTGAGTGTTTAAAAAGTCACATGTTTGAGCCGATGCATCGCGATGTGTGAGAGCTCGCATTTTCTTGGTGGAGAATGATTCGTCTTCTGCGGTTGTTTTTTCTTATTTCTTCGAACACTTCTGGCAAACAAATGGTGGTGTACCATTCAGAATTAACCGTTCTACGTTTCTCTAATGGCACGGTGCTTCGTGCGCGAACAACTTTTGTTGGATTTGGCTCCTCTTGAAAGACCCATACAGTCGACTGCTGTTTAGTTTCAGGCTCATATGCATAGATCCATGACTCATCACCTGTCACGATCTTATAGACGTCTTTTGAAGCACCACGATTGAATTTTTTCAACATTTCTTTGCTCCAATCGACACGAGCCTTTTTTTCCACGATTGTCAAATTATGCGGTAGCCAACGCGAACAAATCTTTTTGACGGCCAAATGTTCATGCAATATTGAATGTATGCGAGTGGAACTAATGCCCAAACATGCCTCAATCTCACGATAAGTCACATGGCAATCTTGCAATGTCAGTTCACGCACAGCATCAAATTTTTGTGGCACAACAACCGATTTTGGACGACCTTCACGAAATTCGTCCTGGAGAAAACTACGACCACGATTGAATTCAGAAAAGCATAGAAACACGGTTTCCCTGGATGGTGCTTTATTACCAAAAGTCGAAGCGAGTTGATCGGCACACTCTTGTTGAGTTAATCCACGTCGAAAATCATAAAAAATCATTGCACGAAAATGTTCACTATTTAATTCCATTTTTTAGCCGAAACGAATTTTTCAAGTCACTGCAAACAATACAAATAGCACTCGTATGACAAAACGTTCTGAGTACATTAATCATTAAAAACGACAAGCTTTACGATACCAATGTCAGATTTGACATATCAACATTGGCGTTGCCATATCTCAAGACTTAAGTAGCAACCCTCGTATAAGACACTACTATCGCTATACAAGAAAGATATAAGGAGAGCCAAGAGGAGATCCTGGCAGATCTTCTGTGGTAATTTGGACAAGACTTCTGAGGCGTTGAGACTTCGGAAAATACTAGCCAAGTCTCCTATAATCCCTTTACTAATCCGCACAGACACAGGCGAATGGACCAAAGACGCAAAGGAAACGCTGGAGACACTTATAGAGGCCCACTTTCCTGGCTGTACTGAGGTTTCAGACGTAACTGTAACAACATGGGCTGCAATAAATGAGGTATGTGAAGGCTTAATTACATCGGTTAGACTGGAATGGGCCTTAAAATCGTTTGAACCCTTTAAATCCCCGGGACTAGATGGCATCTCTCCTGCGCTCTTGCAAAAGGGTTGTGCTGTACTGACACCATGGCTTAATGGAATCTTCAGGAATTGCATGAGTTTTAATTATGTTCCGAAGAACTGGAGACTCTCAAGGGTTGTATTCATACCAAAGCCAGGTAAGAGCAGCCACTTGTATCCAAAGGACTATCGGCCAATAAGCCTCACTTCATTCATACTAAAGACGTTTGAAAGAATATTGGACTCGTATATTAAGGAAAAGGTTTCACCGAATCTAATATCGAGGGACCAACACGCCTATACGAAAGGCAAGTCCACGGAGACAGCTCTTCATACAATACGGGGAGTATGCCATAGGTGCCTTCCTCGACATATCAGGAGCCTTTAACAACGTTTCGACAGAAGCGCTGTTAGAGGGCCTTGAATCAATTGACGCACATCCATCCATACGGCACTGGATTGGCAGTCTACTGAACTGCCGGACAGTGGTGGCTGAATGGGGTGCGACGAGTCTGGCAAGGAAGGCAAAGAGAGGTACGCCTCAAGAGGCGTAATCGCTCCGCTGCTTTGGACACTTGTAATGAATAATATTCTTCATAAAATGCGAGATGGAGGTGCAAGGCTAACTGCTTATGCAGATGACCTGGCCGTAATCATCTCAGGCAGGTGCCTTAGCTCAATGAGTCAAGTACTCGGGGGCATTTAAAGAAATTAACGACTGGGCAAGCAATGTGGGACTGGATGTGAATCCAGACAAGACGGACTTAGTACTTTTCACAACAAAATACAAGATTCCGCATTGGCTCCCTCCTAAATTAGGAAACATTGTACTGACACCAAAGATGTCTACAAAATATCTTGGAGTCATATTGGATAACAAACTAATGTGAAAGTTAAATGTGGAAAGGGTGAGGAAAGCTCTCAATGCCTTTTATGCTTATAGGAAAATGCTTGGAAAGACATGGGGTTTATCTTCCCGTCTAACATATTGGATGTACACGGCAGTGGTTAGACCTATATTACTCTATGGTATCTTGGTATGGTGGACAAGTGTCAACAAGAAGACATACGTCAAAAAGTTGGAGAAGGTACAGAGAACCGCAGGGCTTTGTATAACTGGTGCAATGCGCACCACCCCTACAGCAGCACTTGATAGAATATTCGACCTTCAACCTATAGGCTTGGCAGCAAAGAACACGGGACAGTTTATACAGAGGCCTTATGGTCACAGTAAGATACATGAAGGTTTAAACACTAGCTCGGACTATGTTATTCCCCAGGCCAACTTTAATGGAAGGCCTAGTGTAGTAATAGAACATAATGGGTGGCAGAGGGGATAGCCGAACTGGAGCTATCATTCATACAACCTGTTTACAGACGGATCTAAAATGGCAGAGGGAGTGAAAGCTGCAGTATTCTGTTCAGAGCTTGACCTTAAACGGTCATATAAGCTTCCAAACTACTGTAGCGTGTTTCAGGACGAGATTTATGCGGCTACAAAAGTAGTAAAATTAGCAGCCGAGCTAACTCCTCTCAACTCCCAAATAAACATAATCATCAACAGCCAAGCAGCCATAAAGGCAATAGCGGCGGTGATGACAAAATCGAACTGTGTTCAACAATGTAGAACCAAACTTGACGAACTCTGTATTGATAGACGCGTCACCATCTTTTGGGTACCGAATCATAAAGGAATTGAAGGGAACGAGGAAGCAGACGCACTCGCAAAAGCCGGCGCTAGCCAAGCTGAGGTAAGTGCGTCATACATACTTCCCTCTCTGTCCACGCTAAAAACAGAAAGAGACGCAGCAACGATTCAGGAAGCGAATAGAATGTGGGATGGAACACTCTCATGCAGAAACGAAAAAATCATGCTTCGCTCTGTTAATAATAAGACTACCAACTGCATCTTAGCTCTCCAAAGAAAGGATTGCAAGTTATTAGTCGGAATACCTACGGGACACTGTTTAACACCTTCCCACGCAGCCAAATTGGGCTTGGTACAGAGTGATGCATGTACAACATGCAACGAGGTAAATGTTAGGGGAACTCTAGAACACCTACTTTGCCAATGTCCAGCTCTCAACAGATCACACTTTAGCTATCTCGGATCTGTATCTTTCCTCTCCTTGGAAAGTATCGCGGATCAAAAGAGTAGCAATCTATTAAAGCTCGCAAAAAAGTGCATAAAAAACAGTATCTAAAGGGTCTCCATACTTCTTCTTGGCAACACTAAGGACCATTATTGGTCTATGTGAGATCTCTTGATCAGCCAAGCAAACCTAACCTAACCTAACCTAATCACTAGATTATTATTTTCTTCTATTCTAACTACACTATATGGTCCTAAACATTTTTTGTCTTATTTATGACCTGTTTCGTTTTTTAATAAAACTCGGTCTCCTACTTTTAATTTGAAATCTAATATGTATTTCCTTATCATATTGTTCTTTCTGTTCTTGCTTAAACTTTTCTATCATTAGTCTTGCTCTTTTTTAAGCTTGTTCTATTCTAAATTTTAATTCTTTAGCATAATCGTTTATATTATAAAGTGGATCTATTCTATCTATGCTATTAAAATGTTTGGATAAATTTGGATTTTTACTAAAAACTAATTCATATGGACAATAATCATGAACGATAGATGAGGTTGTATTATAACATACTTTGTAATATGACGTGTCATATTTTTCCAGTAGTAATGTCTTTTGATTTTTGCTAGTGTTTTCGAAATGCCTGTATGACCTCCTTGGATTGAATCATCATGAAATGTAGACAGCATTGCTTCTTTTCTTTTTCACTTTCTATTATGGTCACCGGTTTGAGTAGCGCTAATCTTAATTTTTTTAAATTTTTATTGCCCATTTTATTAATGTAATCAATTGAAATTTCTTCAAACATTTTTTCACTCGGTGCCGTTTTAAGTTGGCTGATCCCGATTATACCGGCTTCAGTTTCCAGCCTTCGGAAGAGCTCACCTAAGTCGAGAATTCCATTAGTAAAAAGGTCGCTGACATTAATTCATACTATAACTTTCCTTCCATGTTTAATTAAACATTTCATAGGTGTCATACGCAAGGTCACTACTTTTCGTACATCATCATTTTTATACTCTTCACGGGAGTGAATAGTATTATAAGTTTGTCATGAAGTTTGTAACACACAGAAGGAGACATCGCAGACCACATAAAGTATAAATATTTGTGATCAGCTAGATGAGACGAGTTGATTTATCCATGTCCGTCTATCTGTCTGTATGTATGCAAACTAGTCCCTCAGTTTTTGAGCTCGAGAGCTAATTTTGCACATAGGTTTCTTTTTACCATACGCAGCACATTTGTCGGAATCAGCCGAATCGGACCACTAGGGGGTACCTCCCATACAAACCCCACTTTAAATTAATGTTCTTATTAAAAAAAGTTTTTTGTTTTTTTTAACATATCAAACTGAAATTTAAACACTATAAGTTTGTAATCTATGGCCATCAATCGTGTAAATTTCATGAACCTAGGGCTACCAGGTGGGGTACCTCCCATACAAACCTCACTTTAAATTAATGTTCTTGTTAGAAACAGTTTTTTGTTTTTCAACGTATCGAACTGAATTTTGGACACTATAAGTTTGTAGTTAATAGTTATCAATCATGTAAGTTCCATGAACCTAGGGCTACCAGGTGGGGTACCTCCCATACAAACCCCACTTTAAATTAATGTTCTTGTTAGAAACAGTTTTTTGTTTTTTAACGTATTGAACTGAAATTTAGACTCTATAAGTTTCTGATCTATATTCATCAACCATATAAATTTCATTATCCTAGGGTTACCAGTGGTACTTCCCATACAAACACAAATTAAATGGCAAATTTTTAAAGAATAAATGTACAATAAAATTGCTACTCAAACCGATGTGATGCTAACAAAGGAAGGTTGGATGTAACCCGGAGGAGCGTGAAGAGTATTACATCTTTGGCATAGCCAATGATAGCCTCCTTTCTGGTTATTAATAATTTCATATACGTTGGGCTTAGAAGCTTTATCAAGATTTTGCCTAGGCAAATTTTCTTGTGATATTCCTGCGCAGGATTTTTTCTGTCTACTTTGGTTTTTGAAGTGACTTTTAGTATTTGTGATTGAATGTTTTTTAATTCTTTGATGGTTATTCTAGATAACGCATCTGCTACATAGTTGTCTTTTCCTTTAAGATATTCTACTGTAAATTCATATTCCTCTAAATATAGTCTCATACGAGTAAGTTTTGAACTTGGATTTACCATCGAAAATAAGTAAGTAAGTGGTCTGGGGTCTGTCTTGACAATGAAGTGTCTACCATATACATATGGTCGGAAATGATTTATTGCCCAATGTACTGCTGCTCATTATTGTACAGTTGTACTCTCTTTACTTTCGCCTTTTCTGAATGTACGAGATGCATAGGCCAAAGGGAGTTGAATTCCTTTGTAGTTTTGAGTTAAAACTGCTGCACATGCCTCTTTGCTTGCATCCGTTATTATACAGAATTCCTTTTTGAGATCAGGATATTGTAATTATGCACTGTCTGCGTCCGTTGGGACTGCGTATTTTTCCAATGACATTATATTTCTTGTCATCTGGTAAAATACCTTTGTCAGTACATTTAAGACCAAGAAAAGTCACTTCATGCATGGAAAATGAGCATTTGTCGGGATGTAATTTCAGGTTGTTTTTCCTACATAAATCAAAAACATTGGTAAGATTTTTAATCATGTGTATTTCTGAACAACCGATGACAATTAAGTCATCCATATATGAGAATGATTGAGTTGGTTCTAGACCAGAAAATGAAATTGTCATCATTCTTTGAAAGGAATTTGGCGCTATTTTTACACCATACGGCTCTTATCGTGTGATACGATAAGATCCATTTCTCGTTGAAAAAGAAGTAATATTTTTTGAATTTTTTTCAAGTTCTATTTGGTAAAATCCAGACTTTAAATCTAGACACGAAAAGTATTTTGCTCGGCCTAGTTGATCAAGAATATTATCTATTCTTGGAATTGGGAATTTATCGGCTAAAAGTTTTTTATTTATTTGGCGATAATCTATTACAAGACGCCATCTTTTCTTATCTGAATCCGGTAGAGAGTTTTTCGGAACAAGTATTAACGGGTTATTGTAATCAGATACTGACGGTTCTACAATATGATCTTTAATTAATTTATCCACTTATCTAGTTATTTCGGCTTGTTGACTATGAGGAGTTTTGTAATTTTTAATATAAACTGGTTCATCATCTTTTTATCTTAATTTTTGCTAAAAGAAGTTATTTGTTGTTAAAGATTCGGATTCTAGACCGAATATGTCAGTATAATTGGTGCATAATTCTGTTAGTATATCTTTATATTGAATCGGACAATTTTTTCATCTCTACTTTTAGCTATATTATTTATAATTAGTTAGAGGTTCAAATTTAACTTGATTTAAATCAATTATATTATTTGAATTTATAATAATAAGAATTCGGTCAAACGTATTTTTGGAGTTGGAAATTGTACTTCCAATGAATACTCCACTTTGAATTTCTTGACATGGAATTAATATTTGATCTTCTGTTGTATATAAATTAATTTGTCGGACGACTTCGGAGCGTGATGGTAACATAGTTGTATTATGATCAATTTTGTGGATGAAAGGAATAAGTATGGGGTAAAATAAATTTGTTGGTCTAAGTCTAATTGACAATTAAATTTTTTAATAAAATCCATACCTATTATACCATCACTTGTTATTGGGACATTTGAATTAACAACGTGAAAATTATGCGGATTTATATATTTTCCTCCACAAATCGTAATGCACAAAACGAAACCAAACAGCCTCCTAAAGTTAACAAGCCACCACCTATTTATGTGCAAGGTGTAGAAGAGAATAATACTCTCATTAATGCTATTAATGAAGTTGTAGAGAAAAACTATATTCTTAAATCCCTGCCCAATAATGAAGTTCGTATCCAAGTGACAGAACCCCAACAATATAGTACAATAATGAAAATGTTAAAAGATAGAAATACCAAGTACTATACATTTAAGACTAAAGACGAACGCGGTTTTAAAGTTATGCTGAGACACCTTCACCAATCATCTGACACAGACGAAATTAAGCGAGAACTGAAAGAATTAAGCCATGATATCACGAATGTATTTAATATTCGACAAAAAACCACAAATAAGTCACTTCCTCTGTTCTCACTCGAACTTAAAGCCAGCCCTAACAACAAAAACATTTATAATTCACACCAAAAAACAATTTGAGGCCCCCCATAGTAAGAGAACGATAGTGCAATTTTCTAACTGCCAAAAATACGGACACACCCGAAACTACTGCACCAAAGATCCTGTTTGTGTTAAATGTGCGGGAAAACACAGCACGATTGACTGTCAAATGGATTCATCAAAGAAAATAAAATGAGCTCTTTGTGGTGGAGCTCATACAGCCAATTAAAAAGTTTGCGAAATCTACAAAACATTAAAAATGCAAAGGTTTGCTGCTCTTCGACCCAAAACATTGACCGATGAAACAAATACAGAGCAAAAGTCCGTAACCTCTCGCAAAGTGGAGAAAGGAATCTCTTATTCGCAGGTTGCTGCTTCTTCCTCACAGATTAAGTCAACCAATCGACCAGCCGAAAAAGAAAAAAGAAAAAATGATTTAAGTGTTAATCTAACTACTGGCAAAATTTCTTCCCAGCAAAACAACAATCAAACCATCCCATCTGACGATATCTCAGAACTTAAAAACATGATGAAAGAATTAATCCAACAAATGGCTAACATGATGAACATTGTAACAATTTTAGTAACAAAGCTTGACAAACAAAATGGACAATAAGTTAAGAATAATTGCTTGGAATGCGAACGGACTACACAAACATATTTTAGAGCTCCAACTTTTCTTAAATGAGAATTCAATTGACATTGCACTAATTTCGGAAACTCACTTTACAAATAACCACCTAAGCATTTCCGGCTATAAAATATATGGAACAAATCATCCGGATGGTGCAGGTCATGGTGGTTCTGCTATTATTATCAAAAATAAATTACGACACGTTGAACTGGAAAACTATCAACAAGCACACATACAGTCGACCAAATTGATGCTGCAAGATATATATGGATCTTTTACAGTAGCAGCTATCTATTGTCCACCTAGACACATAATCACAACAACTCAATTTAAGGACTATTTTATTAAGCTTGGACAAATGTTCATCGCTGCAGGAGACTATAATGCCAAACATGTAACTGGGGATCAAAGTTGACAAATACTAAAGGAAAAAATTTACAATGTGCAATTCAAATGATTGGAGGAACGCATTTGAGTACTGGAGAGCCCACATATTGGCCAACTGATCGAACATAGATACCTGACCTAATTGACTTTTGTGTAATAAAAACCAGAAAGAAGGCTATCATTGGCTATGCCAAAGATGTAATACTCTTCACGCTCCTCCGGGCTACATCCAACCTTCCTTTCATAGCAACACATCAGTTTGAGTGGCAATTTTATTGTACATTTATTCTTTAAACTAGCAAACCGCCCTATTTGCACGGGTGCAATTTAAAAAATATCGCTTTGGCATGAAATTTTATTAATTAATTTTTTAACAAATTTTTGTTTACAATATGTCTTTGTATACAATTTTTACAGCTTTTTTGTCATTACACATTACGAACAGAAGTGACGCGTGAAAGAGCTACATATAACTAACCATGGGAAAAACACTGAATGCTCAGGTCTAATCCCACAACATTGAATGTTTGACCTTGTGATTTGATAATTGTCATTGAAAATTACAATTTTATAGGAAACTGCAATTTTCTAAATTGGAAAGGTAGATCCGTTAGTATTAATGGAATCCGGGGAATTAAAACGACTTTTCCAGTTCCACATCCGGGCAGTATTGTACACTCTATTATGTAGTTTTTTTTTAATGATTTTATCTGTAAACGTGTACCATTGCACAATTTTGGTGGATTAAGGTTCCGTAATAAAATAGGGACACCCTACTTTTAAAACTAATTTATGTGGGCGCAAACCAGAAGGCTGTAGAGAATTAAGAAGTTCTGTTGGGAAATGAACAGCTTCTTCCAGATCAATAGCATTGTCTACAGAGTCAGTCCATTGATCTTTGACAGAATTAAATGATTTACTTTACATATTTGATCGTTGGTAGGTAACATTTTGTCCTTATATTGCAAGTAAACAAATGTTTTCTTTACCTTATAGTATGGCTTAAATGATAACACTGTGTCACAGCGAAAAAAAACTTCTTATCAGACCTAGTGGAGGTTATAGGTCATAAAAAACTAAAAAGAATGGCACATAAAAAATTTTTGATACACCCTCAAAATCTTGACTTAAAGCTCAAAAACCGTTTTTAAGAGGTTCCTGTACATATTACCTTATAACTTGGACATTTTTTATCGGATTTCAAATTGAAATGTAGCCCTTTACAACCATGTATCATGTATTTTGTTATCATTTAAATTCATGAAGATACAGACCAAAAACTTTCCAAAATTCTGATTTTTCCATCGATTTTGCAACTTTAAGTCTAATTTGTGCCCCTTATCTTATCTAAATTATATTTTTTCTCAACGTACATCGAAAGTTCAGTGATTTTAGCTTTAAATGAACCCTGTTTGAATAAAATCGGTTAAAAATTACCTGATTTATTGTACTTTTTGTAATTGCATATGACAGTTTTCTTTCCTTTTTTATTCTTATTCTAGCTATCTACATTTCAGCTTCTAAATACAAAATAAAAATTCTAAAATCACATTTGAAGAAACTTTGCTGTGTAAAGAATGAAAAGTTGCAATATTGTAGTAGCAGTAAATGCTTTTTCCATAAATTATAACACTATTACAACTACATTAATTTTATAAGCGAACAAAACGGGACTCGTCCGCAAAGCCAACCTGTGAAATCATCAAAATACAGTATTGGTAAATGGGGAAAGAACTACTTTTTGAACTGTTTTGTTAACCAAAAAGAGCTGTTTGATGTTGTAGTGAATTACAAATACCTGTTTTAGTGAATGTCAAAAAAAGTGTTGCTGTCTTTAGTGAATGACAAATATGGATAATTAATGATAATAATCATAATTACTTTTATTATTGAATGAATGTAACATGCAAACTTTTCTAAGGAAATTCTTGAATTAACAGTGAAAACCGTATCAAAATACGTTGCGTGGTTACGAAGTAATCAGTATTCTAGCTTCTTGATATTTCGACTTTGCTTTATACTTTGTAAAGAAGTTTGCCATTTAATTTGGGTTTGTATGGGAGGCACTACTCCTGGTTATATGGTTGATGAATATAGTTCGATACGTTAAAAAACAAAAAACTTTTCTAACAAGAACATTAATTTAAAGAGGGGGTTTGTATGGGAGGTACCCCACATGGTAGGCCTAGGATCATGAAATTTACACGATTGATGGCTATAGATTACAAACTTATAGTGTTTAAATTTCAGTTTGATATGTTAAAAAAACAAAAAACTGTTTTTAATAAGAACATTAATTTAAAGTGGTGTTTGTATGGGAGGTACCCCCCCTAGTGGTCCGATTCGGCTGTAAATGCTGACTGGTACATAACAAATTATGACATACATAAAGACCTCGGTGTTAAAATGGTGCATGACGAAATCAACAATGCAAGTAGAAGATACCATAACACCTTAGAACCACATTCTAACGTTGAAATGATTGATGTACATGTGTTGGTCTTGGGTTGTTGAGAGGAAAGTTGCGGTATCTCGCGAGAGTGGGGCAGCCGCAAGTAGTACTCAAAAATAAACCAAGCCTTCCATAACATTTCAAACTGACAATTCGAAAATGTTCGTATTTGTCAAATATAAACCCCCTTTTCAATGTTAAAAAAAGTATTAGTGTTTTTTTTTTTTAATTTATTGTTATATAATAAGAAACAAATGTACTTCATCTATTTGGAAATAAAAAAAAATATATATATATATATATATTTTCCTCTCTTTAATTCGATGAACGTTAGTCCAATGGAATTAGTTGAACCTTCACCAATTCCACTGATTTGCGGTATTGTTTTATTATCTATCTCTTGATACGTATCGGAATTTTCTTTAAGAATTGATATGTCTGCACCTGTATCTATTAATAATGTAAGATTTTTACCTGTATTCTCATTTATTACTTGTACAAAGATATTAAAATTAAGATTGATGGAGTGAACTTTTATATTTATTGGTGTTCGACACTTAAGGGAGTTTGCTGGTTTTCCGAATTATTTTGAGTAATTTGAATGTTAGCATCGTTTCTATTGTATTGATTAGTATTATAACTACTTCTATTGGCATTATTTCGACCTCGGTTATTTCCTCCGAAATTTCCGCGTCCTCGGTTGTTATAATTGTTATTATTGTAATAACCTCGGTTATAACTTCTACCTCGATAATTTCCCCTGAAATTACCTTAGTTATTCTGATTATTGTTCTTTTTTTGTAGAACAGTATACTATTTTGGTTCCCTGGCATTTCAGTGTTGCAGTTGATTTATTTTCTTACTGCATCATTTAGACTACTGAAATTACCCGCTTCAAGAATTATGTGTAGTTTTTCATTCTCGCAATTCTTTATCAATTATTTTAGATTTAATTACTACTTCTGCTAGATTTTCATCTTTGCCTTTTGTAAGATCTGCCAGCTTTAATGCTGACAGGAATCTTTGTAGATGTAATTTCTTTCCGTCAAATTCAGGAACCAATTTTATTTGTTCGGTCATTTAGTCAGATTTAATACTGTTTTCTATTTCTGGGTTAGCTTTCTCTTTACTATCTGAGATTTTTTTGTTTTTGTTATCATGTATCTCTTTAGATATGGGTATACTTTGCGAAACGCATTTATACGATCTATTGAAGATCTTTACATTGAGTCGTAATGCTTGGAGGATTGTGTCCATTCCATTTGTTAGTACGAATTGAAATTTTATTCACATTATTTTTCAGTGAAGTATAAATGTTCAAACTGTAGCGTGTAGCCATCAACGATGCATGAAACATACATAATATTTATAAGAAATCAAAAATAAAAATTTATATCTTGTCAAGTGCACTGCTTATATACCGTTTCTTTATATTTTTAGTATGCATAGCATATAACTTCAGAACTAGCTGGACGCTTGACAATATTACATACCAACACGAGTAAAAGGATCCAAATGTTTTTAAATCCTCTGTGTGGTCTATAACCTCAACCTTGTTTATAACATATTTGATTCCATAGATCCCCTGATGAAAAAAAAAATGTTAAGAATAATTATTGTGAAAACTAAATGTTGTATTTGTTAATATAATATTCTATTCAATGAACAGAATAGGTAGGGGGTAAGATTAAAATAAAAATAAAAAACTTACCAGTTGCATATAAATGGTTTACATAAAACAAAAATCAAGCTGGTTTACAATATGATTTACTTTACTTTAAAGTTTAAACCATTTATATGATGTTCTATATCGAATATAACTTGAATTGTAATATTAAAATTCTTATTCAAAAAATAAAATAATTAGTTTTCTTTTTATACTCTTCACGGGAGTATACATCGCAGACCACATAAAGTATGTATATATATTTGTGATCAGCTCGATGAGACGAGTTGATTTTGCCATGTCCGTCTGTCCGTCCGTTCGCAAAACTAGTCCCACAGTTTTTGAGCTAGAGAGCTGTGCATAGGTTTCCTTTTACCAAATGCTGAACATTTGTCGGAATCAGCAATTAATGTTCTTGTTAGAAAAAAAATTTTTGTTTTTTAACGTTTCGAACTGAAATTTGGACTCTATAAGTTTCTGATCTATATTCATCAACCATATAAATTTCATGATCCTAGGGTTAGCAGGAGTAGTACCTCCCATACAAACCCAAATTAAATGGCAAACTTCTTTACATAGTATAAAGCAAAGTCGAAATTTCAAGAAGTTGGAATACTGATTACTTCGTAACCACGCAACGTATTTTGATACGGTTTTCACTGTTAATTCAAGAATTTCCTTAGAAAAGTTTGCATGTACATAAATAATTCATTCAATAATAAAAGTAATTATGATTATTATCATTAATTATCCATATTTGTCATTCACTAAAGACAGCAACACTTTTTTTGACATTCACCAAAACAGGTATTTGTAATTCACTACAACATCAAACAGCTCTTTTTGGTTCACAAAACAGTTCAAAAAGTAGTTCTTTCCCCATTTACCAATACTGTATTTTGATAATTTCACAGGTTGGCTTTGCGGACGACTCCCGTTTTGTTCGCTTATAAAATTAATGTAGTTGTAATAGTGTTATAATTTATGGAAAAAGCTTTTACTGCTACTACAATATTGCAGCTTTTCATTCTTTACACAGCAAAGTTTATTCAAATGTGATTTTAGAATTAAATTAAAGTAATTATTATTTTCATTTAAGCCATACTATAAAGTAAAGAAAACATTTGTTTACTTGCAATATAAGGAAAAAAATGTCACCTACCAACGATCAAATAGGAAAAGTAAATCATTTAATTCTATCAAAGATCAATGGACTGACACGCTTAAACATACTACTCTGTAGACAATGCTATTGATCTGAAAGAGGCTATTCATTTCCCAACAAAATTTCTTAATTCTCTACAGCCTTCTGGTTTGCGCCCACATAAATTAGTTTAAAAAGTTGGGTGTCCCTATTTTATTACGGAACCTTAATCCACCAAAATTGTGCAATGGTACACGTTTACAGATAAAATCATTAAAAAAAACTACATAATAGAGTGTACAATACTGACCGCATGTGGAACTGGAGAAGTCGTTTTAATTCCCCGGATTCCATTAATACTAACGGATCTACCTTTCCAATTTAGAAAATTGCAGTTTCCTATAAAATTGTCATTTTCAATGACAATTATCAAATCACAAGGTCAAACATTCAACGTTGTGGGATTGGACCTGAGCATTCAGTGTTTTTCCCATGGACAGTTATATGTAGCTCTTTCACGCGTCACTTCTGTTCGTATTGTGTAATTACAAAAAAGCTGTAAAAATTGTATACAAAGACATATTGTAAACAAAAATTTGATAAAAAATTAATTAATAAAATTTCATGCCAAAGCGATATTTTTTAAATTGCACCCGTGCAAAGCAGGGCGGTTTGCTAGTTTGAAGAATAAATATACAATAAAATTGCCACTCAAACTGATGTGATGCTAAGAAAGAAAGGTTGGATGTAACCCGGAGGAGCGTGAAGAGTATTACATCTTTGGCATAGCCAATGATAGCCTTCTTTCTGTTTTTTTTTGTGTTTGTTTGTTTTGATTTTGTTTATTTTATTTATTTTTTGTTTGTTTGTTTTCATATTGTTTTGTTTCTGTTTATTATTTGTGCACAAAAATCATGTAAAAATGTATTGTACTTTCTTCATTTCATGATTTTCAGTTTGATCAGAATTTCGGTTTTTTGTTTGTAATTTTTCAGCTTTTGTACAATTTGTTTTTTCTTTTGCAATTTTTTTTTTTTTTTTTTGTTTTTTTAGTTCTTTTTGTTTTTTGTTTATTCATAAAAGTATCACCACTTTGTTTTTTTTTTTTTTTTGAAGTATAAACTTCTTTAGCGACGGCAAAATTCAAAATTAATGAAACGGAAGTAGAAAACAGAATGGAGTATGACCATAATTTGAAAGTGATAGTCGTTTATATTGTCAAGCAATGCCTTGTTACTTAAAGCAAAATACTTTCAAAAATTTGCAGGTGACAAGTTGCTGGAAGTTACAAAATGAACATATTGCTGGAAGCTAGATAACTTTGTATAAATGAAATTAAGTTGTGAAGCCTACATATTGATTTAAATTACAAAACTTTTACATACATTTTTGAATACATAAATTAAGTTGAAAAGTTGCTTAAAGGTTCAAAACTTTAAACGTAATTTAAGTTGCAAACCATACGAATTCAAAACTGTCTTTGTGTGTCTTTGAGTAGCAAGAATTATTATTAAGCTCATCGTATATTACAAATTACTTTCCAGGTGACTATCAAGCAGATCTACAGCCTGAAATACCATACTTACAATATCATCGAAATAAAGTTGCCCATGAAGAATTTCGCAAAAAGTTTTACGTGTAATAATTGACAATTATAATGCAAGTCAGGATATTTTACTATGAACCACGTATGACAATATAATCAGCAAAAAGGTAATTCCACACACAACGGTTTCAAATATCAAAAGATACCTGCGTCCTTACCAGCACTGGATTTGATTTCCGAAAGACTTATCTCACCGCGAATTCCATTTATGCAAATTAGACGGTTGCGACACGTCCATGGCCAATACGGAATGTATGGACAAATTGTTAATATACCAGTCGAAGTCGACAATATGGTATCAATAGAAAGAAAATTCACAAATCAAGCTACTTAGTGAGATTTTTAAGGAACCATTCGTGCATGGCTTCAGTACTTGCTACAAACTCCACTTTATGTGTTTTATGATATTAAAATCGATGAAAGCTTTTTCAATAATGACCATAATGTGGATGAAAGTAATCGGGAAGAACTAAATGATCATATACCGATTGACTATTTACGGTTTGCACCTAGACAGCATAATCTTCCGAAATCTCATTTTCTTGCAGTTTAGTTTCCTGAAGGTTACACTTCTAACATGTGTGCCAGGCACATTTGACCTCTTTTATTATGATTATTAGTTCACACACACGGTGTCACGGTCACCATATAGCGAATACATCACTACCGAAGCCGTTAAAACAGACAAACGTTCATTATACTCTTCACGGGAGTGAATAGTATTATAAGTTTGTCATGAAGTTTGTAACACACAGAAGGAGACATCGCAGACCACCTAAAGTATATATATTTGTGATCAGCTCGATGACACGAGTTGATTTAGCCATGTCCGTCTGTCTGTCTATCTGTCTGTATGTATGCAAACTAGAGCTAGAGAGCTGAAATTTTGCACATATGTTTCTTTTTACCATACGCAGCACATTTGTCGGAATCAGCCGTATCGGACCATTAATTTTCTTATTAAAAAAAAGTTTTTTGTTTTTTAACATATGGTTTTTTGTTTTTTAACGTATCGAACTGAAATTCACATGATTGATGGCCATAGATTACAAACTTATCGTGTCCAAATTTCAATTGGATACGTTATAAAACAAAAAAATTTTTCTAACAAGAACATTAATTGAAGGGGGGTTTGTATGGGAGGTACCCCACCTAGTAGCCCTAGGATCATGAAATTTACATGTTTGATGGCCATAGATGACAAACTTATAGTGTCGAAATTTCAGTACGATACGTTAAAAAACAAAAAACTTTTTTTAATAAGAACATTAATTTAAAGGGGGGTTTGTATGGGAGGTACCTCTTAGTGGTCCGATTCAGCTGATTCCGACAAATGTGCTGCGTATGGTAAAAAGAAAACTATGTGCAAAATTTCAGCTCTCTAGTTCAAAAACTGAGGGACTAGTTTGCATACATACAGACAGACAGACGTACATGGCTCGTCTCATCGAGCTGATCACAAATATATATACTTTATGTGGTCTGCGATGGCTCCTTCTGTGTATTACAAACTTCATGACAAACTTATAATACTATTCACTCCCGTGAAGAGTATAAAAATCAAAGTTAAACGAAAATAAATAAAAAAAAAACAAAGATTGCATATGGAAAAATCAATTTCCCAATATGAAATTCAAATCCAAATAAACAAAGTTGCACAAGCATAAGCAAGGTAAACGTCGATTTCGCTTCCGTCGATTATGCTTGGTCAGCATAAATAACTTAAGAACGGCACTTGCATGTGTCAAATATAGTATATAAGACGAAGGAAATTATTGTAAAAATTAGTTCTAAAACTCAAGTTCATAAATAAATACAAAATTATCTCTAAAGAGAATTTGTAATTATTTAACTGGCGCAGCCGACAACAATTTCTTTTTTAAAAAAAAAGAAATAAAGGGAGCTTCACATATTTTGGCAATTTGCGTTTCTTTTAACGCAGAATAAATATAATATTTTGGCAACCTAAAGGTCACCTAACAATTTGCGTTTTTAACGCAGGATAAAATATAATATTTGGCAGACATAAAGAAAGGAGAAAAAATCAAACTTATTTCTTACAGCTGATGAACCGGTGCATCCACATTAACCAGAAGCATCGACAAGCAAACCATACAATTACTGGAACGTTTAGCTTTGGAGGATTTGTAGAGTAAAGAAGCATTAATAACATTAAGAAATAGCATCCAATTTGCCAATTCGATTGCGCAAATTGACACAACCAACGAGAAGCCGCTGTCACAAAGTGGCAGATTTTACTATAAAGACGGAAATTTACCACAACAATCAAGTCCAGAATTGGAATCTCAACAAAAGTACGAGAAACTACAACGGCACCAACACGAACAATCAACAACAAAAGAAGAAACAGCCCACATATTTTTTCCAATTTGAAATACGAAGAATGCATATACAAGAACAAAAAAAGTTCAAATGTGCCTGGAACACATGTTAGAAGTGTAACCTTCAGAAAACTAAACTGCAAGAAAATGAGATTTCGAAAGATTATGCTGTCCAGGTGCAATCCGTATATAGTCCTCGTCATTCCACATCAAAGTCTGTTGTTGTGATGTTAGAGTGTCTTCAATCGGTATATGCTCACTTAGTTCTTCCCGATTACTTTCATCCACATTATGGTCATTATTGCAAAAGCTTTCATCGATTTTAATATCATAAAACACATAAAGTGGAGTTTGTAGCAAGTATTGAAGCCATGCACGAATTGTTCCTTTGCTTACCAATCCCACTAAGTAGCTTGATTTGTGAATTATCTTTCTATTCATATGATTGTTTATGCGATGATCATCATCAATATTGCGAGGTAATTGTTTCACCATATTGTCGACTTCGATTGGTATATTAACAATTTGTCCATACATTCCGTATTGGCCATGGACGTGTCGCAACCGTCTAATTTGCATAAATGGAATTCGCGGTGAGATAAGTCTTTCGGAAATCAAATCCAGTGCTGGTTAGGACGCAGGTATCTTTTGATATTTGATACCGTTGTATGTAGACATCGTTGAAATTACCTTTTTGCTGATTGCATTGTAACACGTGGTACATAGTAAAATATCCTCACTTGCATTATAATTGGCAATTATTACTCGTATAAGTTTTTCATGTTCTGTTCGAGGTGTTTTTAAATCTTTTTGAAAACACAAACGATCACAAACGATAACCGAACATATTGTTTAAAAACTTTTTGCGAAATTCTTCATCTGCAACTTTATTACGATGATATTGTAAGTATGGTATTTCAGGTTGTAGTTCTACTTGAAAGTCACCTGAAAAGTAATTTGTAATATACGATGAGCTTGATCATAATTCTTGCTACTCAAAGACACAAAGTTTTGAATTCGTATGGTTTGCAACTTAAAACCTTTAAGCGACTTTTCAACTTAATCCATGTATTCACCTAAAAGTTTTGTAACTTAAAGTAATGCGTAGGCTTCACAACTTAATTTAATTTATACAAAGTTATGTAGGTTCCAGCAATATGTTCAGTATGTAACTTCCAGCAACTTGTCACCAAAAAATTTTTGAAAGTATTTTGCTTTAAGTAACAAGGCATTGCTTGACAACATTCACTGCCGTTGCTAAAGAAGTTTACACTTCAAAAATGGTGGAATTACAGGCAAAGATTGTTATACTGGAAAAAACAGTGCAATCACAGCAGAAAAAAAACGAAGAACTAGAAAGTACTATAAAACAACACCAAGAGGCGAAGGAGATACAACAGGAGGAACTACAACCCCAAAATGACGATGAAACATCATTAGCAACTAGGATTGAAGAGTTGGAGGAAAAACTAAAAAATCTGGAATTACAAATCCAAATGCAACACGATTCATTACAGTTGCAACACCACTACACCCAACTACTACAAAATTCAACACTACGAACACCAGTTCGAGAGCAACAACCATGCAACATGCTGGGGTTAACAACTAAGGACATCATAAGCTAGTTCAGTGCAATTCAACCAACGAAACCTATCTGGTATCTTAAATAAAGTCAGTGGACCAATTAATGGATTTATGCGACGGTAATACCGAGATCCAAAGATTCGGGGTCAACATCATATTAAATGAAAAACTTCGAGGTAATGCAGCAGAAATCGCTCCAGAGCTACCAGACAATACAAATTGGATAGCAATAAAGATGAAACTACAAAGCCACTTCCGCCCGAGGACAACTTTCGCAGAAATATACAATATGCTGAGAGGAGTTAAAGTAAGCAACTAATAGGAACTATTTACTATTATGCAAAAATCAAAAAACGAAATAAATACAATGTATGAATAAGAAGGTAGAATAAATCCTTTATATAATCCAATTTGCGTAAATAGAGACTTAGTAGCTATTTTAATTGAAAAAATTGATGGACCAACAAGAGCATTTATTGATGATGCTTTGCAATTGCAAGATATCATCACTAAATACACTCACTATAAAATGTTGGATGACATCAGAGCAATATATTATAGACATAGGAAACCGAAAAGTAACTATAATAATAATAACAATAATAATACTAAGGTTTCCAAAAACCAAGAACAAAACAAGAATGTAACTGATAAAAATCAGAATCAAAATCGATATAATAATCCAGACACTAGTAATAATAAAATAAAAAGCAATACAATAATAACAACTATAAAAAAATGGGTATAATAATAACCCAAACTCTACTAACAATCAAAAAAACACAAACCGGTATAATAATACAACAAACAACCCAAATACTAATACAAACAGTAGCTTTCGTAGAGTGAGGTTGTCATAGAAACGGTGTCTCTGCTATCGTTGTTTCACATCCCTCCCGCTAGTTTTCAAATCGATTTTTTCAATTGGAAAGCCAAACAAGCTACATACATCGAGCTAATAGTTTTTTTTTCAAAATTACCGCATAATCATCTGTAAACATAAAGCGAAATCGACTGGCATCAAATTTTGAGTCTGGCGCATCTGGCGATTCAGACAGACTAAAAATGCCGCGTTTAAGTTATAACGACAACAATTATAACAATTATTTTCGCCCTCTCCAAACCATCGATGATGACAGTAAGGACCCTGCTGATGAGGGGCAGTCTAGACCAGTGAAGCCAACTTTGCCGCCACCAATTACGGTTTTAAAGAAATCCACAACAGCTATACACGAGTTAGTAAAAAAAGCATTCATAGCTAACTACTCTGTCAAGTCTATTTCGATTGGCATTAAAGTATTCTTAAATTCAGCAGAAAATCTTAATTTAATCTGCAATGAGCTTAAGAAATCCAAATTCGAGTTCTACTCCCACGAAACTAGGCAAACAAAGCCTTATAAAGCTATACTCTCTGGATTGGAAAAAGAAAGCAACGACACTATAAAAGATATGCTAAATAAATTGCATCGATGTCAAGACTATCGAAAAAACTACACGGGTTGGTTATAACTGGTTGTTGTACGTTGTTTATTTCAAAAACGGCACAATAACGCTGAAAGAAAGCGTAAACATCACTCCTATATAAACGACACAAAAGTACGCTGGGAGTTCAAAACCAAACCAACAAACCAACTCACACAGTGCTACAATTGCCAACTTTTCGGACATGGATCAAGTAAGTGTAATGTTAAAACATCATGTGCGCATTGCGCTGGTTCACACAATACAACTACTTGCACAAAAACTGTCCCATATTGCTGTGCAAACTGTAAAGGCGACCAGCTACCGATCCCGCTTGCCCTTGCCGCGCATCGTATGTAACAATGCTAAAAATAAGGAATGAGAAAGGTCAACGCACTGTTAGTAGAAACAATAACATAAGAAGCACCAGCATTCAAAACTCAAAAAGTAACATTTCTATAACCATTCTTCTTCTACTAGTCATCAGCATAAGCATAGTGCGTTTGATAGAAATCCAACAACTAACCAAACGGCAATTTCCAATAAAAGCAACAACTTTATTAGTTACAAAGAAGCGCTCACTAGTTATAACAACAACATCAACAAAAACACACCATCTCAAAGTTCACCTGATCTGTTTTCGCCTGACGAAATTAGTTCGCTACTGAATGAACTCATGGACAAACTTAGCTGCTGTACAAATAAAAGAGAGCAGTTTAATATAATAACTCAGTTAGCTGTAAAGTACGTATATACTAAATATTAATTTAAGTAATTGTCTTAACATCATGGCATGGAATGCGCGTGCCGTAAAAAGTAAAAGAAGTGAACTTTTACACTTTTTAAATTCGAATCATGTCCATATCTGCCTTCTAAGCGAAACGTGGCTAACCCTTCACGACAGTTTCCTTATCCCAGGTTACTCTGTTTACAGGAACAACCGTTTTGGTTCTATGGGGGGGTGGAGTAGCAATAATTGTAAAAAGCGAGATTAAACATAAACAAATTGTAGGTTTAAATACTCATCTAATTGAAAACGTTGGCATTCTGCTGGAAATAAATAGAGGAAACTCCTTAAAAATTTTCTCTGTTTACTTTCCTGGCTCTTCAGCGAGGTGCCTATCAAATTCATGCTCTTACTCAAACGGTATTAAACATAAAAAGGACATGTTCAAGGCTGACTTGCTTAAGATGCATCAAATAAATGGTAGCTATATACTAGGTGGTGATTTCAACTGTAGAAATCGCATGTGGAATTGCTTCAGAGCTAATTGCTGGGGAAACATTTTATACGAACTTGCTATGCAAGGTAAATTTAGCATTATACACTCAAGGGACCTCACTTACGTTCCATCAAACTACAAGGCTAATCCGTCTACACTTGACCTATTTCTAGCTAGTTCATCTCACCTTCTCACTGAGCCGCTAGCTCAAAACGATCTTTCATCAGACCATTTACCAATTATCTGTAAAGTGAACTCGACCCTAACCAGTTCAAACAAGCAAACCCTACTATATTCAAAAGCAAATTGTAAGATGTTTAGACATATCCTAAACCAACGCTTCCGAATAATATCAACCTTTAACAGAAATTCACTATACTCCAGTAACGAAATTGACTACATTATCGACTTCATGACAACTAGCGTCTACGGTGCAATCGACCAAGCCGTACCCAAATCCTATATCACCCTCCCATTTAATACCAAACCCCTGACAATATTGTAGAGCTTATAAAAATACTTAACATTACGCGAAGACTCTGGATAAGAAATAGGCATCCAATATACAAAGCCAGATTAAATTTTCTAAATCGTAAAATTAAAGTACAATTGTTAGAATTTAATAACATTAACAGGAACAATAAACTTTCCCGCCTTGACACAAACTCTATATCATTCTGGAAAATTAAAAACAAAAAACTATTCGTCCCAAGCTTTTGTTATAATGATTAAATTCATAGTACCAGAGAACAAAAAACCAAAATTCTGAGTGAAATCTTTGAGAAAAAGCATCACTCCACCGATGCACTCTCAGATGCAACCACTAAGGTATTAGTAAATAGGTCGCTTAACACCCTGGTCACAGCTGAGATCACAAATAACCAAACAATCACCCTTGCGGAAGTGAAGGATGTCGTTCGCTTCTTAAAAACTAAAAAGTCTCCAGGTCCAGATAATATACTTAATATCTGCCTGAAACATCTTCCCTTACGTGCTCTAAATTTACTTGCTCTTATTTTTAATAGATGTATAGACATTGGATACTTCCCACGCAACTGGAAGTTAGCTAAAATTGAGGCGATTGCAAAGCCAGACATACTTTTTGACTCACCAGAAAGCTACCGCTCTATAAGTCTCTTGTGCGGTTTCTCCAAAATCTTTGAGCGAATAATTAAAGGAAGGTTTAACACATACATTGAAAGAAACAACATTCTCCCGTCTTTTCAATACGGCTTTAGGCCCACCCTCAGCTGTATTCATCCCCTCAATAATCTCAAACAATTTGTTACAAACAAACTAAAATCAAAGCTTCGGTAGGCATGGTTACATTGGAGATTCAAGCTGCTTTTGATACTGTGTGGCACAATGGCCTCATTCACAAGCTAATGCAAACCGGTACCCCTCTATACCTTGTAAGAATGATTCGCAGTTTTCTATCTGACAGATATTTTTGTGTATATATGGATGGTGTAAGTTCAGATAGAAAATTGATAACGGCTGGTGTTCCTTAGGGCTCGGTGCTAGGAACCTTGCTCTATAATATTTACACATACGACATTCCAACTCTGAACCATTGTCATGCATTAATCTTCGCCGACGACACTGCCCTCTTCTGCTCTGGTAATATCTATAGTGTTATTCATCAAAACTTTGAGGATGCTTTTGTCATCTATGATAAATACTTCCATAGATGGAAAATTAAGCTAAATGCCAATAAACCCAACGACATATATTTCACCCGGAAGCATAAGTCCTGCCATTTACTCATCTCTAACCTACTGCTCAATTCCCAACCAATATGTTGGGATAACTGCATTAAATATCTTGGCTTAAATATAGACAGCAAACTAACCTTCCATTTGCATATAAATAGGACAATCGATAAAACAAATAAGACGCTAAGAATCCTATATCCCTTTATCAATAGGAAATCTAAATTTTCAATAAAAAAACGAACTTATAATTTATAAATCGATATTCATTCCAATTATGTTATACGGCTCGGAGGTTTGGGGTGACTACGCGAAAAGTCACCGTAATAAACTTCAGATCTTACAAAATAAATTGTTAAAAATTATATTTATTTTTCCTTTTTACTACTCCACTTCCCTACTACACGAAAGGGCAGATATAGCCATGATAGATGAAAAAATTCGACAGATTACTAATAGTTTTAATGTAAGGAATCAAATAATGCACTTTCCAAGTGTAGATCGGCACTTAATTAGCTAATTCTTAATTAACTTTATTAAGTCCAGATCCTTAGTTATTAGTTTTAAGTCTATAGTGCTAGTCTTAGGTTAAGTTTTTTTTAAAACTCTTAATTGTAAGGTTTCTGTATCCCCTATTTTTCTTACTCTAAAAAAGCATGTTCTCTATTTAATGAATAATCTATTTTATAATTATTTTTTAGTTGTTAAGTTATTAAAGAAACTAAACTCTATATAAGCGTAAAATCATCAAAATTGTAAGAATTGTACTATCACGGGTTAATAAAGAAAAAAAAGAAATATAATACAAACAGTGTTGGAAACGGAGTCAGATATTGAAGAATAGGTAAATTTTTTAATATCTCCTCCCGATCAACACTCCCCATAATAACTATAACTATAGGCAAACAAAATATAAAATGCCTCGTAGACACCGGGTCTACAACAAGTATTCTTAAGACAGGAACCCTCCGCACAGTGGTTCAGAAGTGCAATTCTGTGTTTTTAAATGTCTACAAACTGTAATTTTCAACCGATTTTGATTTTTTTGGTCTAGAATTAAAGAGCGATAAATTAAAGTAAAATTACAATTGTTATAACAAATACAATATATGCTTATTTATTATCGAAAAGTGGTTCTTACTTTATAATCAATTACCTACTGAAATTTATAAATGTTAAAAAATTTACTACGTTTATACATAGTAGGAAGAAATTACTTTTTTTCGAATTGTTGTTGACTTTTATTGGCAGTTTTATTTATTCTTAATTTGTAAATGTTATGTTAAGTAATTTTTTTCGAAAATAAATAAGGATATAATGCATTTGTTAATATAATTTGTTTATAACAATTGTAATTTTTACTCCTGAAGTGTAACTTACAAATTATTAAGAGTATCAATAAAATAGATGGATAAATTAAGAAAAAAGTAATTTCTTTCGAAAATAAATAAAGATATATTGTATTTGTTAACATAATTTGTTTATAACATTTATAAATTTTCTTAACGGACACGTATAAATGTCTTTTTTATCAAAAAAAAAATGTATGATACAAAAATCTCATTTAGTACAAAAGTTCACTTAGCAGATATAGTGTATTTTTTAATTGTTTATAACAATTGATTTGGCAAACCAATGATTTTTTAAACCTTGTTATGTTCATTTTCGTTAATTTTAATTAATATTCTGCTAAAAAACAATTTTTTTCGCAATGGAATCAAGAAAAAATGCAAAAAAAAATTTTTAGCGTAAATTTAAACAAATAAACAATAAATAAATTAAAAAATGGCTTCCTTACGTTTCTTGCAAATTTATCGCTCTTTAATTCTAGACCAAAAAAATCAAAATCGGTTGAAAATTACAGTTTGTAGACATTTAAAAACACAGAATTGCACTTCTGAACCACTGTGCTCCGTGAGCATTATCCCCAAACATTATTAAAAAAAGGCTCGTTTTTTTAAAACTCTAAATGGGAAAAAAGAAAATATTCAGTGACAACACCCTATCCTAAACAATTTAAAGGGGCTGGCACATTGGAATGGAAACTGGTCGATTTCGAAAGCGACCAATTTTCAGGCCAAATTGGCCAAAACTTTTAAGTTCCGCTAAAAGCAAAAAAAAATAATGAGCGTCCATTTGTTGATGTCCTCGGAAACAAATTGTACTTCGAGGATTTCAAATATCCAAACCTAATGAACAATAACCTTACAAGCAATCCCAATAAACAAAAATGAAAATAATTTCAACTTTGAACATTTAACTAAAGAGGAATTTACAGAAATAAATAAATTACTACATGAATTTAATGGCCTTTTCTTTAGGGAAGGCGACAAATTGTCAGCCACTGGTGAAATACACCACGAAAAAATTACCACAACAGAAAGACCTTTATATTCAAAAATATCCAGGTACCCACAAATTTATGAAGACGAAATAGAGAGTGGAATAGATGAAATGCTTAAGCAAAACATCATAAAAGAAAGTAATTCACCATATAACAGTCCAATATGGGTAGTAGAGAAAAACTAGATAATTCAGGGAAAAAAAATACAGAGTAGTCATCAGCTATCGCAAATTGAATGAATTTACGGTAGATGATAAATACCCTATCCCAAACCTAAACACAATCCTGGATAAACTAGGACGAGCTCAATACTTTTCCACACTCGATCTAGCTAAAGGTTTCCATTAAATATTAGTTAGAGAAGAAGACAGAGCAAAAACTGCATTTTCAACACCACGAGGGCATTACGAATTTGTACAAATGCCTTTCGGGTTGAAAAACGCATCATCAACCTTAAAAAGGATGATAAATAAAATTTTAAAAAAATTTATAAATAAAACCTGTCGTATATATATGGATGATATCCTTATATTTAGTACATCATTACAGGAACACATTGTAAATATAAAAGCTATATTTCAAGCTTTACGCCAAGCCCAATTAAAAATACAAGTTGATAAGTGCGACTTTCTGAAAAAAGAAACACAATTTTTAGGGCATGTCTTAACAACAAGAGGGATAAAACCCAATCCCGATAAAGATTCTATTATTCAGAAACTAAAACTGCCAAGTAATACAAAACAAATAAAATCCTTCTTGGGCATGACAGGATTTTATAGGAAATTTATAAAAGACTATTCTAAGGTAGCACATCCATGACCCGCTATCTGAAGAAAGATACACCAATAAACACAAATGACCCTAATTACATAGCAGCATTTGAGAAGTTAAAAGACCTCGTTAATACTTCAATAATCTTGCGATATCCTAACTTTACAAAGAAATTCAAAATAACAACAGATGCAAGTAAATTTGCTATTGGTGCTGTTCTCTCTCAAGAGGGACATCCCATTGCATAAACACTCAACAAGCATGAATTAAATTACCCAGAAATAGAAAAAGAACTAATTGCTATAGTTTGGGCAGCAAAATATTTCCGCCCCTACGTGTATGGTAGGGAGTTTGATTTAGAAAGTGATCATCAACCACTTAAGTGGCTGATGACTAAATATTCAGGTAAAGATATAAGTCCAAAACAACTACGATGGCTAATAAACTTAGCAGAATACAATTTTACCCTGGACTACATAAAAGGGAAAAATAACCACATAGCCGATTTTCTTAGCAGAATATCACAAGATGAAATAAATCATGCAGATGATGATAACGAAACAGAAAAAACTCAAGCTGCCGACCTTCACGAGGAAGACTAATAACCCTCACATAAAACTCGTGAAATGCTCTAAACGAGCAAAAGACATTGAAAACATTAATGAACTGAACAAACAAATTGCGCTATTCCATAAAAATGAGAGCGGTCATTGTAGCATAGTTGCAACTTTTCAGCAACTAAAACCAAAATTACATATGTAATCCCAATCTTAAAGAACATATTCATAAGATAATTAATAATTGTGATATTTGTTCTGGGGGGAAAATATGATCGGCATCTAATAAAAAACAAATTTAATCTAACTGAAACACCACAAACAACTAATGAAATTGTTCATGTTGACACTTATGTCAATTCAAAACAATCGTTTCTTGTATTTATTGACAAATTTTCAAAACATGCTACATGCTTACCACTACCATAAGAACCTCCGACATAAGGAACAGCCAAAATTTAGAAAAGCTAACTTGACTAACATACACACTTCCAATTAAAACGCCAACTAAAATATTCCAATATTCCAGGTACTGTTCCTTCTACTGTTACTTTACCCAAACCAAATGACAGCAACAGTAATGATAACACCAATTGACAATCAAAATGGATTTATACAACTATCAACAACCCCTTTAGAAATAAGTATTAATACTAAAATAATATTACATATAATAAATCCTCATGAAATAATATTATTACTAATCAATATAGAATCTAACATTAACTTTCTAACGGAAAACAAACAAAAGCATATAACAACTAAAATAAATACCATAAGATCAAAAATTAAATCAATAATGCCATCAAATAGACCGAAACGAGGACTAATAAACGCCGTTGGTACAGCCCAAAAATGGTTGTTCGGTGTAATGGACGATAATGAAAGACAAGACATTCTGGAGCATCTATACAATAATCATGAAAACAACCATCAAATCAACAAATTGGTATTAACAATCATATTAATGATTCTACCACTTTGCTTCACGACACCATATTAGAAGATAGAGACAAAATTTTACAATCAATTAACACCATTAACAAATACAATTACGATATTAGAAGTAATTATAATGGTAATTATACCATGACCAAATAATAAAACTGGACTACTTACAAGAGAAAGTAGACCATATTTTAGATACCATCATAGCCTCAGCAAAGCATAACATAATTCATCCATCCATACTTACATAGGACGAGATAACAAAATATGACGTAGATTTTTACAAACTAAAATTAAATAGAATAGATGTATTCTACAAAAAAAATCATTAGTTTTAGCAATCAAAATCTCAATAAATTATATAATAACCAACCTGACGAGTATAATACCCATTGTAAACAATAAATTTTACAAGATAGACAGTAAGAAAGAAGATATAATAAACGTAAATAATATCTTATATACTTATGAGGAAGGAAAATCACTAGGTAAATTACAAATAAGTAAACATTGTATCTTCATCAACAATTGTTAACTAGTATATGATGATGAAACACAGATACAACAAGTAACCAATGAAATTATAATGATTCAAACCAAAAGTAAATTATTAATAAAACAGAATTGTAACAATGTAACGCAACAAATAGAAATAAGCAATAATGTTATAATACAAATTAATAATTATACAGTAATTTTAAACAACAATATATTTTCCAATAAGGAAGTATTTATAATAAATGAAAACAAAAACCATTATAATTTCACAAACTAATTATCATTTAATGACTTAGCGATATAACAATTCCAAAATATTCAAGAAATAAAAGAATTAAAAATTAAAACAGTTATATCAAACTCATCAGGAATAATAATAATAAAAATATTGGCAATAATTATAATAATATTACTATATAAGAAAAAGAAAATTATATATAAAACGAAATATGAAAGGATCCAGGAGTATCCTTCGTCAAGGGGAGGAGAAGTTAAGTGTCCCCACTTGACCCTGAATCATTACACTGGCACAGAAGAAGTCAGCGTAATTTTTTTTTTTTTTTATTTCCCAATAAACGAAGTACATTTGTTTCTTATTATATAACATTAAATTAAAAAAAAAAACACTAATACTTTTTTTAACATTGAAAAGGGGGTTTATATTTGACAAATACGAACATTTTCGAATTGTCAGTTAGAAATGTTATGGATGGCTTGGTTTATTTTTGAGAACTACTTGCGGCTGCCCCATTCTCGCGAGATACCGCAACGTTCCTCTCAACAACCCAAGACCAACACAAGTAGAGCAGCTACGTTAAGTCCACTGGTCTGCTCCTTTTTAGTCTTCTACGTCTTGTTAATTCGTCTGAAGGACTGTCAATCATTTCAACGATGGAAAGTCGTTCTAAGGTGTTATGGTATCATCTACTTGCATTGTTGATTTCGTCGTGCACCATTTTTACACCGAGATCTTTATGTATGTCATAATTTGTTATGTACCAGTCAGCATTAACTATTGCTCTAAGGATTTTAGATTGTTGTCTTTGTATTATATTTACGTTCGTTTTCTTGGCAGTACCCCATAGTTGTATGCCATACGTCCATATGAGCTTAATTACATATGTGTGAAGTAGTTATTTTCCATAAGTATTAAGTTTTGAATGTCTCTTGAAAAACGGATATAACTGCCTGAATTTTAGTACAAGTTGGTCTTTCTTTTTCTGGATGTGATATTTCCAAGTCAGTTTGCTGTCAATATGCATGCCCAGGTACTTGGCCACGTTGCTTAATGGAATGGCAGTACCTTTTATTTTTACTTGTCTTGGCTGATAAGCTGTCCGTAAAGTATATATCACTTGCAATGTTTTCATTTCGTTTATCTTAATTTTCAATAAATCAAACCAAGTGCATGTTTCGTCCAATATTGCTTGCAGCTTATCTATTGCCACATCAAACTTTTTGTTTGAGCACATAAGAATAGTGTCGTCAGCAAAGGTGGCCACCATTGCCGAATTGTCTTCTGGGATTGGAATGTCATATGCATATGAACTATAAAGTAAGGGCCCAAGCACGCTTCCCTGTGGGACTCCAGCTTTTATCTGCCTTAATGTAGATGTTTCGTCTTTATACCTTACATAGAAGTAGCGACTATCAAGGTAGCTCCTGATGATATCACAAAGATCATTTGGTAGGATAGTCTTAATTTTTTTAAGAAGTCCGGCGTGCCACACTTTGTCAAAAGCTTTTTCCATGTCCAAAAAAACACCTACACAGTATTTTTTGTCGTCTAGATCTGATAGTATCTTGTGTGTCACTCTGTGGACTTGCTGTATTGTGGAGTGACATTGTCTAAATCCGAATTGGTGATCAGGTATAATTTTGTTCACATCCACTATTGGTTGAATTCTGTCAAGCAAAAGTCGTTCAAATATTTTTGATAATGAAGGCAGAAGGCTTATTGGCCTATAAGATGACGTCAAAGTTGGATCTTTGCCCGATTTCGGTATTGGTATTATTTCTGCTATTTTCCATAATGTCGGGTAGTGCCTTAATCTTACTACTGCGTTAAACAAGTTTCTTATGTATATAATTGCATTCGGAGGAAGCTCTTTTAGTAATTTTCCAGTTATTTGGTCATATCCTGGAGATTTTTTGTGACTAGTAAGCTTTTTAATGCAGTGTCTTATTTCGTTAGCTGAGATTTTTCTTAATTTGTATTGCGGTGGAGGAGTCCTGTTAGTAAGATTAGTAAGATTAGCGTTGCTGTTAGTTTGGTTATCAATAAAAACCTTTTCATAATAGTCAGCAAGTTGGAAAGTTTTGTCAGAGTTGGTTCTAGCCCATGTCCCATCCGACTTTTTTAGTGGCAGCTGGTGAATGGTGCGATTCGTTAAGTCTTTAGCTGCTTTCCACAAAGAGTAATTAGTGTCAGACGTTGGAGTTAGTGATTTTAGGTATTTTTTAAATTGATCATTTTTCCAAATTTTAAGTCTGGCTTTCAGGTCTTTAATCGCTTTGTTAAGTTTTGCTTTATCATTTGGAGCTCTCGTCCTTTGCCAAGTCTTACGCAGTTTGTTCTTGCTCACAATAAGTATTTTAATTGAGTGTGGGATGTTATAGCTGTCCTCTGTTGGTTTTAGTTCGGGTTTTGCTCTATCAGCTGCTTCGTTTATAATGTCATTTAAGTGATGATTGTTTTTTCAATATCGTTTAATTCCTTAAGAGGTACATTTATTGCTAGGTTGATATCAATGAATTTTCTATAAGAGTGCCAGTCAGTTCGTTTATTATACATCTTGCATGGGGGCAAAACATTTTTTATTGAGCAATTATAATTAATTTGGATCGGAGAATGGTCAGAAGAAAATTCTAATCGAGAGTCAATTTCAAAATGTGCCATATTCATATTTTTTATTACACAAAGTCAATTAGGTCAGGTATCTTTGTTCGATCAGTTGGCCAATATGTGGGCTCTCCAGTACTCAAATGCGTTCCTCCAATCATTTGAATTGCACATTGTAAATTTTTTCCTTTAGTATTTGTCAACTTTGATCCCAAGTTTACATGTTTGGCATTATAGTCTCCTGCAGCGATGAACTTTTGGCCAAACTCAATAAAATAGTCCTTAAATTGAGCTGTTGTGATTATGTGTCTAGGTGGACAATAGATAGCTGCTACTGTAAAAGATCCATATATATCTTGCAGCATCAATTTGGTCGACTGTATGTGTGCTTGTTGATAGTTTTCCAGTTCAACGTGTCGTAATTTATTTTTGATAATAATAGCAGAGCCACCATGACCTGAACCATCCGGATGATTTGTTCCATATATTTTATAGCCGGGAATGCTTAGGTGGTTATTTGTAAGGTGAGTTTCCGATATTAGTGCAATGTCAATTGAATTCTCATTTAAGAAAAGTTAGAGTTCTAAAATATGTTTGTGTAGTCCGTTCGCATTCCAAGCAATTATTCTTAACTTATTGTCCATTTTGTTTGTCAAGCTTTGTTACTAAAATTGTTACAATGTTCATCATGTTAGCCATTTGTTGGATTAATTCTTTCATCATGTTTTTTAGTTCTGAGATATCGTCAGATGGGATGGTATGATTGTTGTTTTGCTGGGAAGAAATTTTGCCAGTAGTTAAATTAATACTTAAACCTTTTTTTTCTTTTTCTTTTTCGGCTGGTCGATTGGGTGACTTAGTCTATGAGGAAGAAGCAGCAACCTGCGAATAACTGATTCCTTTCTCCACTTCGCGAGAGGTTACGGACTTTTGCTCGTTTTTTGTTTCATCGGTCAGTGTTTTGGGTCGAAGAGCAGGAAACCTTTGAATTTTTAATGTTTTGTAGATTTCGCAACCTTTATAATTGGCTGTATGAGCTCCACCACAAAGAGCACATTTTATTTTCTTTGATGAATCCATTTGACAGTCAATCGGGCTGTGTTTTACCGCACATTTAACACAAACAGGATCTTTGGTGCAGTAGTTTCGTGTGTGTCCGTATTTTTGGCAGTTAAAACATTGCACTATCGTTCTCTTACTATGAGGGGCCTCAAATTGTATTTTGGTGTGAAGTAATCTAATTATGTTATAAATGTTGTGGTTTTCTTCTTTCAGTTCTCGCTTAATTTCGTCGGTGTCAGATGATTGGTGAAGGTGTCTCAGCATAACTTTAAAACCGCGTTCGTCTTTAGTCTTAAATGTATAGTACTTGGTATTTCTAGCTTTAACATTTTCATTATTGTACTATATTGTTGGGGTTCAGTCACTTGGATACGAACTTCATTATTGGGCAGGGATTTAAGAATATAGTTTTTCTCTATAACTTCATTAATAGCATTCATGAGAGTATTAATGTCTTCTACCCCCTGCACATAAATAGGCGGTGGCTTGTTAACTTTAGGAGGCTGTTTGGATTCGCTTTGTGCATTACGATTTGTGGACTTAGGATCTTTACCGTTGTTATCATCATTTTCTGCTAGCAGTGCGAACATATTGCTAATATTAGGTTTGCTCAACCAGGAATCATTTAGTTTTGTTTGTGTATTTTTTTGCAAATTGCTTTTGTACTTTTTTTTATTGTTTTCTTCTATTGATCTGCCTGGGGATTGCGTTTTACGGTTTCTTTTAAAAGGTTTTAACTGTTCAGAGCTGGGACTATTGTTATTGGTGTTATTTGTGTTTTGTACTTGCGTATGTGTGTTTGATGTAGGAATAACTGTTGCTGATTGGTCCAGCAGCTCGATCGTTGGATGCATTGCTGTTGATGTTGTTGTTGATGTGAAAACTGCTTGCGATGACATGATCGAAGTAGTTGTTGAGTAAACTGTTGTTGTGTTTGATGCTGATGTAGCGGTTGATATAGCTGGAGTGCTTTGTGTTGTTACAGTTGCATTTGTTGATACAATAGTTGCTGGTGTTGTGTACAGTGGAGTTTGTGGGGATGGACATTGGTTGCTCCATGGTAGTGGATTCGTGGTGCCTATGGTATCAATGCACAGAACGGGAGAACAAGAACTAACACTTCGCTCTGGCGATTTGATGGTTAAAAATGACGCATCATTTTTTTTGTTAGGGCCAGGAGATACGATCGAAAAATACGCATTCCTGGTTGCCTTTTTAACGTTGTTGTTGTTGGGTTTTTGATGAGCGAAGCTCATCTTAGTGGTGATTTTTTTTATATATTATTTTTTTATTTGCTTTACATGAAAGTGTTTGATTATTATGCAGACACAATTTATTGAGCGCAAAACACGTCTACACGGTTCAAATGACAAATAAAGAATGAGTCAGCGTAATTGTTCAGAAACATTTGAACGAAAATAAATAAAAAAGAAACAAAGATTGCATAAGCAAAAATCAAAGTTAAACGAAAAAAAAATAAAAAAAAATTCGCGTGTGCCATCGCCTCAATTCAAAATAAATAAGACCAAAAATATTCTGTTTTGAATTATTTTATTCAGTATTTACCGGTTCGTTGGTTGGTGGTTCAATTGATATTACTGATATTAATGGTTTGTGATAGCTAAAATAAATATGATTTATATGCCCGTGATTCGATATTTTCGATATAACGTGAAAAAATTGCATCTATTGTAGTTCCAGATTTTGTTGTTGATTTGTTGGGACTATTATTTATATAAAGACCAACTTTTTCGTGAAGAAAGTTAGTTAATGGCAAAGAATCATTTGATGAAAAATTTACATTTGCTCTCTGATGGTCATATAGAAAAATTGTCAAGCTCTCGTACTATTGCTTGAATAGTATTATAAATTGTCAAGAAGTTTGTTATGCCGGCCACACATTATGCGACTGATTGTACAATTTCATTTAGCTTGTGGACACTCGCAACGTGTATGGGGACGGATCATGGCACGTTTTCATGGAAAATCATAATGTGTGGCTGGCATAACATACAGAAGGAGACAAAGAGAAACCACATAAAGTAAATCTGTCTATCATTCTATCTATCTGTCCGTCTGTATATTGCTTTTGGTTTCTTTGGCGTGTGTAGTTGTTGTTGTTGTGTTAAACAATGTGTTTACGTTTGCCGTCTGTTGTTCCCTCTTGCACAAAAATTAGTTAAACTGCGAGCTTCTGTGTGTTTCTTGTTCTCTTTTCTTCGTACATTCGCTTGTTTTTGTACAACGCACATGCTGGTTTCTTGCATGTTGTTGTTATAAACATTTTTATACAAAATTATCTCTAAAGAGAATTTGTAATTATTTAACTCGCGCGACATGCAATTGCAATTATTTCTTCCATCATTACTCTGCGTTAAATATAATAAATTTAAATAAGAAAAGTAACAAATAAAGTAAAGTTAATATTCATTAACAATACATAACTGTAATATCATATTAAGGTTCACAGGAAAACGATCGTTGCGTCGTCTAGAAGTTCTCCATATCCAAACAATTTTAAATTTTGACTTTGCTTTATACTACCTATATAATAATAATAGTTCATGAAAAGCGTTTTCACGCAGAAACATTTAAGGTAGTGTAGCGATACTACTTGCCCCGATTTTTTTACTTTTCTGTGGTATAGATTGCAATGTCAAAATTTTACACGTGCAATTGAACTACACTTTCTTTGAAAATTTCATAGTATTACGGTTCATGAGATAGAGCCCTCTGACAGACGAACGGACAATGTAAGCTTTGTAATAGGGTTCCGTTGGCACCCTTTGGGTATGATGCCGTAAAATTGGATATCCAAATATGTATGTGATCGATAAACTTTGAGACCGTTTTACCGATCATCATGAAAGTTGGCACATCTATTTGCCCTTTGCCCGAAATTATCGTATGTGCCTAAAATCAAATTTTACAGGAGACCGATTTTTCTACTTTTCTGTGGCTTAGCTTTAGATAATTAATTAATATAAGTAAATAAATAAATTGTTCTTTTGAAAAAGTTTTCATTTTCCGAAAAAGCATATTTTTGGCACATACGATAATTTTGTTCACAACGCACATACGGGTATTTTAATTATCTACACGGCCAAAAGTCAAAATAACAAAGTATAAATAATGCTACTACATTCGACTATCTGAGGCAGGGGACACTTCAACGAACAATAAGCCGCCTTCCCCGCCCCTCACCTTTTGTGCGTTGCCCGATAAATTCAATCGGAACTTGATAAATAAACTTCGTGTATGTGTGTCAGTTATCGGCGATTTTAAGAAAGCGTTAACTTTGTGAGTTAAACTGCAGTTTTCTGTGTTAACCTGGTGAAAAGAAGCAATGGATTCGGAGACTACAGGTATGTGACAATCTATATGCAATGTATTTGGTTAATTTTTTTTCCGTTTATTATATCTAAAGCGATCGAGAAATATCGTCTGACATGGGATTTTTTTTTCAATGAAATTTATTTTTAGACGAAAATTTGTTACAGTATCCGAGTAGATCAGGCAACTTTTGTTAGTTATCATAAAATTGTAGACTCTTAAGTAACGAATTCTAAAAAAAATTTGGCGCGGAATACCGCGGATACGTAAATGCATAGTACTTTGATCTTTCGCAATGAAAAAATCTAAACTGGTGAAAAAAATATTTATGTTTAAAAATTTGTTTTTGGTTCAGCGGCCTCCTCTGGAATGAGAACAGTGACTCGTAAATCACTCTTCGATATGATGAAGAATGAAAATTTACGCAATTTAGAAGCAAAACTGTGTTTTTAAGAGACCACTTTTTGACTCGTGACGACCTTAACGAAAATCAGTTAAATAAACTGAAAAACAATTTTGCACATTTCAAATCAGAAATGAAGCAGAGGTGGATTAAAACTCACAAAAAAATAGACGTTTTTTTTTAAAAACAACCAACTTTGGCTGGAAGGTACTTTTGAAATTCCAGTCACAACCCCAAATCGTCAAAGTCTTCGTCGTAAATCGTTTGGTGAATCTAGCGAAAGGAGCAAAAAAAAAAAAAAGAGATCTGGTTCAATGTAGAAGATGGTGTTATTCTTCACGCAGCTCAAGTTGAATTGAGTAAATCAATAAAACGTGATGCTTCGCACGTGCTCAAAGATATTACGAGCTCTCCAACCCGTGCGACGAAATACAAAAACGCTTACGACACCTCTAAAAGTGAGAAACCATCACGTCTTAGCCCCATGGAAGCTTTGAAAATGTTTAAAGATGCAGACTTGACACGAGGACAATATGAAATCATAAGAAATACGAATACAAATTTCTTTCTGTGTTATAGTTTAATTCAAGAAGTCAAGAAAAAGTGTTATCCTCCTCCAGACTCGAGCACGGTAACGAATACCAGCGCTGAAATCCAACTGCAACCATTAATCGATATTACCAATGGGCGTTTATTGGAATTCTTAAAAGAGGTCTTATTAACAATAAAAGAGGAAGAGCGGAACACTTTGAAGTTGATATGTAAATGTGGCTGCGACGGATCCCAGCAAGCACAATACAAATAAAGAAATGAAAATGAGACTGACTCAGACGCAAATATTTTTCAAAGCTGCTTTGTATCTGTGCGACTTGTTTGTGGGAAGGACAACCAAAAGGTGTTATGGAAAAACCCGACACCTTCATCTCCTCGTTTTTGTCGTCCAATACGATTTCGCTTCATCAAAGAGACAACTGACATAACAAACGAAGAGATCGATTATGTTAAAAACTCAATTAATAATTTGGTTGCGACTGGGGTGGAGGTTGACGACAAAAAGTTTGTGGTTTATTCTCAATTTGTAATGACAATGGTTGACGGCAAGGTTTGCAACGCAGCTACTGGAACGACATCCACGAGTCGTTGCTACATTTGTGGGAAAAATTCAAAAGATTTTAACAATTAAAAGGACAAAAAAAAATTTCAACGGATGCTACCGAGTTCGGCCTGTCTATTTTACATACTAGAATAAGATTTTTCGAAAGCATTCTACACTTAGCCTACAAATTGCCTGTGAAAAAATATCGAAAGAGAAAATCAGATGAAGAGAAACAAATGCAGCTGAAGAAAAAAAAAGAAATACAGACCAGTTTTCGCAATGAAACTGGCTTATTAGTCGACATGCCGAAAGCAAACTTCGGGAACACGAATGACGGAAATACCAGCAGGAGATTTTTTGAAGATCCGAAACTAGCTTCAGATATTACAGGGATAGACTACGAATTAATATAAAGATAAAAAGTGATTTTTGAAACTATTTCAAGCGGATATGAGATCGATTTAGAAAAATATGCAGAGGAAACTGCTTGTTTATATGTCAAACTTTATCCGTGGCACCCAATGACACCCACACTGCACAAAGAACTTGTGCACGGATCAGACATAATAAAAAATGCACTGTTACCTATACGGCAACTGTCTGAGGAAGCAGCAGAGGCACGCAACAAACATTTTAGGACTTACAGACAGGATTACGCTAGAAAATTCTATAGAGAGTCCAGCAATAGAGATATTTTGAATAGGCTTCTTTTAAGCTCAGACCCCTCTCTCAGTGCCTCACGGGTAATAAAGAAGAAGAAAAAGATCTTTTTTTCTTCCTGAAACATTATACATGCTTTTGTCTGCAACACCAAACCCAGCAGATGCATCAAAATGTAAGGATAAAATCAATTGAAATATGACATATTTTCTGGTTTTCGTGTCAAACTTTTTCGTCTATTTTGTGAAATTATAAATATTATCGTTTCTTTGTATTTAGTTGGTTTTATTTTTGTCATTATAAACCCAAAAATCCGCACAAATAATTTTAACCAGCTAGATTAATTAACTACCCCTATGTGCGTCGCTGGCTATCGGATAGCGCAAAACCGACAGAATCGGCAAAAAGCGCAAGTAACAGTGCACCAAAGCCGAAGAAAGGCAAGTCGGAAGCGAACGTCAGGAAGAACCTGAACCAAAAAGCCCTCTTCATCTTAAGCAAGATAGCCAAAAATGAGGAGAGTAGGACGGAACATGAGTTCGACCAAGCTGACAAGGTAAAATACCAGGCCGTGGTGGACGAGTACGTGGAGTACATGACCACTCACGTGAAACCTGTAAACGCGACTAAACGTAATCGCTCTCAGGATGAGACTATTACAAATACTCGTAAGAGTAAAGTTGCTAAAACAACCGACGAAGAAGGTCCCTCCACAAGCGCCAAGAGGCTTTTCAGCGACGTTGCTCGGGATGAGCTGACGGTGGCACTTGTTGATGAAGTCACCAACGGCGGTAAGAAGGTGTTGGAGAAATGGGGGGAGATTGAACCCAGGTTAACAGAGCTGGTGATGGAAGACATTCTCTCTGATCTGTGTTCATCTCCACCATGATTCGACTCTTCTGCGGTTATCCGCGGCTGCAGGGTGATCAAGTGCGACGGACGTCCGTCTTTGGAGTTTCTGGGCAATTGCATTGCTAAGATAAGCAATGCTTGGGAGGGCTTAAGGCTTAAGCTCATCCCAGCTCGGGACATCCCAAGGCGGCCGAGACCTCGCATTTGGTTGCCTGTTATGAAGGTGGAGCACGGCAAGGTGCTACAGCTTCTGCAGCGGCAGAACCCTACCATGCCTATGAATGACTGGATTGTCATCAAAGATGAAGGTCAACAAAAGAGCAGCATGTCTCTGCTCCTCTCCATAAACGAAGATTCTGTTAAGAAGTTGGAGAAAACTGACCACAAAATGTGGTTTAGCGTGAGGTACGCCAAACTAAAAATGTTCCGGTCATCAGAAGAAGAATCACATGAGTTGCAGGTTGCAAACAAGCTGATGGATGACCTTACGCTTCAGGACGAAGCAACAAGCACCCCAAAGAAACCAACTACCGATGCTGAAGGTCGTGCAGATTAACCTAAAGCATTCCAAGAATGCCTCGGATAATCTCGCCGTCCTCCTAGGCGAGGAGGACGTTGACATATGCATCGTCCAAGAGCCTTGGGTCAGAGGCACTGACATTCTGGGCCTCAGAAACAAAAACTACAAGATACTATACGCTAAGGTATGTGACAAGCCAAGAACATGTATTTTAGTCAAAAACAATGTAAATTCTTTCCTTTGTCCTCAATTCTGCACAGGTGATTTGACAGCCGTCAAAATCGAAGTGTTAGAGGAGCAAGCCATGTTTATAGCATCGGTGTACATGGCGCACAACAAAAAGGCGCCTCCGGATGAGGTTGCGCAGTTGACCGCCAGTGCGGCAGCCAGCAACACTCCCCTACTTCTAGGATGCGACGCCAATGCACGCCATACGCTATGGGGAAGCACCGAGGATAACGAAAGTGGTGAGTCGCTTTTTAATTTTATTAGTAGTTCCAGTCTATTAGTTTGCAATAGAGGAAATACTCCAACCTTCACATTCCCTAGTACAGAAGGCTTCCCGGGGTGGGAAGAGGTACTAGATATAACTCTTCTGTCCGAAAATTCAGAGGTTCAGGTTGAAAACTGGAGAGTGTCCAACAAAAGATCTTTCTCGGATCACAGTTGGCTACTCTACAATCTGAATTTGAAGACAACGGATTCTGTTCCATTTACAAACCCACGCAATATAAAATGGGATGTTTTTACAAGGGTAGCTAAATCGAAAATGAATACCTTTACATGCTCAAACATTGACTCCAGGGACGAAATTGAAAGAAGGAGCCATAAAAGTTGTCCACAGTGGTGGAACGAAGAGCTCTCGAAACTCAGAGCGAAAACGAGAAAGCTCTTCAATCAGTGTTACATGGATAACAACTGGCAAGTCTACAAAGACTGTCTCAAGACTTACAAAAAAGCCATCAGTCCAAAAATATTGGTTGGAAGGAATTTTGTGAGTCGATCGAGTCTACTTCTGTCTCAGCAAGATTAGGAAAGGTTTCGGCCAAGGAACGGGTAAATCCCTCTTTCTTGAAAAAGGAAGATGGAACATGGACGGAATCATTTGCTGAGACACTTGACCTCCTACTCAAAACACATTTCTCCGACTGCAAAGATACGACAACTGATTCGGAAGTACCCATACGGTTACGGCAAACTTCACGAGACGTTGATTCGATCTTCACAGAGGACAAGATCACGCACTCAATCAATACATTTTCGCCCTATAAATCACCTGGCATGGACGGAATTCTTCCGATAATGCTACAGAAGCTACGCTTCAGGGTAGTTCCGTGGCTAAGGTTGATTTTTAGGGCATGTATTCGTCTCAACCACATACCAATGAGTTGGAGTAGTCAAGGTAGTCTTCATACCAAAGGCTGGGAAAATTGGTCATGAGTCCGAAAAAGATTTCAGGCCAATCAGCCTAACATCGTTCCTCTTGAAGATGATGGAAAGGGTATTGGAGCTCCATCTTCGATCCATTATTGATAAATTTTCCATCTCGACTTGCCAACACGCACACCTCAAGGGTAGATCCACGGAAACGGCTCTACATGAGGTTGTCCGCACGGTAGAGAGGGCGGTTAACTATAAACAATACTCTCTCGCAGCATTCTTAGATATAGAGGGTGCTTTCAATAACGTTAGTACACGTGCTATCCAGGATTCTCTAGCTAGGATTGGGATAACTGCATTAAATATCTTGGCTTAAATATAGACAGCAAACTAACCTTTCGTTTGCATATAAATGGGACAATCGATAAAACAAATAAGACGCTAAGAATCCTATATCCCTTTATCAATAGGAAATCTAAACTTTCAATAAAAAACAAACTTATAATTTATAAATCGATATTCGTTCCAATTATGTTATACGGCTCGGAGGTTTGGGGTGACTGCGCGAAAAGTCACCGTAATTAACTTCAGATCTTACAAAATAAATTGTTAAAAATGATATTTAATCTTCCTTTTTACTACTCTACTTCCCTATTACACGAAAGGGCAGATATACCCATGATTGACGAAAAAATTCGACAGATTACTAATAGTTTTAATGTAAGGAATCAAATAATGCACTTTCCAAGTGTAGATCGGCACTTAATAAGCTAATTCTTAATTAACTTTATTAAGTCCAGATCCCTAGTTTTTAGTTTTAAGTCTATAGTGCTAGTCTTAGGTTAAGTTTTTATAAAACTCTTACTTGTAAGGTTTTTTGTATCCCCTATTTTCCTTACTCTAAAAAAGCATGTTCTCTATTAAATGAATAATGTATTTTATAATTATCTTCTTAGTTGTTAAGTTGTCAAAGAAACTAAACTCTATATAAGCGTAAAATCATCAAAAATGTAAGAATTATACTATCACGGGTTAATAAGGAAATAAAAAAAGTATCACGTTGGGGAATGGATAGTTACATGCTTAAAACCAGAACAGTGCAGTCAGAGTTAGGAAACTCGACTCTAACCAGATATGTCAGTAGAGGGACACCACAGGGCGGGGTAATCTCTCCACTGCTGTGGCTGTTAGTCATAGATAACATTCTCAAGGTTTTAGCGGAGACAGGGGCAAGGGTAGTCGCCTATGCGGACGACGTTGTGATCATGGTATCAGGGATGTTTCCTAGTGTGATAAGCAACATCATGCAGAGAGCTCTGGGGAGACTGTTAAAATGGGCCACAGGATGTGGTCTAAACGTTAACCCAAGCAAGACGGAACTGATGCTTTTCACAGCGAAAACGAAAATACCGACATTCCCCCTTCCTCTTCTGAATGGACAACAGCTTCATCTTTCCAACAAGGCCAAGTACTTGGGAGTTATGCTGGACGCAAAACTCAATTGGAAATCCAATATAGAGCTACAGGCTAGGAAAGCCTCTGTGGCCTATTACTCTTGCAGAAGATTGCTTGGTAAGAGATGGGGCCTACGCCCTAAAATAACAGCATGGATGTACACAGCGATAGTGCGTCCGATTCTTACATACGGGTCAATTGTTTGGTGGCCAGCTCTAGAAAAGAGCTACATAGTGCACAATCTTAGCGGGGTGCAGAGGTCGGCATGTGTAGGAATCACAGGTGCCATGCGCACGTGCCCTACGGCAGCACTCAATGAGCTGCTATATCTTCTACCAATTGACCTCCATATCAAAAGCATGGTCTCCAACAGCGCGGTAAGGTTAAAAGAAACCGGCTGCTGGGCAGAACGACCATATGGACATAGCAAAATACTAGGAGAGGTTAATAATCCTATGTTCCAGAAAACAACAGACTATATAGTGGCGCACAATAGCTTTGAGAGCGACTTCAAGGTAAAATTTCCTACCAGGATGGAATGGAAAGAGAACAGTTTTCAGAGTGATTTTGACATCTCAATCTTTACGGATGGGTCGAAGATGGAATACGGTGTAGGAGCAGGGGTGCACTCATCACAAATAAGCTTGGACCACTCTTTCCGGCTACCCGACAAGGCCACAGTCTTTCAGGCGGAGGTCCTTGCCTAATGGCGTAAAGGTATTTTTAATAAGTCACCCGGACATGTGACTGAACAGTCCGTGAGGTTGTTGATGATGTATTTGCCCAGAAACTTATTTCTAGTTTTTACCAGGGCTGGGCATTGACATAGAAAGTGGGTGAGCACCTCCTCTTGCTCTTCGTTATCGTAGCTTCTACAATGGCTTCTGAACGGAATACCCAGTCTCTCCGCATGAGTCCCTACACAGTAGTGACCAGTAAAAACCGCTGTTAGCCTTGCGGTATACGGGTGTGTCTAAGTGACCAATTTTCGTTGTAACTAGGCCAGGTAGCACGTGCCACTCTGCAAGAATCAAGATCTTTCCACCGCCTATTTGCCAGCTACCGGAAATACAGGAAGTTGCTCCTCTTGACGACCGCCAGGTGAATTGGGATCTGTTCCGCTAAAGATATATTAAGGTTTTGATTCGTGTTCTGAATTTGTCTGTTCGGAAAAAAGAGATATTGGGATCTAGATTGCAAGAATGGAACTTGTTATCTCCTAACACGAAAGCAACTGCGCCCAGGAAAAGAAATAGCCAATTGTCCAATTTTTTTACAAACACTTTGCTTTAGTGGAAGAGATTGGAATACCTTACGACACAGACCAGTGGAGGCTTTTTATTGATGGTTCCAAAACGAGTTTAAAAGCCATACTACTCCATAATGGTAATCACTATCATTCACTACCTATTGCATGTATTGTTGTTTCCTCTGTTTGTGGGACAGTAGAGACACGAAAAGTCACTATAAAGTTAAAGATTGGTCAAAAAGAACTGACTTTGTTTGTGCTGAATCAAACGTCAAAAACGAACCTCTTATTCCACAGGAAAATGTGATTCTTCCACCCTTTCACATTAAACTTGGTTTAATGAAAAATTTTGTCCAGGCTAGGATACAAACGGCAACGGATTTTCGCATTTAAAAACTGTTTTCTCCAAATTAAGTGATGCTAAATTAAAAGAAGGCATTTTTGTTGGCCCACAAATAAAAAAACTTATGAAGAATGTGAAATTCGATGAAAAATTTACCAATAGCGAACTTGCTGCTTGGTTGTCTCTAAAGAAGGTTATCCAGGGATTTTTAGGCAATCATAAAGATGAAAATGCAGAGTTTTTAGTAAAAGACTTGTTACAAAAATATGAAACGATGGGGTGCAGGATGTCTTTAAAAATACATTTCTTGCATTCTCATTTCGATTTTTGCTCCCCTTATCTTGGGATGGTAAGTGACGAACAAGGTGAACGCTTCCACCACGATATGAAACAGATAGAAGTGCGTTACTAAGGAAAATGGACTGCCAAAATATTAGCAGATTACTGTTGGTCTATAATGGAAGAGGATCATACTATTCACAAGAGGGGAAGTTAAAATTTACCGAATTTCCAATACAATTTCATGTTTCTTATATGCTAAGTAATTCATAAATTTATCATAACTTTTAAATGGTACATGTTTATCATGTCCAAATTAATAAAGAATATGTGTTTTCATTAATATTTTTTTTTTTTTTTTTTTTTGTTATTTGTTAATTTTCTATCTGTCCACAGGTAGCCCATCAATAAATCTACTTGAGTGAGCAGGCCCAAAGCCAGCGAGTTGGGGTGATTCTACAGTCTAATTGTATACAGCTCACTATATCGTCGTATTTCTTCTTTAACCATTGGCACCCGAAGGTCTCTGTGCAGCACCGAATTTCGAACGTAGAACAGATCATTCTCTATTCTCCTCAGAAGCTTCGATTGATAGCGTTGAAATCATTCTATATTAAAGTTATAGCTGCTGCCCATATTGATTTGATTATTGTTTTGTACAAAAGGAATTAATTGCGCAAGCTGAGTTGGGACCCATTACTTAACAACCAGTTCATCCTCCAGTTTTTCAGGACGAGTTGCTTCTTCTTTCTCGTAATGTGCTCCTGCCAGATGAGCCTTCTGTCCAAAGTAAGACCGAGATACTTAGCATTGGGCTTAATGGAGACATATTCGCCGTTTAACGCAACTGGAGGACAAGTCACTGCAGTAAACTCGAGGCGTGGTGGGGATCCGATGCGGATGCTAAAAACACTGTATCGTCTGCGTATGTTGCAACCAGCAAGTTTTCATCACCAAGAACCGGAAGATCCGCTGTATAGAGTGTGTACAGGATAGGGCCCAAAACACTACCTTGAGGAACTCCCGCGGCGATGCGCATTATGCCAGAACTAGCATAGTTGTGTCGTACATAGAAAGTCCTATCTTTTAGGTAAGACTTTAGAAAGAGGTAATATGGCGTCGGCAGAATATTTTTTAACTTGAAGACAATATAATATAATATAATATAATATAATATTATATTAAATTATATATTATATTATATTATATTATATTATATTATATTATATTATATTATATTATATTATATTATATTATATTATATTATATTATATTATATTATATTATATTATATTATATTATATTATATTATATTATATTATATTATATTATATTATATTATATTATATTATATTATATTATATTATATTATATTATATTATATTATATTATATTATATTATATTATATTATATTATATTATATTATATTATATTATATTATATTATATTATATTATATTATATTATATTATATTATATTATATTATATTATATTATATTATATTATATTATATTATATTATATTATATTATATTATATTATATTATATTATATTATATTATATTATATTATATTATATTATATTATATTACATTACATTATATTATATTATATTATATTATATTATATTATATTATATTATATTATATTATATTATATTATATTATATTATATTATATTATAATTATATATATTATTATTATAATATTTCAAAAAGTATAATTTTTTTATAAAATTTAAGTATTATTAAGCTAACTCGATGAGATTGTAAATAATGTATTTTACAAATAGTGGAAAACATAGAACAGTGTACTTATTCGAGTGTTATGGTCAACAAACAGTTGAATTAAATGCATATTTTCAATTTGTATACTTGCCAATTACACGAAACGCATCCGGCCATCTGTTCATTCAAACACCTATGTTAGAAAAATAAAATCTCGTGTTTTCTATGACACCGATTGTTTATTTTGGCTATTTCGAAAAAAAAACCGTAGGCGAATTCCATGACATGACTGTGTGAATAAAATTATGAACCAGTTTTCGATTTCTACCGATTTTATCCGTTATTTTAGTTATTTTGGCTTGTTCAGCAATATTTAAGGCTTTTTCCTGACCTATACTTATTGAAAATTATCGAGAGTTATTTAAAATACTCCGATTCATTAATTAATAACTTCACTTGTGCGGGGAAGCTGCGAAAATGAAGCCTACAGCGTAATGTGCTATTCAAGTGAAACAAAATAATATAAGTAATTTTTAAGTTGTTTTCTTTTTCAATTAAATTTTTAAAAAGTGATGAACATATTTAATTTTTTTATAATTATTATGAAAACTTAAAAAATGAAAAAAAGAAAACAGTTAAATTTTTTTGTCGAAGAACACTTTGTTATGTGGGCTATTTAAGTGAAACGGAGTGTATTTATTTTAAGATGTTAGGGGTAACCCAACAAATAAAGAGCTGATTACTGACTGTGTGCAAAGGCGTAGTCAGGATTTTGAACAGGGCGAAGGAGGAAGCAAGGAAAAACTAATAATAAGCATACTACAAAAACGTTTATTAATGAGGAAAAAATATTTATTTTAGGGTAACCTAACGTCGCTACTAATTGTGACTATTCCAGCGCAATTTTACTGGTTTTAATTCCTATTATTATGTTAAAAGAGGTAGAAGTGTGCGGGACTGTGATGTCGCAATCCTTGACATTTTAAGGTTTGAAAAAAAAAATATGTGTACGACGCCGGAGACTGTCTCTTTCGAACGCACTTTTTTGTGCGCCTTTTTTCTGTCGCACATGCAGAGTTCTTTAGCCAAAAAGATCGCTGAAGCTAGAGCTGTAAAACTATCGATGGCACTATCGTTACTATGGATAGTTTAATTTTTTCCTACTATCGATTGATAATTATGAATACAATCGAGCACTATCGACTATAAATTGTTTGTCGCTTGCTCAACACAAATTTGCTGGCGAGGTTCTGAATTAGGTGAAATTATTTTTTGTGATGATGTTGATGATTTTGCAGCTGTGGAGAAATATCTGAAGATGTCTAAAAGAAAGTAATAGCCGATTTAGACAGGCCCTGCATCACGATGATACGCTTTGGTGTTTAGACAAGCCATTTCGTATCATTTAAAACTGTTTTTTGTTTTGAATGTGAATAAGAAGAAGATAACGTTTGTTGAATTGAGAGACAGTAAATAAGAAAAATAATAAAAAAACATTTTTAAAATGGAAAATATGTTATTTAAAAAAATTATTAATAATTGCAAGCACGCTGGTACGTTTAAATACAAATTTAAAACACAAAAAGAGAAGAAGACTGACAATATGTAACCGGAAATGGCAAAAAACTTGGTCACACTATCAGGCATTTCCCAGCCCTGGTCTGCATCAAAGACGCATCAATGCATGATGCGACACAGACCCGCATCACATTCTACAACAATAACCCCTGAATGACGTCATTTTCCTTGTGGTTGTTGTCGATTGTGATGCGAGTCATTGGTCGCATCATGAGAGACTCGCATCATCGCCCTGTCTAAAACGGCTATAATAGTGTCAAAATGAAATAAAACATTGTAATTAAATTTTTTTGCACATGTATTTGTGTAGACGGCAGAAAGGAGCATGATGTTATAGTGTTTTCACACCAAACTGATTCACTGTGAATCGATTTTGCGTTCAGACCGCTGATTCTGGAACATGGATCTGTTTTGCTGCTTTAGTTAAAACTGTAAATTTGTGAAAAATGCATGATTTAGAACATTTTGCAATTTATGCAAGTAGATTTGAAGCTCCCTTTTTCATTCCTAATACTTATTTTATTAAAATCTTTTAAAAAACATTAATAATTTAAATTTTACTTAAAAATGGTGTGACATGATCAGCTGTTATTTGCTTTGGTTTGAAAGAAAAAAGAAGCGGAAGTCTGTCGAATATGACAGTTCCGGTTGGAAATTACCGAATATTTTCCAATACTATCAGAAATTGCCAGCCCTGTTTCGATTCACAGCCGATTCCATTGTTGAACCTACCTGAATCGATTCACATTCTTCAACAAAAACTATCATATTTCCTTGTGGTTGTTGTCCGATTCAATGGTCAATTCAACATAGAATGTATTCTCGCTCGGTGTGAAAGCACTATTAGTAACAGTGTTTGTCCTACTTTTAAAAACAAGACTTTATGAAAGTAATTCAAAATGGAAGCTCCTGTTAGATAATGCGCTGATGCGAATGGTCGTGACTGATGTCCTACCTTTCTCTATTGTTGAGGACAAAGTATTTCATGGCGGGTCCTGATCCTCGGTACAACTTACTCGGAATACAATGCAAAATGTATACATGGCCGATATGTACAACAACATTTCAAGTATGTAAGTAGAAACAAATCTTACAAAAGGTGGAATTTTGTGGAGTTTTCGCAGACTGCTGGAAATCACGTGCATATGAAGAATATTGAACAGTTACGTGCCACTTTATAAACAATGAATTGAAATTATGCACGGTAGTCTTCTCCACGAAACAACTTATCAGTCACACCAACAACTCTGCAGAAAATACTGGAGCATCATTACGGGCAGTCTTCGACGAATAACGATACGAAAAACTTAAAGCGGCACAAGGAGTGGAAATTCATATAGTCTAATTCAAAAGGTGCATATAGATGGAACAGTTCATACGATATGATCGAAAGAAATTTGCTAATAAAGGATTCTATATCTACTGTGCTGCATCTAGCATCTGCTTCAAATAATCCACCAATGTTGACTGTGCCAGATATATATCGTATCCGAGATTTAACAAAGTTACTTTCACCATTTGTCAACGCTACAATACAAGCATCTTCAAGTAATACTATAACAATTTCATTAATAATTCCTCTAACATGTGGATTATTACAAAGTATTGAAAATCAACAGGCTGTATGAAAACCTCAGAGGGTTTAGGCGCTTGTGACTTCTTAAGAGAGAATAATCAAGAGGCTCTCATTTTACGAAGATCGCTCTGCAACTAGAATTGGCACTTTATTTGGATCCTCGTTTTAAAAAGGAAGGCTTTAGGTCAAGTTGAAATGCAGATCAATGGGCAAGAATATTAGAGAATGAGATAGTAGGTATATTCAATGCTGTGTCAACATCACAAACTGTAGAATCGTCAACACCAAACGACACCGAGGATGAGGAGCACACCTTATTTCAATTTCTGGATGACAAAATTGCAAATAAGTCAAAAACCCGGCGATCTGATGCTATCATCAAATTACGACAATATTTCGAGCAAGAAAATGCATCGAAAAAATCGGGTCCTTTGGAATATTGGAGGTAAAGCATTCTGTACAATTACTTTGTATCTCTTACATTTTGTATTTATTTCCTGCAACGAATCACGAAAATATAACTGAATAAGGACGTGAGCATTCCGACATTTTTCAATATCAGTCACATCCACTGAATATGAGAGAGTGTTGGTGCTGTTTAATAACAAAAATTTTTGGGTTACAGATTTATGTTAAATGTATGAAAAAAAAATTGATCACAAAGTGAATTGCTTTAAAATAAATTCTATAATAAAAAAGATATATGGATACTAGTTAGTATTGTATATTGTATTTGGTCCAGTCAACAAAGTGAAAAATATCAATTTTTCTGTTTTTTTTTTTTCTAATCATTGAAATACAATAATTGATGAATTATGTATTGTATACACGTATGAGGGGGACACATTTGCAGAGATGTTTTTCCATTTCATGACGCTCAAATCGTTTCTGCGAGTTTCGATATAACAAAAACATTATTTATAAACACTATCAAATCGAATTTCACACACGAATCGATTTGACGAAACCCGCATATGAGAATCGATTTCGGTTTTGTAAACCGATTTCCGATGTCATGTAGACACAATCATTTCGATTTGAATCAGAATGTTGTTTCATAAGAGTTGCCATGTGGTACAACTTTTTTGCTTTATTTAAACTTTTAGAGCGAAGCTCTTTTATGCGCGTTGCGGCACGAGTGGAAATTTAAAAAATGAGGCTAAAAATAGAATCGTCAGACGTCAGATTGTTTTTCAAATGTGTACAACAACAACAACATGCAAAGAACCATGAGAAGTCAATGTTTTGAATGGCGTAGTGGTTAGAGAGTAAGACTAGCACACCTTGGGTTCGAATCCTAGTCAGGGAATTTTTTTTTTTTTTTTTTTTTTGAATTGAAAACTTCTTTAGGCGCATTGTATTTGTATGTCCAAACAATACACAACAACAACATAAGAACGGACTGGACAAACAAATGAGAACAACAACGTTATGCACGAGAGCGATAGAGACAACAAAAATCTTTGTGAGAGGGAGTGAATTTTCGTTGCCTATCTCTGCTATGAATATTGTGTACACGAAATTTTGCCTCTGTCTTTGTTTCATCATATCATCTACACTTATGCTACGTTCATACTAGGTAAATAATTGCTCACTTTACATTATCGTCACTGAAATTGTAGTTTGAACGTAGCATTAATCTCATTCTCTCTCATTGCTGCTATTTCAATGCCTCTCTCGCTTGTGCTTGCTATTTATAATTCTGCTTTGTGAGAATTGCACGAATTTACAATTTTAAAGCGGATGTAAAACTTTAATTAACATAAATATCAATATAAATTAAAAAAAATTACATCCAAATAACAAAACAAAACTTAACATTTAAGTGATAAGTCATAAAGTGTGATGTGATGAACTGATATTTTTAATTAATAGATTTAGATATACTATGTACTGTTAATTCATAGTTTTGCGTTTTAACTTCGGTCAGCAGTCACATTGACTGCCAAATTTTTTTTTTTAATATTTATTTATTTATTCTATACTGAAGCTATTTAGGCAAAGAGAACTCAATGTACATAATAGCGTAGAGGTAAGAGAGTAAGATCGGTACACCGAGGGCGTGGGTTCGAATACTGGACTGGGTAGATTTTTTTCTTTAGTTTTTTTTTTTTTCTTTAATATTTCACAGAATTTTTCTTTAAATTTATTGTATATAAATATAAAATACTTGCTTTGTATCACTCAAAAATAAAAGAAAAAAAGGGGCAACATGCATTTTTCAATAAATAAAAATTTTGTTCTGAATGAAGCTTCGCTCTATGCGGGTGTCCCACGACACCTCTTTCTTTATTTTAATAATTTGTGATTTATATACTGAAAAATCTTTGCGGAACGTTATTAAAATTCAAGATAAGTATTTTACATTTATATATTATTTTATTCAAGGTGATTTTAAACAATAACTTATTCTGTTAAGAAAATCACATTATATTTTATGCATATGACAACTCTGACATAATGTAAGCAAACCAAAATCGATTTAATCAAACCACTGTCGACTGCCTCATGTAAACATTAGCACAAAATTCGATATTCGTTATATCAAAACTCGCAGAAACGATTTGAAGCGTCATATAAACGAGGTAATTTTTAAACCAGTGATTTTTAAATTTTATTCGTTCTGGTAACGGAGCTTGATTATGGCATGAAGAATAATTCCCCTACACACAACATTATTGTAAACAAAAAAGGAGTCTTTCCAATGGATTTCTGCAAAAAAATAACTTACTTTTCCATTTAGGGCCGCATCGAGGAGTTAATTTTTTTTAACGATATCCACATACATATGAACATATGCATGTGTACATATGTATCGCATTGCATCGTATCGGATGAAGCCTTTGTAAGTATAGTAAGAAGTTTAGTATCCGTTTATAATTATAAGTATGTTCCATTTTAGTATAATTATTATTGTATTGTAATTTATTCATTATGACGATACATAATTATATTATTCTCATATTTATATGCATACATATACACATGTATATTTGGTTTTTATACATCAAAAGCATTTTTTTTTTTTGTTGGAAAGTTTTTCTGTATCTCGTTAATATATTTATTATATCAAGATAAAACAAACAATCAAAGAATAATGTGAAAATCATGAAAAAACTAAATGAGCGTGATCGGGTAAAAAGTAAACTACCCTCACACAAAGACGTTTCATTGGCTGTGTATGATGTGATACATGCGCAGTAGACATGTGCAATAATTATAATTACTTATATTTCGTACCACTATATGTACTCTTAATATGTACTACATATTTAATATACTATCGTTCATCGTTTTTAGTAACATTCGTACGCGAGAAGAAATGTACGTCTTTTTATGTACTAATTGCATATGCTTACTAGTAGTAATCTTATACTGAATTCACAGCAAACTACATCACGTTGATGTATTTTTTCGTTCAGACCGGATATTTTGCATCACGAACAGCTGTTTTTTGTTTTGGTTATACACACACGTGGAACTTTGCGAGCACGTTGGCTAAATTAAAACTAAAAATTTGTGAAAAATACATGATTTAGAACATTTTGAAATATATGCATATATATACTAGTTCTTGCAGATCCATTTTTCAATCCTTATACTTATTTTATTAAAATCTTTTAAAAAAAATGAACAATTTATGGTTTACTTAAAAATGTTATGTGCCAACATAAGCTGTTTAATGATGCCACAGACGGAAAGAGAAAAAAATAACTTGGAAACACTAGCAAAAACTTGGCCACACTGACAGACATTGCCAGAGTGACCATTATTAATTTTCAAATCAAGGCACATCAATTCTTGATGTGACTATTGATCCCCATCACATTCTACAACAACAACCCCTGAATGACGTCATTTTTCTTGTGGTTGTTGTCGAATCTGATACGTATCAGTAGGCAAATCAACATAGATTTGCATCAGCCTCGGTGTGAATCCAGTATTACTTTTTCGAAACAATTAGGTGCGTATTGCACATTTTATTTATATACTATAAGCAAAAATTTATGTACTTTTTTGCTGTTTTCAAGTATACGTAGTACAAGCGGTGCAAAGTGAGCGAACGTAACACACAAACGCTTTGACAAAGAGAGAGAGGGAGAATTGAGAGAATTATGGTATTTATGGTCTTTGCCGGCGGCAATATTGGTTGCAATAGCAGTGAAATATGTATTAATATCACCCTTTACAATCCTTTTTTTTTTCTTATATATATTATTTAGTTTAATGTCAAACAACCGGATGGGTTTTTATACATTTGTTTCTTCCTATTTGGGACAATTACGTGAGCTTAGATAAACATGACATCTAATTATTATTAAGATACTAATATGCAATTTACACCAAAGTACATCACGTTGATGGGGATTTCCGTTCACACCGGATATTTTGCATCACGAACAGCTGTTTTTTGTTTTAGTTATACACACACGTGGAACTTGCGAGCACGTTGGTTAAATAAAAACTAAAAATTTGTGAAAAATACATGTAGGAAATGAGAGTGAGAGAGAACTAAGAGCCACACGCAGTGGTCATCGCAATTTAATTATCATTGTGTTCATTGTTGGTTAACCTTGAACAAGTTGAGACATGATTTCAGTTTGTTAGTTTTCAGTTATGTTTTGAGTTATATACGCAACTGCAGCTGCATTTAGGAATTAGTAGTGACGTGCGCAATTGAGTGAATTAGTTAGTTGTCAAGTACATAGGTAAACGACGGTTAACTAAAGGGTCGTGTGCAAAACGCATTTGAGTTTAGAGTTTGTGATGTTGTACATTTTGAGTGAATTGGTGTCGTGCGCACTAGTTTGATATAAGTTAAGTTGGTAGTTTAGAGTGAGGAGTGAGTCGTCGTTAAACAATCGAAGGAAGGAGATAATAAGTGATCATTAAACAGTGAGAATTTTCAACAATCATAAACAAGAGATTTTAAACAACATTACAAAATACGTTAAAATAAACTAACCATATAAAATAAATTCTAAACCAATGTTGGATGAAAAACAAATAAATAAATTTTGTTATAAAATAAACGAACATACATACATGATTTAAAACATTTTGCAACTTATGCAAATAGTTCTTGCAATTTCATTTTTCATTCCTGATACTTATTTTATTAAATTCTTTTAAAAAAATTGACAATTTATGGTTTACTTAACAATGTTTCGTGCCATCAGCTGATGTTATGTGACAGGCGGAAAAATCCCGACGGCAATTTGCATTTATCTTCAATTTTTCATCGTCCGCAGGTCTACTCACAACGCAGTAGGGATGTCGGAAAACCGAAAAATATCGACATATATCGTATCGATATTTTTTGCCAATATCAATATCGATGATGATATTTTTAATAAAAAATATCGATATATCGGTGCATTTTGAATGCCCTCTAAAAATCTAGTATATTTAGCTAAATCTGGCTCAATAATCTCACATTAGTAATCACCAATCAACAGACATTACTTCTAATACATCAAATAATAATTCTCTGAAATGAAGAACAACGTTAAACGATCTTTATTTATAAATTAACTAATATTTCAAATACAATTTCGTAAAATGAAATTAGTTAAATAATTTGTAAGTTTGTATAGAGAAGAAATATTTTTATCGTTTTTAATCATAAAAAGTACTTATAAATTTTCGTTTGTTGTTAAAAGAAAATATCTTATTTTATACTTTTTCGATAGTGGGAATTTTATATCGATATATCGAAATATTAAATATAGCTCATAAATATCGGTATGTTGAAATAAAAATATCAATATATTGATATTTTATCCACCTTCCTAGAATTACGTCCGCTCACTTCGCACCGCTCGTACTACGTGTACTTGAAATCAACAAAAAAGTACATATATTTATGCTTATTGTACTATGCAAGTCACACCAAATAAAAGCGACAAATTTTAAAGCTGCCGTTCACACATCGCTTTCGCTTTTAATAAAGTGTGTTATGTTATACACACACATAAAACTTTGCGCGCATGTTGACAAAATTGAAACTGAAAATTTGTGGGATATACACGATTTAGAACATTTTGCAATATATGCACATAGTGCTTGCAGCTCCCATTTTCATTCCCGATTCTATATATTTATTAAAAATATAAAAAAAATTAACAATTTGCATTTTACTTAACAATGTTATGTGCTATCATCAGCTGTTTAATGATCCCATGACGGAAAAACCCAAAAAAAAAAAAATGAGAAACACTACAAAAACTTGGCCACACTGGCAGTATTTTCCCAGCCCTGGTTAGCTATTTTTTTGGAAGCTGAACAAAAGCTAAACCAAAGAAAGACAAGGATATAAAATGTGCAACACGCAACTAATCGTTTCGAAAGAGTACATAAAAAGTTAATGTTATTACTATTTATACTACAGACGCGAAATACGATTAATACTTGTAAATAAAGTACGCATTTCAAAGTAGATAATTAAAATGTACATTTTTTGTAATCATTGCACACCTATAATGCGCAGCATTTATTTTCATTTTTTTGTTCTTGCTGTCATATCCCGTACCTGTTGTTAATTCCCCTTGTTATGCTAATTTAAGTTGTTATTTTGTTTTATTTTTTATTTAAACAATGGTTTTTATATTTTTGGCATAGTATAGAAATCAAATATGCAAAATAGAATGCTTATTAGGTTACTATGTTTTGAATATAGTTTATTTGTACAAAGAATTAATGCCCAAGTCACACCAAACAAAAGCGAAAAATTTTGAAGCTGCCGTTCACACACCACTTTCGCTTTTTATGAACAGCTGGTTTTTTGTTATGTTATACACAAACAAGGAACTTTGCGCGCACGTTGACAAATTTAAAAATGAAAATTTGTGAGAAATACATGACTTAGAACATTTTGCAATATATGCAGTCCCTTTTTTATTCATGATACTTAAAATTATAAAATAAAATTAACAATTAGCATATATATATATATATATATCACTTAAAAGTTTTAAGTGCCATCATCAGCTGTTTACTGATGCCAAGACGGGAAAATGCAACAAAACTTGGAGACACTAACAAAAACTTGGCCACACTGATAGAATTTTCCCAGCCCTGGTTAGCTTCAGCTTCACTTTTCCTTTAGAAGCTGAACTGAAGCTAAACCAAAGCAACTCTGAAATTTGAAAATTTACCTGTTGTTGTAGAATTCTGAAGCTGCTTACAGGAAAAGCCGCTTTTTTCTTGGTCTGACTAGGCTATAAGAAACGACATATTGTCGCAGGTATCTAGAACAAAAAGAGCGATAGATACATAAATGCAGTGCATGTATCCCATTACACACACCCAACCAAACCTACCCTCTTACAAAGATGTTTGTCATGAAAAAGTTTGTTAATGGAAAAAAATATTTATTTTATTATACTAACAGTAATCTTCGATGTTCCTTACCAAATATCGTATTATCTTTTGAAGATACAGCAATTGACCTTCCAGAAAATTTTAATTTAATAAGTAATAAATATGAAATATCTGAGAATGTGTGTAATACATGCACTACATTTTTGTATTTATCGCTCTTTTTGTTCTTGCTCTCATATAACGTACCTGTTGATAATAAGTATTTTATTCCTTAATTCTTTATACAAATAAACTACTTTGAAAGTAAGTAGTAATCCAAATCGCATTTTAGGTTGCGTTTTTTTTTTTTACGAGAGAGGGGGAACATTTTTCTTTCATGGAAGGTGCTTAATTTTTTTAAATGTACACATCTCTGATATTATGTATACATATGTATATACTAATAGCATTTCTATTTCTTCTTGCAAAATGCAAATATGTTAATAAATCTTAACTTTGTGCCAATAACAGTTTATTATAAGTATCATATCATTTTCATATCTTCATAATAAATTTGAGTTAATTTATTTTCTTTAGTTAATTTTTTTTTCTTTATTTTTCAATTAACTTGTGTAAATATTTTTTTTTTTTTTTTGATATTTTTGTTGAAAAATACACATAAAACAAACACATGACCAACATTTTTTTTTATATAATTTTTCTTTTTTCAATTCTATATTTATATATATATATGTGTGTAATATTGCACATATTGTACATATACACTAGTACATATACATATTATTTTAATTAATTAATTATTTTTTCTCATTTTCACCTCACCAAAGCCATTGTTAAATCCCATTCGCCAATTCGTTTTATTTTGTATTTTTTATTAACTTTTTTTTTATTCATTCAATAAGTTATTTATTAATGTATTTTAATAAAAATTTTTTTTTTATAATAATTTGATGTTTCATGTTATTTCATGAAATATGTATCTATATATTTTGCCTAATATATGTTTGGTTTTATTATTGAATTATATATATATATAAATAAATAATAAATAATGTTATTATGTCTCATAATTATTATATGTGTGTATATGTTGCAGCGGAATGTGATTTTAGTTTTGTTTTTTATACCGTAAATGATTGATTGGTCTATATTAGGAGGACAGGAAAGGATACGCCATAAAGGCCGAAATGCACCCAGAAGCCTCACGGCACCTTGTGGTGACTGAAATTCAAAGTCGCTCTTCTCACCTTTCCAATCAACCCACAGAATCAACTAAGGGAGCCAATATAAATCGGATTGTGCACACAATTCTCAGATGTACGATATACAGCAGTATGTTTTATGTAACTAGAGATGTGCAAAATAGTTTATCAAAAGTATTTAAATGCAAAATGCAAATGCTTGGCTATTTTTCCATTTCAAATAAAAATGCAAAATGGTTTCCAAAAAAAAGTATTTAAATGCAAAATAGGTAGTTTCAAAATATGTTTTACAAATAAAATGCTTTATTTCACGGTTTTTTTCTTAAATACATAGTACTAATCTTAGGTAAACTGAAAACTAATACAAAGAGTTCATGTTCCGTCTATCATTCCACCAAACGAAAATAGTCGTTCAACAGGAGCAGAACTTGGTTAGAAAGTATTATATTTAACGGAGTTTTTTTTTACACTTGGTTATTTGTTCAAGGATTCTAGAGTATTGTCTTCATCTTTTAAATATTGTAGTATTTCCAGGATTGGCATTATCATTGTCTGCTGAAGAATCAGACTCTTCAACAAACATATAATAGGATTCAGTCTTTTCCTTTTTTTTCATTAGAGTTAGTTTGTTGGGAGGTGTTTTCATCTTCTTGTTCATCTTTTATTTTTCTAACTTCTGAAATAAAAAGTTCTTTAACGTATTTTTTGTTAGCTTTTGGCACCCATTTCATTTTGAAAAAGGGTTAAGATATGGAAGCTATTAGCCATCTTTTGCTTTTGGTTCCTCTAATTTATAAAATCTCTCAAAACGTCTATTAAGACTTTCTTCAATACACCACAATATTTAAGGTTATCCATTTGGAAACTTCTTAGAATTTTTTGCATTCTCATTAGTTCTGGCATAAGAGATCCGTAGTAAGTATTTCTGTCGCCTTTTAAACTTCTGATGCCATCAGCAATAGGCTTTGAACAGCTTATGTATTCATTAAGAAATTGGATTTCAATTTCTTTAAAATTGCTAATCCAAGTTTCCTTAAAGTTTCATTTAGGGTATTCTTTACAGCAAGTAGATCTTGAGGAGATTTTCCAATTGAATCTGAATAGATTTCGCAGGCTTTAGGAGACCTTGAACACAGATACCAATCTGCTTTCATTTTGCCATGGCTGCATCATAACAGTACAATAAAATTACCATGATTCACTGCACATCTTTGCAGTTGACTCGCTGTGTTGTTGTGAACCCTATCTATCTATCTATTACCTAGTTTATGCCACGCTTATATCGATTCTGCGAGTTTCGATATAACGACAACCTTATCTATAAACACATTTTCAAATCGAATGATTTGACGAAACCAGCATATGAGAATCGATTTCGGTTTTGTAAATAGATTCCCGATGTCGCATACACACTTAAGCTTGAGTTAGACAAACGTTGTTTTCTGTCACTTCGGTTGTTCTGGCTTTCAAGGAGACGAAACGAAAAAGTTAAAATGTATGAAGGCAGTTACATAAACTCGTCGGCAAAGCCAACCAGTGTAAAGTTTCTCGACTTCAACATTATCAAAATTCAGTATTGGTAAATTGGAAAAGAACTACTTTTTGAATTGTTTTGTGAACCAAAAAGATCTGTTTGATGTTGTAATGAATGACAAATACCTGCTTTGGTGAATGTCAAACAAAGTGTTGCTGTCTTTAGTGAATGACAAATATGGATAATTAATGATAATAATGAATAATACTATTTAATTGTTAGCAACTAATGATAATTCTAATAATAAAATAAATTTAACTATAATTATAATTATTAATCATTAACAATTTTGTATTTAATAATTACTTTCCGTTATTATTATTCAATTTTCGAATTTAACTGATACACATGCTTAGCTGTTTTTTGTTTACCAAAAGCCAATAACGTTGACGTCGTTTGTGTAACTCGACTTGAAGCTGAAGTACCCTTAGTGTTGAAACACAGTTTGACGGTGACGTCGTTTGTCTAACTCAAGCTTTAGCGCTGTCATTTCGATTTGTATTTCAGAATGTTGTTTCATAAGAGTTGCCATGTGGTAGAACTTTTTTGCTTTATTTTATCTTTTTTTTAATATTTTGTGATTTATGTACTGCAAAATCATTGTAGAATGTTATTAAAAATCAAGATAAGTATTTTACATTTATATATTATTTTATTCAATGTGATTTCAAAATATAACTTATTCTGTTGAGAAAACCACATTATATTTATGCATATGGCTACTCTGACATAATGAAAACAAACCAAAATCGATTTAATCAAACTGATGTCTACTGCCTCTTATAAACATAAGCACCAAAATCGATATTCGTTATATCGAAACTCGCAGAATCGATATAAGCGTCGCATAAACTAGGTATATATTTATATCCATGGTGTAAGAAATAGAGGTGGCGCCATTAGTTTACAGTTATGTGTCGTTCTCAATTGTTGACGTCATTCGCATATCAGTGTATAGAACGGTGAAATAATGCATTTAGTGTTGAACATAAATTGAAAATGAATTGATAGTTGAAGAAGCAGTGCTATGAAAATTCTTCAAATTCTTCAATTTTCATTGCATTTTGAAATTACGTTCAACACTAAATGCATTATTTCAGCGTTCTATACACTGATATCCTTCAAATTCTTCAATTTTCAATGCAATTTCAAATCATGTTCAACACTAAATGAATTATTTCAGCGTTATATACACTGATGTGCGAATGACGTCATAAATTGAGAGTGAGTAAATTTCAAGAGCGTAAAAGACCCTAGTGGCGGTACCTTGTATTATTGTATCATGATTTATATCTATCTCCCTCTCTCTCGCTCCGACTCCCTAAACTCTCGTTAAACAATAACAATAAAATGACACTTTTTCTTTCCACTTATTTCGTTTTGCTCTTTCGCAAACAGACATTTTGAGGCTTTCTTCATTAAAAAATTTTAAAAACCATTTTGCATTTTACAAATGCTAAATATTTATAAAAAACATTTCAAATAAAATAGGAAATACATTTTGAAAAAAAAGTATTACAAATGCAAAATAAAAATAGGTATTTTGCATTTGCATTTTAAATAATATTTCAAATAATTCACATCTCTGTATGTAACAATCAAATCAAACTGCAGACAGATTTTTACATGAAATTTCACTAGCAATGCATTCATTATACTCGACTGTGTAATACTACTCACATGTATTAAAACTGATCTATTCAATACCACAAATATTGTAATACTACGAGTATATAGAACAATTTTATTGTCTTTCGTGAAAGGTATAAAAGCATCATCATCGGTGGAACCGAATTTATTTAGTTAGTGTCTTAACGTATTTTTTTTTTTTCGTTTATTTTATGTCTATAATCAAACAGAAAATAAAATAGAATCAATCAATCAATAAAAAAATATATATATGCTATATACACATACGTCGCATGTTTTCTTCTTTCATTCAAGTTGTGCAAATTTTTTAAAATGTTATTTTTTCGTGTTCATGCACATCTCTGATACGTACATTTGTATGTAATAGAGCAATGCACGAGTCAGCAAGTCGTATTAACAGTCCACACTAAAATTGCGCACACCATGACACTGAATCATTTGCTTTTTTCAAAAGTATCATACCGGGACATGAGAGTCAGTCATTGACTTAAATTTTTGCTGCAGTGCGAGTCGTGCATTCCGGTATGAGTCGGTACAACACTAACATGAAAAGGCACTGTCGTCTACTGCCTTCGGCTATGATACTGTTTGATACTGTCATAAAAGTATACTGTCGTCTAATGTCTTCAGTGATGAGTCGGTATGACGCTATTTGTTCGCAACTGTGTGTATATATCTATTTGATTTCGATGCACGTGTTGCTTGCCGGCGCTGCTTCAATAATGTGTATGTATCGGTTTTTCTACTTGATTTTGATGTGGGTGTGGTTTATAGTCCTGATAGTAAAATCAGATGTCGCAGACTTCTAACTTAAATTTTCAGCATTTCTTTTCACAAAATGCATATGTAACGAGAGCTAACTATTCACACAGCTTCTCTTCGGTATGAAAATTAAAAAAAAAAATTGAATATCAAGGTTTATATAAAATTGTAATATATTTCACCATTTCCAAAATATCAAATAACTATTACTTCCTTCTTCTTCTTCTATTAAAACGGATTTACCAAGTTATCTTATTAACAAAATATTACAATATTTATTAATAATTTCAATTAATTTATTATTAAATATTATTATATTTCAATAAAAATAATAAAATTTAATTTATTTATTATTATAATTTTAGTTTTAAATAAAGAAATACATAATTTATTATAATTAAAATAAATAAAAATAATAATTACTTATTTCCCATATTCAATTTTAATATCATTTACATTTTCTTTGTTTGCTGATGGTATTTTACATTGCTCTTCAATTTTTCATCGTCCGCAATCTAATCGAACAATAGCAACATTATTAATACTGCGCATATTGTGGACAGTGAGAAATCTAGTCATTTTTGCTTCGCAACGAGTTATGTTGGGTTATCCTCTTAGACTCAAATGTGCGAGACGTGCGTTGTGATATGACCTTGTACAGCACTAACATGAAAGAGCACTGTCGTCTGGTGTGTTCGGCTATGAGTCGGTATGATACTGTTATAAAAGTATATTGTTGGCTAGTTCATTGATACACAACACAGCGCACGAATTTATTTCATAGTGTTCTCGAGAGGCAGTACGACTTTTGATAGTGTACATATAGCACACGTTTCGTTTGAGCGAGGGAGGATAGCGTTTTGTTTATTGTTGTTTAGTGTGTTGACTCGTGCAATGCTCTAATATGTATGTATAAATATATACACTGCCGCTCAACTGAATAAGTTTAGCATTTCTAAAAAGTAAGATATCAACATCTCTTTGTATAGAATAGTGTTGAGTTGCTCATGAGTGCGTGACCAAAAAGTGAAAAAATTCCTTCCCTATTGTTCTTTTCTGCTCAGTTGTTCACCTTGAATTACTTGTTCACTGTTGCTAAGTTGTTCTTTTTTACTCAGTTGTTCATTTTGACTCACTTGTTCTCTTTTAGTCAGTTGTTCATTTTACCTCACTTGTTCTTTTTTGGTCAGTTGCTCTCTTTTCTTTTCGTTCTGGTTCTTTTTATTCTAAGCACATATATTTTCGCTCCAATGTACAATAAAAGAAAACGATACCCTTTACCAAATCTCCAATAAAGTAGGGAAGAAAAATGTAAGTACATATTGTATTTTGTTATGTTATGTTTTATTTTGTTACGTAATGGTGAAATTACATACTTTATTTGAATTCAAATGTAACTGCCATATTATTTTCGTGAGAAGCTGTGTTGTTCATGAGCAAATGAAAAGTATTCATAAGTGAGCAAGTGAACAACTGAGCAATGTGAGCGAGTTGACTCACTTAAGAAAAAAGAACAAGGGAACATGTTCACCAAAGTGAGCAGTACTTAGTCAACACTAGTATAGAATAATCAATTGTGAAAGGATCAAGGAAGTTTGAAGTCTCCGCATTAATTATTATTTTTACAAAAATATAACAAAAAATTCCCATTTATTTTGGCTCAAAAAATTAGAATTGAAAAATAAAGTAATAGTTACAGCTTTGATTCTTTTTAACATAAATACAGTACATATCGCACCCTAACTACAAAAGGTCATTTACTCAAAAAACACTATTTTTGAGCTAATGATGCAGAATTATTCGTTATATCATGTTTTATACATATTGTGTAAACATTTCATGCTAAAACCTTACATACTCTCCGCGTGAGAAGAGAATATTTCGTATAATTAGCCACTTTGTGAGTAAATTAAAAACTTGAAATGCGATTTTCTCGAAATACTGTTTTTTGAGTTAATACCCTTTTGTAGTTAGGGTGTGATATGTATATATATCCTATTTAACTATAATTTAGTATTTAGTAGTCCCTTTTTTGTTTAATTTACTTAATACATACGATTTGGTATAGACTTATAATGTTTTTCAATAATTCCAATCAAAATTGTGGACCAGAATCGTCAAATTTTCCCTACCCTCCTCATATACTTTTTGGCCAAACATTCTCATTAATATTCATGTCCGAGGAGCATGGTCGGCACTCGAGCAATTCCACATGTCTGTCGTGCTAGTATGTCGATGGAACCATCCAAAAATATTCGTAAATTGTGAAAAAGTCTTTATACAGTTTTGTATAGAATTGTCCCCTTTTTTGGCCTTTTTAAAAGTTTTTCAAATGATTTCTGCGACCCATTTTACTTTCTTTACTCAAAGAAATTAATAATAATCCAAGAACAAAGAATCAATCATTGGCTACATCCTTGAAAAATAAATATGGGGCTGTTGTCTCCTCTGAAACCATTCGACGAGTATTAATTAACAGATACACATCCAGAATAGCGGGTCGAATGGCATTACTTTCATCACAAAATATTCCAGAGGCTTTCGCTTCTGCACTCATTTTTGAACCCCTAGATTACTGAAGTAGGGTTATATTTGCGACGAGGCAAAAATAATACTTTACCAAACGATTGTCCCCATAGAGTTTGGCGAAAATCCAACACAGCGCTCCAACAGAAAAATATTATACTAACCTAAAACATTCGGCAAATTGTCAGTGAAGGTATGGTGCTGTATATCCATGCAACGCATTGCGGAATTAAGAGTATTCACTGATATTTTGACTAAAGAGTATTACTTGTATTAAAAAAAAGAACTGATGACCAGTGCTGAAGTTTGGAGTGGAAGACTCTCACAAACCTTAACAATTGATTAATCTACACAAAAAAAAAATTATTTCATTAAAATCGACAAGTTGAAGAGATATTGTCATTTTTCTTTTTAGAAGTGTTGAAACTATTCAGTTCATCGGCACTGTACATACATACAGTCAAATTTGGAAAATTCGACATAAAACACGTTTGATGTAGTTTTAATTATTGATTTATTGCCTAATGTCCTGTTATATTCCGCACAACTGAAATTATAAGGAAAAGTCAAAAATATGCTACGAAAACAGGCCAAAAATATTTAGACACATCTGGCAGTTGAGTCCCTTTACACGAAAATAACAGTAATCACTGTGTTCTTTTTGCTATGGTGTGTTTTTCTATTTATAACGTCATATCAAAGGACCTGCGAATCCTCTCTGTCCGTGAGCAGATGAATTTCCACACAAGCCGGTATAATTACCGGATAAAGTCTCATGTTAATGGGCTACCTCCTGATTTGTCTACAAATACCTCCAGGAGGATGCTCAAACGCCTTCACCCTGATGACGTTTGGTACACGGACGCCAAAGAGGACGTAGGACTTTTCTAAACTAACCAGTCATTTGCCTGCAAATACTTTTAAGGCTTTAAGCCATCTGTCAATCCCTTGCCATATTGTCACATAAACATTACCAAAGAAGGTGAAGCATGGCAGTGGCATCGTTATGGCGTGAGATTGTACGGTAGCTTCTGGAGTTGAAACTCTATCTTTATAACTTAAGGTTTTCTCATAATTCCATTTCTGCATAGTACTATCTAATGACAGTATTATACGCATTTGAAAATAAAAAAATCCATCGAAATTGCCAGAAAGAAGTTGCATTATGTCGAATTTTTCCAAATTTGTTGCCTGTTCTACAAACTTATTTGGTTCACTGTAAATGTTTATGTACCATACATATATTTATAATGTGGTAAGCCATGTGTGTTTATCAAAGTAAAACAAATAAATAAAGAAACAATAAACGATGACAAAGAAAATGAAATATAAACAAAACGTAGGAAAAAAAGGACTACAAAATAATTTTATTACATTTCAGTTATTGTTCTTTTTTTTAATGAAATATACAATTTAATTAATTAGTCGATTAATTAAAGAATAAAAAAATGTCGAACAAAAAAATATATAATAATAAATAAAGCGTTGATGTGGCGGTGAGGCAATTTCAACGATAATGGCCAAGCCAAATATTAAAATGACTATTTAGCCAAAAATCGAAACTGAAAAAGCCAAGTTCGTTATTATATGAAGAGCGTCGTGTTTTCTGCGTTTTTTATTTTCAAGAATTTTCAAACAAATTTCAATTTTCTTGCATTTTTGGATTTGTGTCTTGCATTTTTTAGTTTTAGTTCAAATGTTGCAATGTTGCATTCAATTCAATTCTATAGTTCTTGATATCTTGATTTACTTGAATCTGGTCGCAAAGACGTTTGAAAGCTCATTAATGGCCGCTTGTCCAACGGCCTGATTCACCTGGCCTCGCATGCCTTCCGGTATGTAACGATTAGCGCCGGTCTGATGTGTTATGGCGCCACCGACGGAGCCCGTAACTCTTCTGCGGATCGAATCAATAACAATAGCAACAGTATGACACACAGAAATTCTTATTATTTCTTATTTAATTAGTTTTTCTTTTATGTAATTTGAAATTCAATATTGTATTCAAAATTGTTGTGTATCAAATTTCCCACTATATTTTTTTCAAACCCAAACAAAAAAAACAATATTACATTATACTTTAATTTACATTTAAATAAATAATAATAATAATTGTTCTAAAAGCTATGTAAATTTTTATTAGTTTTCTTTCTTCCTTCCTTTGATTTTCATTCCTCTTTCTATGGCTCAAATGTTGTAGTGAATAACTGGGAATATGGACGAATGAACATTGGAGAAGGAGAAGAGGAATTAGACTGCAATGCATCGTTTTTCTTTGCTCAATTTCAAATCAATTAATATTGATAAAATAAAAATCAAATTTCAACAAAACAACAAACAAAAAGAAGGCTATCAGATGTAATACTCTTAACGCTCCTCCGGGTTGCATCCAACTTTCGTTTCTTAGTATCACATCAGTTTGAGTGGCAATTTTATTGTACTTTTATTCTTTATAAGTTTCTCATTTAATTTGGGTTTGTATGGGAGGTACCCCTCCTGGTAACCCTATGATCATGAAATTTACATGGTTGATGAATATGGATCAGAAACTTATAGTGTCCAAATTTCAGTTCGATACGTTAAAAAACAATAAACTTTTTCTAATAAGAACATTAATTTTCCGATTCAGCTGATTCCGACAAATGTGTATACTGAGGGACTAGTTTGGGGCCAGACGGACATGGCTTAATCAACTCGTCTCATCAAGCTGATCACAAATATATAAGAGGTGTTATTTTGATATTCAAAGAAAAATCGCATTTTTTGAGATAAATGATCGGTTTTTTATTTTATTATAAAGAGGAAGGTATGCCGTTAATAATGGAAAACAACATCAGCCAAATGACCACCACGACCACGCTTACAGGACCATATCGTCTTCATGAAATTTTCCATAACCAAATCGCAAAGTGGCTGCTCTATGTCCTCGATAGCCTCACGAATTCCATCTTTGAGGTCTTGAATCGATGCTGGGCTGTTGGCGTAGACCTTTTACGTGGCCCCAAAGGAATAAGTTGCAAGGTGTTAAATCACAAGATCTCGGCGGCCAATTGTGATCACCTCTTCGAGAGATAACACGCTCCAGAAACTTTTCCCGTAAAAGATCAATGGTTTCGTTGCTTGTGTGGCACGTAGCACCGTCTTGTTGAAAGTAAACGTTGTCCAGATCAATACCATCCAATTCCGGCCATATAAAATCATTAATCATCTCTCGATAGCGCAATCCATTCACCATATTCCGGATCATTTCTATGCATTTCAAAGACCCAATCAGCAAAGACACGACGTTGTTGATGATCGGCCGGCTTGAGTTCTTGTGTTAACTGAACTTTATAAGCCTTAAGACCCAAGTCTTTATGCAAAATACGGTGTAATGACGTTTTTGGAATTCCAAAGAACGATGAGGAATGGACAAACCTGGGTTTTCTTCAACACTTTGGGCTACAGCAGCAATATTCTCAGTTGTTCTTGAGCTACGTGCACGGGTTTTATTCTTCACATCTCTAACTTGTCCCAACAGCTCGAATTTTTCCACCAATTTCTGTATTGCTGTCCGACAATGTGCTTCACGACGACCCAAAAATGTTTTAGTTTTACGAACCGTCTTTGCCAAATTTTCACCATCTTTATAGTGAATTTTAATAATTTCAATGCGTTGTTGAAGCGTGTATCGTTCCATTTTTATTAATGGCGTAGTTTGTACTTGTCAAAATGACAGCTTCAAAAGTGACATCTACCGAAATAGCGGCACCTCTTATCGGAAAACCCTTTACTTTATGTTGTCTACGATGCCTTTTTCTGTGTGTTACAAACTTCATGACAAACTTATAATACTATTCACTCCCGTGAAAAGTATAAAAATAATAAATAATGTTTTATAAAAGCCACAGCGCCTGCACCCAATTCAAACCAATCTAATCTAATCCATTCACCTAAACTCAATCTCGTTTCGAAGCTTAAAGAAGGAAAGCATGTGGTATCATTGTCTTGTGACCAGATTATGATAATTGATCCTAAAAAATGTGCATGCATATCAGTAGTACATATAAGTACATTCTACGTTTATAAGACATTCGATACGGTATTCAAAAGTATTTATACATCAGAGAACTGCACTGGGTATGATTGATCGGATTGAACATTTTCGCTAAAAATTTAATCCAACCAACTTAGTGTTTGGCCGCAACAAAATCGCTTAAGTTGCATACATGAAACCGAAATTTCGGTATTACTCACTTAATGAGTTTGCGCTTTGTGTTTTATTTACTCTGCATGACGCATTTTAGAAACCAATGATTTTTCGAGCCCATTTCTCATTCCTACAGAAATTTCTATCGTAAAACGGTCAAATACATTTGCAAACTATTGAATTTTACTCACACAACTTGCTAACGATCATTCGTTCTTCCAGTGAATAACTCATCGAATACCAAATCGACCCACACATACCATACAATCTATACTTATTAATATAATAATTACCAGTGCTTTTCTACGATCCCTACGTGAGGTTAGTGCGTGATGCTATTCTGTGTTTAATTGTAGTACATTGCGTAGCAATTGAAAGTTAAAAAAAAAGACGAATCAATCAAGTGTTAATATTATAGTTCGCAAATAACTGTTATCATTTATTTTCAGTTATTTTTCGGGATCTCTCCGACTGGTACACTTTTTTTTTAATTTTTTTTTTGTATATTATCAACCATTTTCATTGTGATAAAAAAGTAAAGGTCCTAAAATAATAGTTCTGTTGTTGTGTGACGTGAGTCAACTGCGTCGTATAGAGGAAAGAAGTGGGGAAGAATGGAAAACAATGCAATCAAATAACAGCAAGCAAATGACGTCGTGAATTGTAAGCAAAGCAATGCAATGCAGGTAGCATAAAGAGGTCTTCTTATGTTCTTGTGCGACGCGACTATAGGAGAGAGAGAGAGAGAGAGTAATAGAAAATGTGGTGGAGAAAGTGGCAGAAAGAGAGGGATATGGACAACAAAGCAAATATTACCCAGCGACCATTTTGTGAAACTTGTAAAAATAATATGTTTTTTATTATTATTTATTGTTATTATAAATATTTGTTGCTATTTATTTTATAAATATAAATATTTATTGGCAGACTATCTGAAAACTCAATTTGTAATAACAAACAGGAGTCAAACACTATTTAGTAAGACGGCTTTTGAAAATGTAATCATCAAAATGTTTGTTGGGTAACACATAATAGTCGTCTGCAACGCACAAGCAGACACACATATGTAAAAAATTCATACAAATACACGAAAACCTTTTGACTAACTCCGTCCAATAAATCCTTTAGTGGTTGGCCCTGCCATAACCAAACAAGAATAATTGATATTGCTTGCACATAAATACTTAAATTTGAAAAACAATTCACAATGTTTTTTTCGCCCCTTTTACATTTGGTATCTTCACAGCCGGTTGCTTGTGAACCTAATGAAAAGGTTGTCATTAATTTGCGAACTATGGTTAATATTGACATAATTATCTGATATATTTGACAAATGCGACTTGATTGATTTTGATTGATTTTAAAATTTGTCTCTAAGCTTCATATTCAAAATTTAATTTATCGACAACTGCGAGTCCGATCCGCACTAAACTTCACAGGAACACTGTCCAGACTTTGACAAGAGTTTCCCGGAAAACTTCATCAAAATCAGTTTAGCCGTACTCACGTGATGCGCTCAGAAACATGAGGCATTGTTCATGCGAAAATACAAAAATCGTGATTTAAAAATTGGGGGTGGTGGGGGTAGGAGGGTGAAAAATACCTTACGACCTATTCTGAAACCTACCAAATATACAAAAAAAAAAAAAAAAAATTCATAAAAATTGTTCGAGCCGTTTCGGAGGAGTTCATACACTAACACCGTGACACGAGATCTCTCTATATATAAAAATCTCGTGTCACACGATATCTCTATATATATAAAAATCTCGTGTCACAGAGTTTGCCATTTATGGACTCCGAAACTACTGAACCAATCTTGATGAAATTTTTATATATCTATGTCATTTGCTCCAAATTGATAGATAGGATAGTTTTTATTGCAATTAGTGAGTTCAAAATTTTTTTAAATTTGAAATTAAATCTTTTTTTTAAAGTTCCATAAATTGGAAACAGATGGCGCTTTGGAGCACCTATCAACAACGTGCTACAAAACTCATAGAAACGTCAAAAACTCCAAAAACAAAAAATTGTGTTGTGTTAAAAACCATTGATACAAAGCGCATAAAATCGTAACAACATACGAACATTTGAGAAGAAACAGAAAAACAAAAAAATGTAACAAATGTGCGTGGACAAAATTAGAGCGAGAAAGGAACAATGACTACAAAAATCGCACACTAACATCACGAAGGGGCCGCAGCAACGCTCCAGTGAACCAAGCAGCGAATGTTAAGCGGACGTTCGACTAAAGTATCGCAAACGGGCACGGTTTTTTCGGCAAACAAGAAAACAATAAAAAACGAGTGCTCGCAAACGATAGTTTTATGATAAATAAGAAACAATAGGCAAAAGAGATGAAAAACGGTTGCTATGGTACCCAAAAATCAACAAATTTTAAGATAACTGTTCTGCTTTCGCTTATTCTGAATGCACATTTGTTACGGTTCTCGGTTTTGCATTCCTTTATCGCAAGTGTTCGGTGCATTCCAGTGAGCTGTGCAAAAATGATCATATAAATAATAACAACTAATAAAATCAAACAAGAAAAATTCCAACTTAAATAAATTGCCAAAAAAAAAAAATTAACAATAAAATAAAATAAAATTAAAACTAAAGCGATATTGAGAAAAAAAAAACCTTCACAATAACAACAAAGTAATAAACCCAACAAAATAAAACAAAAGTGAAATTGGAAAATACCCAACATTTACAGTAACAAAAAGAAATAAGAACTATCAATTAAAACAAAACGTATAAAACAAGGATAAGTAACAATAATAATATTAAAACAAAAAAAGTAATAATCACACCTTCATTTATTAACATTACAGGTTAATATTTCCTAATTTCATCCTCTACTCCATTCTATACATATATGTACATAATAAAACTAAAGTGTAGGTATTAAAAGTGTTTGGTGCACGACCTGCAACCAGTAAAAATATTATTATTTAAAATATATTGCATCGTACTGTTTAACTGTTTCGTTGTGCATGCAAAACAAAATTATTCTCGTGGCAATTCCTTTCTATTTTGTGCCAATTCAGCTGTTGTTCTGGTTTTGTTGAAGGAGGAGCATGCGTGAAAGAATTTTATAATTTTTTTTTTTTTTAAATGTCGAATGTTAGGTTAAGGAGTTATTGGGAAGCAACGAAAAAACATATGATATATTCATAAGCAAGCTTGGCGGCAGCTTATGTCGGATGATGTGGCTAGGCAATGCTCTTGGCTTGCAAATGACGTTGGGAATTAGAAGTAAGTTACAAATAATAAGAAATAAATTTAAGCATAGCTCATTTACAAATCTAATTTTTATTTTTTACAGCTGCCTTCAAACAGTAGTTTAATTTGGAGGATGCGGACTTCGACAGAACTACTGAAAAATACTTCCAGTACCCCCAAGATTGGCTAACAAAGATCGAATAAAAATCTGACAAGAGTGAGTCGGACTCGCACACGGAGGGTTCGTACCATCATACAAGATTTTTTGCCGCAAAAATGAATTATGTATTCAATAACGCAATGCTCGAGCAATTCCAAACACAATGAATATGCATTTATTATGAAATAGAGAAAAAAAATCGCATTCTCCAAATATTAAATTATTGATTTGATTTATGTTTAGAGTAGAATCAGTATTCATATTGCATATCAACATTGAGGTGGGGAACTGTGAAAAATTATCAAAAGTGAAATATTCATAAAGCCTAAGAATATACTACAAAAAAAAAAAAAAAATCGCCAAAATATGAAACAAAATAAAACTGTGCGCAGTGCATATTGGAGCACACGTTTCTTGAATGGGGAACCTTTTAATTTTTTAACTTTATTTTAGTTTTAGTATTTGTTGCTATCATGACAATAGAAATACACATTCTGTGAAAACTTCAACTGTCTAGCTATTACGGTTCATGAGATACAGCGTACTCGGACGGACGGCGGAAGCTTAGTTAATAGGGTCCCGTTAGCACCCTTTGGGTACGGAACCCTAAAAAGCAGCCAACAAACGTCAAAGAGAATAACCCTTTTATTATATCGTTGAAATTTTAAGAAGGTGCTTTTATTTTTAGTATTAGTGGAATGCTAGAATTCAATTTTTGTTTTGCAATAATGTTACTCATACTCGTATTTCTTTTCCAGGTTGTGAATTCTATCGTCACTTTTTTTTTAAATGTAATTTTCATTTTTTTTTTTTAATAAACATTTGTTAATATTATATGCCTAACATTTTTTATTTTATTTTTTCATCAACAATCAAAATGGAAAACTTCCGAAAAAGACCCGCTAAACTATCGCAAACGATATCGTTTGTGGGTATCGTAAACGAATGTTTTCCTGCCACAAACTGCGCGACAGTTCATTCATTTTCGTATCGTTTTCGGATCCGAGCACGATAGTTTTGACCGCAAAAGACCCGCAAAACTATCATAAACGTTGACGTACGTTCGTACGTTTTTCGTTCTTATTGCAGTGCTGCTTCTTTAATTTTGTTGTATTGTTGTTGTTGTTGTATTTGTTCCTTATCATTTATTAACTACTGTGTGAGAGTATTGCGCTCTTCGTTCTCTTCTTTCTGAAATTGATGTTCACTAAGAGAGGGATAATAGAGAAGCAATGCAGAGCGAAAGAGAGGGATGTGTCTCTCTTAAAGCAATCACGATGGACGAACAATACCAAAGCTATTAAAATGCTTTAAAATGACTCATTAAAATGGAGCTCTTCTTATTTTTAATTTTGCCAACAAAAATTGTGTGGGATATGTAACAAAAAACACAATTTGTTGTATGCGAGCTTTGAAATAAGAAGAAGAGTTCGATCATTTTTAGTAATTTGTTTGTTTTGATTAACAGCAAACGAAAATTTTTGTGCGTGGTTTTGGAAAAACTTAATTTTGAAAACGACATATTTTCTTTTAAAAAAACGAAAAATTAAATACACCATACTATTCATTAATACAAATTCGTTGTTTTAAAACAAAAGATATTGTAAAATTCGATCAATACATTTGCGCCAAAAAGTCGCGTAGTCGGCTCCTTACGCAGTACAAGTAGTATCGAATAATTTTCGTTGTTTTATTTTTTTAAACTAAACCCAACAAAAAAAGTGCTACTCAGAATTAAACAAAAGTTCTTTTTAGAACTATACCCTCAAAAAACAAAGGTTTCATCTACATATATATTTAAAAAATTCAAACTGTATTCAATATTTATTATCCATAGACTAGATGTCAATTTTCAATATAAAATTAAAAGTTATTTTCAGAACTTATAAATACACTTCTCTATCCAAAAACTTTAATTATTTGGTTCCCATCATTTTCGTATTTTCCATTACTTAATTATTTCCAATTGGTCCAAATAATATTACAGGGACACTTACAATTTTTTTAAGCATTTCAATACCTACCTACTGTTGACAGACTTCAAAATGCCTAGAAGAGGAAGAATGTCTCTGAATCACTTGCTAGGGAATCGAGTGCCCAACGTTCAAAACGTCTCGCTGAACAAAATTACAAGTACATGCACGACAGTCGAGTGTCGCGCGTTCTCAGCGGCTTCATGAAATGAGAGCTAGAGAACACAAACACGCGCAATGGAATCAAGCACTGCGCATTCATAATGACTTATAGCACAGAGAGAAAGGCAGCAGGAGTCAAGAACTAGAATTCGCAATCAAGTTTTATCTCATAGCAATAGATTGGCTTTCAGGTATGATCCACAGGTTGATTATGCTCAGAAGACCTCCGTCCATATCGGAGCCATGAACAAGATCTGCTCTAAGTGTTCTGCTAAAAAATGGACGGATGAACCTAATGGTATGTGCTGTGCTTCTGGAAAAGTTTATCTTCCTAATATTCAGGAGCCACCACAACCAATAAAAAAAAAATCTTTTGACAAATAATCATTCACTATCTGCACATTTTTTAACCAACATACGAAGGTACAATAGCCTCTTTCAAATGACTTCGTTTGGCGCAAAAGAAATTAGGGAAGATAATTTTATGCCCACTTTTAAAATAGAAGGACAAGTATATCATCTCATAGGAAGCCTTTTACCACCAACAGGTCAAAATCCACAATACTTGCAGATATATTTTGTTTCCCCAACACTCAAAATTGAATTAATTAGCGAATTACAGACTGCTTTGAATAGACACAACTTATACATACGAAGTTTTAAACAAAACTTACAACTTAACTCTTCAGATAATTTAAAGTTAATTATTCGCTCAGACTGCACACCACCGACAGAACACAGAGGCCTGGTCAACGGTCATTTGACCGTCATGACATAAAATCAAGGGTATTTTATATAAAGATGAATAAATTCATAAAATTGTTCATCAAAGATCAAATATTCGGAAAAGTTAAATGTTACATGGCGACTGTGGAGTGGCAGAAGCGCGGTTTACCGCACTGTCATTTGCTCTTATGGCTAGAAAGAAAAATCCAGCAAGACTAAATTGATAGCTATAGTTGCTGAACTACCCGACCTACAAAACGATCCGGTATTGTACGATATCGTTACTAAAAATATGGTGCATGGACCATGCGGAGAGCACAACTTAGGAGCACCATGCATGAAGAACGGCATTTGAATCGTCAACGGAGAGGATGGGTATCCAATTTATCATCGCAGTAACGCCGAAAATGGAGGTAGGAGCACTTCGTTGAATATCAGGGGAAGTAGATTCACTATAGATAATAGGTGGATTGTACCTTATTCTCCACAATTATGTAGAACGTTTAACGCTCACATAAATGTGGAGTACTACCACTCCGTTCAAGCTATCATATATGTTTGTAAATACATCAATAAAGGATCTGACCAAGCTACTTTCAGCGTCAGAATTCTAAATGACGAAGTGAAAAACTATTTAAATGGCCGGTACATAAGTACATCCGAAGCTGTCTGGCGAATATTAGAATTTCCGATCCACGACCGGTATCCTGCAGTTATGTATTCACTTATTCACTTAGAGAACAACCAAAGGCTCAACAAGTTGCCCGAAACCCGCGTGAGACGACATTGCTGGCGTTTTTTGATCTTTGTAATGAAGATGAATTCGCTAAGACTCTTCTATATCACGAAGTTCCGCAATATTACACATGGGCCAATAATAAATTTATAAGAAGGAGGCGGGGTGAGGACGTAGCTGGTCATCCGGGCATAAAAAAAGATGCCGCTTTAGGAAAGGTCTACGGTATACATCCTTCTCAATCAGAGTGTTTTTATCTTAGAATGTTGCTCCATCACGTAACCGGTCCGACCTCATTCGAGTACATACAAACTGTAAACGGGATTGTCAAAGAGACTTATCAAGCAGCTTGCCGTCACAGAGGTTTACTAGAAAACGATGACCATTGGGAAAATACTCTGAGAGAAACTTCGTTGTCGCAATGTCCAACAAAACTGAGAGAGTTATTTGTAGTCATACTTTTATTTTGTCAGCCATGGGAACCATTGAAATTATGGGATGGTTTCAAAGATGATTTTTGTGATGACATAAGGCACAGAATCAGGCAGCAACATCAAGATTTTACTTTACCTTTCAGTGAAGACATTTATAATAAAGGTTTGATAGAAATAGAAAATAAATTATTGGAATTAAATGATAAAACCATAAATGATTTTGCATTACCTTCTTCTGTTCGTACACAGAATAATATTATAGACACAATGGTACGTCAAAATAATACTGATGATTTAACATCAATGAAAATGTGCCAAAATTCGTCCCAGATCAAAAACATGCTTTTGGGACTATAGTAGATAGCGTCAATAATAACAAAGGACAATTATTTTTTTTGGACACGCCAGGAGGTACGGGGAAAAAGTTTCTCGAAAATTTAATACTTGCTAAGACAAGACAATCAGGGAAGAAAGCGATTGCTGCTCCTTCGTCAGGAATTGCTGCAACTCTCTTGAGCGAAGGAAAAACAGCTCATTATACTTTTAAACTTCCGCTATCCGTATCTCTGGAGCAACGATCCACATGTTATATCCGCAAAAATGGGCCTCTTGGTAAATTACTACAAGACGCGTCATTGATTATATGGGATGAATGCACCATGAGCCATAGAGCACACGTAGAGGCTGTGGAAAGAACCTTAAAGGATCTCAGAAACTCCGCTGCCGTGATGGGTGGAATTACCTTTGTATTTGCTGGAGATTTCCGACAGACACTACCCGTTGTTAACAGAGGAACACGTGCAGATATTATGAAAGCATGCTTGAAAACGTCTCCCCTATGGACATCGATTGAAGCTTTGAACTTATGGACCAATATGAGAGCTCATCTTCATGGAAATACGCATAGCAATTTTCCACAACAAGTGCTAAAACTTGGAGGAGGAACTTTTCCATATCCAAATTTAAACAGTAATTATGACGACCTTCTCGATGAGTCTCTAGGCCATATAGTCCATAACTTAGAAAACTTAATAGATGCAGTGTACCCCGACATTGAAAATTTACACGAAAGGGTAACTCCCATACAAACCACCCTTTAAATGAATGTTCTTATTAGAACTGAAATTGTGACAATATATGTTTCTGATCCATATCCATCAACCATGTAAATTTCATGATCCTAGGGTTACCAGCAGGGGTACCTCCCATACAAACCCCCATTTAAATTAATGTTCTGATAAGAAAAAGTTTTTTGTTTTTTAACGTATCGAACTGACACTATAAGTTTCTGATTCATATTCATCAACCATGTAAATTTCATGACCTACCAGGAGGGGTACCTCCCATACAAACTCAAATTAAATGAGAAACTTATACAGAATAAAATTACAATAAAAATACAATGCCACTCAAACTGTGTTCTTTGTTGATACTCAAACTATGTTCTTTGTTAATACTCAAACTGTAATGATGCTACTGATGCTAAGAAAGGAAGGTTCGACGCAACCCGGAGAAGCGTGAAGAGTATTACACCTTTGGCATAGCCAATTATAACCTTCTTTCTGGTTTTAGGATTACGACTATAGGGTAAACAAAATTCTGTTGTTTTATTTGTGAGTGGGACAGCTGAGAACGGAAAAATCATTATGTTTAGAAAGACTGGCCAAAAAGGGAATCTCTTACTCCAGGTGAAAAAAATATTAAAAACCCTACATAAGTGCAGCCTCATAATATATTTTTACCTCCTTTACACATAAAACTTGGTTTTATGAGAAACTTCGTAAAAGCTATGGATTGGTGTGGTGACGACTTCTTATATTTAAAAGAAAAATTTCCTTAACTCAAAAAAGGCATATTCGTTGGTCCTCATATCAAACAATTGTTGAAACAAATATATATTAATATATATTAATATTTAAAGAAAAGCTTAGTTATTTGGAAAATTCAGCTTGGGAATCTTTCATGAAAGTGACTTTCAATTTTCTTGGAAATCAGCGATCAAGTGACTATAAGAGTATTATCACGGAGCTGTTATCTACTTATAAGGCTTTGGGGTGTAATATTTCGTTGAAAATACATTTTCTACATTCACATTTAGATTTTTTTCCTAACAATTTGGGCGCCGTCAGCGATGAACCCGGTGAAAGATTCCATCAAGACATTTCTACGATAGAAGAAAGATATCAGGGTAAGTGTCCATGTATGCTGGCGGATTATTGTTGGAAATTACAACGATACGTCCCAGAAAGCAAAATACAAAAGAAAAACATAAAGTTACAGTTAATATTGCAATATAAATAAATAACTTTATTTTTTTAGATAAAAACGGAAATTTTCTAACATATAATAAAGTTAAATAACACAAAAACTATTCGTATTTGGAACATTTTTATTTCATTTCTATTATCCTTATCCTTGTTCCAATCATAACTAGACAAAAGTTTCCATGTTACATACAAAAAGTGTTTTTTTGTTGACCAGTGTTATTCATGCAACATATTTAGCCTTTATTTTTAAAAAGGAGGAGGTTATAATTGTTACATAATATTTTTTAACATTTACGAAATTGTTTTATATTTTTTTTTTTACTTCTCTTTCACCATGCAAGTGTGAACACAAAAGAAACGCCCAGTATTAGGCCATCATCGTTCGTCTGTCCGGCGTCCGTTCATAAATGTTTAGATATAAGTGCTTTTGACATGTATATAAATATAAGGGTCCTAGATAATTCCCTAACAATGAGTGAATTATTGACAGTTATGATTGAATTTACATTTTTTTAAAATGTGAAGGGTGAAAAATATGTAAATATCGGTAAACCGAAGTTAATGTTTTCGTTAATTTAATTAAAAATTTTCATATATATCAATACTAATATATGTGTGTATGTATATATTAATTATATACTTTAAACAACAACGACAACGACGGCAAACGAAGACAACAACACAAAAAAGGTACTTTAGTTAACTTAATCTCACATATAACTCTGTTGTTTCATTGTATAATTAGTTTATATGTATCAATATATATATTAATATTTGTCTATATATTTTAATTAATATTATATGTATTATTATATGTAAGCATTTATTGCAATTATGAAATTAAAGATAAAAGTTGTTTTTTAATTTATGTGTAGTATATGAGAATGTTTTTCTTTGTTTATGGTATGTGTCGTCAAAAATGGCGTGGACAAAGAAAAATAATAAGAACCCCAAAAAGAACTCTAACTTTTCAACACTATTATCCAACACTAACTGCTACACTACAGATAACATCCATCATCCATCTGCATACATCAATATCATTTTGTACCATTAACATCAGATCAGAAAGCAGAAGAATAATATACTCTGACACACTTTGCCATCAGGGTCTGATATTGATATTGAGTAAGATTTTGATATTATATAAAAAGAGGTTATCAGTTGGTTTGTTGGTAGGATGGTTTGTAGTGACGATAAAGAGAAAATGATTTGGAAAATGTTTTGTACATCCATGCCTGCCTGATTGATGACTACTAGTTCTTGCGCACGAGGAGTCTCTTCCTTAATTTTTAAGGTTACCACAATGGACATGACAAGCACTACAATAGACCCCTGAAGATCTGAACATTGATGATAAGAAAAAATTGTATACTATAGTGTATGAGTATTGTACACCTTCTACTTTTTTAGTTATTTAGATTTTATAATTAAATTTATCTTACATATTTTTTTTATACTATAGCCTTCATTCATTTATTTAATTTGTGTTACAGGAAGACGAGTAACTACTAGATTTCTTCATTTAGTAAGTGGTGGATTTTAATTATTTGACGTAGGAGGATGAGAAGGAAATTTGATTGCTTTTGTACAAAGAATACTAAAGGTACAGATCAGATTTATTTCTTGATTTCATTTTCCCGATTTCATTGACCTCATTATTATTTTTAATATTCTTGTTTTTCCTTAAATATTTCATATAAACTAATATACATATGTATACAGATAAGATAGAGAAGCACAACAGAAGGAAAGGGTGTGAGAAGTAACGCATTTCGACTTATGGGGGATCTGGGGAATGCTCCGAAATAGCCCGCTAACCAACTAACTTAACTTAATTCAAAAACATCTACATAATATTTAAGATCCACGACCGATGTGCTTATACCAGGGTTCCAAACCGGTTCAGAACCGTACCGTCCCGATTTTTGGGCTTCGAACCGAACCTTGAAACGAACCGTTTTAATTAAAAAAAAAAACAGAACCGATCCGAAAATCACTACAAAAAATGGTTCGGTTTGGTTCATGCTAAAAATGAAAATCTTATGATCAGTCTACTAAAATTTATTTTATTGGACTTAAGGGCAGATGAAGACCTTATAGAAGACATTCTTTTATCAAATTTGAATACTGAATACTTGAAAAAAACTTATATAATAGCTTATGTAAATTATTGCAAAGCAATTGAAGAACGATGTCTTTTAACATGCTTTCATAATCAAATGTTTTATGGAATAATAATTTTCCTAAAAGAAAAGTTTTGATACATAATATAGACACTTAGTGCATAAATATTGAACCATTGGAACCGAACCGCGGTTCAGAGCTACTCATGCACCGGTACAAGTTTCCTCTAAGTGGTTCGAACCATTAAACCAAACCACACCGATTTTTGAAGCGATTTGCAACCCTGGCTTATACATTTTATTTTTTATGGATACGACTAGCGACGACTGTGTGTATGTGTGTGAGTGTATGTATGCATTTTTCTTTACGGTAGTTTGGGGGTAGTAGTTCTTAGTTCGGTTAGTGTGTGTTTTAGGAGTAGTACGTAAGTTTCTTTGAATATCAGTTGAATATAGTAATAACCACAGTGAAACGGACAGGATTTAACGACGCCTGTTATTGTTGTTGTTGTAAAGAAAAAATAGTAATAAAAGGAATTAAGTTTGTATAAATTAGTACACATAATTCATTTTTGTTAACCACAACGAAGCCATTCGAAAGCATAAAACGAGAGCGGGCGAAAGGAAGAAAGAAAGAAAACACATTTAAATGATTTTTGTTTTTTATCTTTTATGCTTTAATATATGTATAAAAAATTAAAAAATAAAAAATTGCAGTACATAATAATAAAACAATAATATGGTGAGTAAAATTGGTAAATAATTTATTATTATTTTCATAATATTTGAATTGTTGTGAAATAAGATCGCATGTACTTAATAGTTGACAGAATCGGAATCAATTGATCTTTGGATATGTTTTAGTCAAATTACCATGGACATTACCCTTACAAATAATCAATAGACCAATTAGAGACAACTTATGGATTGAATTTTCGTAACGAAAAGACATCTAACATTTGGTCCAAAATTCAGATCGATCAGATCAATACAACATGCAGATGCTTACTCAATTCAACTGTTTCCTATCTTTTTAGTAAATTTGAAGTTGTCGAATACAATATTTCTTAGATCAGACTGTTTTTCGTATAGAAAAATATCAGAATTTTATTGTCGATCTTTTAGTTTGATAATCATTTCGAAATACCATATCGAATTATGTATATGCTAAATTGATCGATCTAGTATGTAGTTGATCTATGGTGAAGGAAGTTTAGATTTTTTTTATTATTGTAATTTGTCAAATATTAAAACATTTGAGTTAATTTGAAAATGAGAAACTAAATCGAAAGACCAAAACACTCTTGTTTAGCTACTAGTTCTGAGAGACATTTCAACCTGAATATTGGTTATAAGAAAGTAGTTTCAATTAGAAAACTTTATTAGAAGTATTTATTTTTCGTTTATTGAATAATTTTTTTTATTTGTGTGAACTTAATTGATCCCAAAAAAGGAAAAAGGAAATTCATATAAAAATTTCATTCATAAAAAAATTTAGGGCATCATTCAATCAAATTGCAATTATGAAATTTAATTCCATTAAAATTGTACGAAATTCAGAACTACCAATTTTACGAGAACTAAAATTTCTTAAGATATAGATAATTTAAAAAAAAAAATAAAAAAAAAAATGTATCATAAAAAAAATGTCATGTTTACTTACGATGGCAATAATGGCGCTGGAAGCCCACCGCCAGGTCGGCCGCCAGGTAATGGTGGTGCACCGCCGCCAGGACGATTTGGAATCGCTGGTGCCGGACGACCGCTAGCTGGTGGTGGTGGTGGACCGCGACCACCAAGCGAACCCTAAAGTAAACCCCACAATGGATGATTTAATTTTGCAATTTCGAATCTCACAATCTATTCATGTCTCACGCAACATACCTGAGAGGTGGGTGCTGGTTTACGTGGTCCGCCAGGACTTGGTGGTGACAAACGTGGGTTATCCAAACCGCTTGGTAACCAATCATTTTTGACTGGCGGTGGAAGCGGTGAAGATACAGTGGCTATTGATACATCACCTAAACACAACATAACATATATTTTTATTTTTTGATAATTAATAAAAAACACAAAGTTCTCTTATTAGGAGTACACTTACCAATAATTTGAAGAGCATCCTTACAAGCACGATACATTCGCAACATTTCTTCACGTCGTGTAGCTGACTCGGCTGATTCTTCCATCATTTGTGCCTGTGATTAGACATGTCCAGTTTTAAAATATAATCAATCAATGATGGATGAATGATCATGATTTACTAACCTGATCTCCGGTAGCATATAAATGAGCTAAAAGTTCACCATTTATGAAATCCTTGGCATTATTGATTATCAACATCATAATTGCCTTGGGCACCATATCGCGCGTTGTCTTCGTGACAATTTTCATATAAGAATCAACCAGGTTGCGTATTGTCTCCACTTGGCGTTCCAATTGTGGGTCCGTTGAGCTTTCCTCACTTGCCGACTGTATTTCGTATGTTGAATGAATCAACGAATCAACAGATCAGCAATCATAAAAACAACAAAATCAAATTAGTTACAGTGTAATGGCATTGCATAATTCATTAAGGTGCCAAATGGAAAATTTTCTTATATAAAAAATAAAACTAAAAACAACAAATACAGAAACAAAGAAACTTAAAACGAATTTTGAAAGTACATATTAATTGATAAAACAAAAAACAGAACAAAGCAAAAGGAAAGGAAATGCAAGTTTTACTCTTTATTGTGCTTATTAAAAGTATTCATATATTTAAACCAGGAAGAAGGCTATCATCGGCTATGCCAAAGATGTAATACTCTTCACGCTCCTCCGGATTGCATCCAACCTTCCTTTCTTAGCATCACTATATTCTCTCTGTTACAGTTTGAGTATCAACAAAGAACACATTTTAAGTATCAACAAAGAACACAGTTTGAGTGGCATTGTTTTTTATTGTACTTATAATCTTTATAAGTTTGCCATTTAATGTGAGTTTGTATGGGAGGTGCCCCTGCTGGTAACTATAGGATCATGAAGTTTACATAGCTGATGGATATGGAACAGAAACAATAAAAAATAATAAAATAATAAAAAACTTTTTCTTATAAGAACATTAATTTAAAAGGGGGTTTGTATGGGAGGTCCGATTCGGCTGATTCCGACAAATATGCAGCGTATGGTAAAAAGAAACGTAAGTACAAAATTTCAGCTCTCTAGCTCAAAAACTGAGGGACTAGTTTTGATACAGACGGACAGACGGCGATGTGTCCTTCGGTGTATTGCAAACTTCATGACAAACTTATAATACTATTCATTCCTGTGAAGAGTATAATAATTTTAAATTTACACCAAGTTTTTTTTTTTTATTTAAATTATGATATTCTCTTTCTTATTGTATTGATTTAAAAAAAAAAAATTATTTATTAACATTTCTAAGGTCATGTGTATTCATCATATTTATACCTTTCGCACTAGTGGAAACAGATATCAATATTCCTTGTAGTTTGCAAAATGCAACATATGACCGTGCGTCGCAGACCCCCCAAAAGTATATCGCACCCTTATTACAAAAAGGCATTAAATCAAAAAACAGCATTTCGAGAAAATCGTTTTAACAGTTTTCAATTTGCTCACTAAATGGCTAATTATGGACGAAATTTTCTCTTCTCACGCGGAGAGTATGTAAGTTATTAATATGAAATTTGTACACAATCTAAAACATGATACATATAACGAATAGTTCTGCACCATTAGCTCAAAAATCGTAGTAGTGTTAACAGTCGGCAATTACACTGTGCACAATAGGAAAACGAGTCATGTGTGTTTTGAAACGAGACACTATATTTTATTTACTTTGATGACTCATTTCCTGTCGTTTAGATTCGTGTGTTTTGCTATGACTAGGTATCACACAATCTTTGTTAACGAACTCAACTAGATCATTGATTCACACACGAGTTGATTTGCGAAACTTTTGGTGCAGCCAGTGTGACTTTGACAGTGTTGCGTGTAGCATATGATTCGTTTAAGCGAGAGAGGATTATTATTTGTAAATTGTTGAGATGTTGACTTGTATGTACAACAATAAGCAATATCGGTCCGTGATCCGTGATTATCATTGGCTATGCCAAAGATATAATACTCTTCACGCTCTTGTGAATAAGTTCGTTGGTTGGTAAATATGGAACAGGCACACATAGTGCCCAAATTTCAGTCGGATAAGACAAAAAACACAAAATTTTTTGTAATAAAAAGATTAATTTGAATTTAGGTTTGTATGGGGACTACCTCTCCTGGTAATCCTAGGATCAAGAAATTTGCAAGTTTGATAAATATGGATCAGAAACTTTTAGTATCCAAATTTCAGTTCGATACGTCAAAAAACAATCATGAAATTTCCATGGTTGGTGAAGATAGATCAGAAACTTACACTGTCCAAATTTCAATTCGATAATGCAGAAAACAAAAACTTTATGGGGTCTGCGATGTCTCCGTTAGTGTGTTACAAACTTCATGACAAATTTATAACACTAATTGTCCGTGAACATAACCACCACCCACCACTATGTGATGATAAAATCTTTTTGTCGGGGACCAGTTCTCGTTACAATGATTTCCAGACGGAATTGAAGTAACCATAAAGGCACAGCAAGTTCCAAAAAAAAAAGAAAAAAAAAAACAATCGAAAAGTGAATGCATTAAATTGAACAAAATTCAAGACGCAGAGCCAATGAATTTATGACTTTACATATTGGTGGTTTTGTGCTGAATCTCTCTGTCTTCCCGATAGAGTCCCAACATAATATAAACAAGCAAATTTACCGAATTTACTTGCCAAAGAGGTAATATAAACATGATAGTCATGGTAATAGTTTTGGGCGTGATATTAAAATAGACTTAACACTCAATAATTCACCGACGTTCCAGAAAAATAAAGTTCCCCATTTCATTTCTTCAACACAATGGTGTTTCGATGGTCATACGTATTTCATTAGATCATAATCGATGGACTAGAAATCGAATAAGTAAAACAAATCTATTTCATAATACATCTGGCGATTTCCCAATAATAATTTTATTATTATTTTGTGAACAAGGAATGAATTTATTTATAATTTTATAATAACACATAAGAGTGCAGAAAGTAGTAAATGAACGATAATATTTAAAGTGTGTTTTACTTTTGGTTTGATTTTCTTTTAAATTACAATAAAATCAGAAAGAAAGTTATCTTTGGCTATGCCACGCTCCTGTGAATGAGCATGCAGAAATATTATATTTATGATTTGACTTCCGTTAAGGGTAGAGTCTGTATATTACTAGTATCAATACACCAAAAGTCACATTTAGATGGCACATCACTATAAGTATGAAAAATATGTCACATGGAGATAAGCTATCCAGTCATCCTAGGATCTTAAAATTTATATGGTTGGTGATAAGGCACGCATAGTGTCCAAATTGTAGTCAATAAGTCAAAAAACAATAAAGTTTTTCTAATAAGAACATTAATTTGATTTTGGGTTTGTATAGGAGGTACGCCTCCTAGTGGTCCGATTCGGGTGACAAACGTGCAGCGTCTGGTAAAAAGAATACTTCTTACAGAATTTCAGGTCTCTAGCTCAAAAACTGACAGAATAGGTTGCATACATACAGACGGACATGGCAGAATCAAATCGTCTCATCGAGCAGATTAATAATATCTATACTTTATGGGGTCTGTGATGTCTCCTTCTGTGCTACAAATTTCATGACAAACTTATTATACTATTCAGCGCGTGAAGAGTATAAAAATATCGGCAGTCAAACTAAGAAAATTCGAAAGAAGTGTGTGCTGGGAGTGGAAAAGGTAAACAGAATAAAAAACATGAAATAACATATTATTTAAAATTATAAATGCATTTTGTTAACTATAAGGTATTTATTTATTTAGTATAACAAACGAACGAAGAATGATATAAGAGAGGTTGTTATACAACAAATCAAACATACTTTTCTCTGCAAACAGTTGAGTTTTTGATTTCGTTTGGTTTCAATTTGATAATTAAATCATTTCATAGTGTTTTTTTTTATTATTACAATAAGAAAAAAATAAAAAGGAAAAATTATGTATTAATTTAATGAATATAAGAGAATAAATACGAGTATTTTGCAGAAACAACTATTATTACATTATTTTTTTATATTGTATTTTATTTATATATAGTAAATAATATCAATGTATATGAATGTTAGGTTAGTTAGTTAGTGATAATTTAAAAAATAATAAATAAATAATAATAATAAAAATGGATAAAAAAACAAAAACAGACTTTTCTAATATCTTGGGTTTCAACCCACAACCAAACACCACCCCAAGATAATACGCTTGCTGCGATTGAGACTCTGTAAAATACTGTTTGTGTTAGTTGTAAGGAAAAGCAATTTCTGTTAAAGCAGATTGATATCTCACAATATACGAGCTACTAATAAAAAACTATCTATAAGATCGGACACATCCAGTAATATGAGAGGCAATGATTCGATTTCTAAAATCGAAAGTCCTTATTAATACTTATAGTAAGTAAAGTACAGTAAATAAAAAGCAGAAAGAGGGTTATTAGTGTATTGAGCACACATATCGGGAGCTATACGATCCAGTAATCCTAGGATCTTGAAATTTACATGGTTGGTGAATATGGACAGACACTCATAGTGTTCAAATTTCAGTTTGATAAGACAACAAACAAGAAAGTTTTTCTAATAAGGACACTTATTTGATCTTATGATTTGATATTAAAATATAATTTTAAAAAAAAATTGAATATAAAATTAAGAGAGAAAAGAAAAACCACTAAAAACATATAAAAATAAAAACAGATAAATATATATTTTAATAAGCGAACGCAAATTAATTATTAAGAAATTATGAAAAGAAACACAAACCTCTTGTCCTTCCTGATTTTTTGTAGCGTTTTAATTTTTTATTTGTTTATTTAATGAACGAAAACATTTTTGGTTTATTGTTGTTGTTGATTTTTTTTTTTAAATATTTTGTTTTTTGAAATCAGAAAAAAAAATATATTTATTTGTATAAAAAATGTTGTTTTAGAAAAATACAAAAATATGGTGAAAAACATACATAGGTACATAGTATAATTAATTATATATTATTGATTATTAATTATTTTAGTACATTTTATTCATAGATATTAGCTGATATAACCATTGAATTCTGACAGTCAATTAATCATTCGTGTCTGTCAGTTAATCGCTTATTAACTGTTTTTAAATACACAACCAGGGTTTGCACACCACATAGATTACTCAATGTCAGCTAGGCTAGCCTTACCTAAGCTGACTGAAAAATAATAATAGTACACAGCACAATATATTCAATGCAAATTGGAAGAATTGAACAATACCTATATATTTGTCATAAATATTCAAATGGTTCAAATTTTGTTTTTACAATCAGTGCACCAGTTCTAGTGTTCGGTAATGGTAAGGCTAGATTGTGATGGTATATTTCAGTACCAAAAGTACTGGAAAAAATTTAAAAATATCTGACATATACTATGTCTCATAAAAATTATATTAGATACATATAACTTTTGTTCGAGCAAGATCTTTATTTCCTGCGAGTTTCGATATAACGAAATCCTTATCTATAAACACATTTTCAAATCGAATGTCACACATGAATCGATTTGATGAAACCAGCATATGAGAATCAATTTCGGTTTTGTAAATCGATTCCCGATGTCGCATACACACTTAGCCAGAGACTATGAAATTAAATAGACTGGATAATTCGAACGAAAATCATGCGGTTCTCAATTTTCTCTATTGTTCGATGATCGATGGTGTTTTATTCAAACCGAACTCAAATAAATGTTAACATTTTGTGAAAATTGTGAGTTATGTTAAAATGTACTCAATGAAGGAGGGTTGTCAACTAGCACTGTTTTCACTTTTTTTACTATTGCCCTTATGCAGCGTATAATGTGATGTAAAAATGAATGTTTGACCATTTATTATAGAATGCTGTAATGTTCAATTAAGTTTATTTCGCAATTTACTAGCATATAAAACGATTTCTATATGGCAAACAATGAAGAAAAAGCAAAAGTACACATACCGAAAAAATGGTCGTTTTTTTTTTTTCAGGTTCGAGAGCGGAATTTTTCTCGTCGCATCGAACCCGCATTTTTTCGAACTCGAATTATCCAGTCTATTTAATTTCATAGTCTCTGGTTATATCGAAACTCGCAGAATCGATATGAGCGTCTGATAAACAAATTAATAGTATAAAGCAAAGTCAAAATTTCAAGAAGTTTGGATACTGATTACTTCTAAACCACGCAAAAGATTTTGATAGGGTTTTCACTGTCACTTAAAGAATTATCTTCGAAAGGTTTTTCCAAAATATTTTAGTCATCATACATATAAGTTTTTGCAACACCACACACAAAAATTTGATTACGTTTTTTACGTTATTGATGCTATGCTCACGGTTGCCACTTGAAAAAACCAGAATACGCAAAAAAAAATTTCAGCAAAAAAGAACTAAATATTTGCTACTTCTTACCAAAGTAAAATATATGTCCTCATATTTTTTAAACTTAGCGGCAGTTAACTTTAACATGGCGGCCCATTGTGAAATAATTTCATCTGGATCCGATTCATACAAATACAGAGAATTTTTAATTAAATGCATTATTTTATAGTGCATGGTATTTGAGTATGCAAAATATGAGGACCGCATTCTGTAAATAGTTTTGAATTCAGAAAAGATAGCAGATTATGATTCTGGATGTTGCCAGGAGGTTTGCTGGTCCAAATTTTTTTTTATACCCCATTCCCTTAAATATTAAGTATACGTACTAAACAAATCCGTTGGAACCATTTTAATGATTGTTTTAGTGCCAATATCAAATTGTTTCTTATGATTCAAGGTACTTAAAGCTAGTCAATAGGAAATAAAAACAAAAAAGTTGGAAACAAAAACAAGAATTGTCGATAAAAAATTTATGTAATATGAAAACCACAAATTTCAAATTACCCATCCAAATACAAATAATCACTCTTACTAGTTACAAAGCATTAAAAAACCTCGATAAATAAGAAATAACAACGACAATTATGTGTGAAGATATAGACAGAAACAGAGCTATAGATAACAATGATTTCAATGAGCAAACATTAAACGGAAAATATTCGACTCATGTTACAGCAATGGTGATATATCAAGAAAAAACTCACTGAAAATGACGTTAATTTAATCAAACTGAAGCCTACAGGAGAGCAGAGCGAGTTTTATTTAAAATTTTTAAACTGTCAATAAATTCTTTATTTCCAAGAAAGTATGCAGCCTTCAATACCGGATTATAAGGACAGTAGTTATTTATTGAAAAATAGTCAAAACAATTTACAGTTTGATAATTTGCTCTGGGTCTTGTGTAGACTGCAATACAGTCAAACAGAAAATAATTTCTGCCGACCATCTACAAACTCAATACCAGGATGGACTTCATTTCAACAAATACTATCGTCTGAAACCTCACCTGTTGCTACTGTTGGATTAAGTCCAATCATACTTCAGCCACCGAAAGTAAAAAAATAGCAGTGCTTTCATGCGACATGACCACATATCTTATCGCAAAAAATATTCAACAAATCAATCAAGAATTTGACAATTTGATATTGAGAATTGGATCGTTTCATTTACAAAAAAAACTTTTTGCGATGCTTGGGCCAATATCTAGAAGGTAGTGGACTCGATAGTATTCTTACTGACCCGATTGGTAAAGTCTGGTTGGACGGCCTTGTACATAAAATAAAAATGTTCCTTCCAAAAAACACTCACAAAGTCCTTGAGAGTTATGTCAGCAACAGATTGTTTGCTGTGCGACAAAACGAGTACACAACACGAAACTACGAAATTAGAGCCGGAGTTCCACAAGGAAGCGTTCTTGGGACGTTTCTATATGTGTTGTATACATCCGACATACCAACGGACACTCAAATCACACTATCTACTTTTGCAGATGATACCGCAATATTAAGTAGATCTCGTTGTACGATGCATGCAACATCAGTTTTGGCAAGCTATTTATCACATGTCGAAGAGTGGTGAGCCATCTGGCGAATAAAAGTGAATGAGCAAAAGAGCAAACACATTACCTTCACACTCAACAGAAGCTCTTGCCCTCCGTTAACTCTAAACGATACTTTTGATTCCACAAGTACCTCGGAGTCCATCTTGACAGAAGACTTACTTGGCGAAAACACATTGAAGCCAAGAGAACTCAAATGAAACTGAAAGCCAACAGCTTTCACTGACTTATCAACTCACGATCTCCACTAAATATTGAGTATAAAGTTCTCCTTTATAACAGCATCATAAAGCCAATCTGGGCCTATGGTTTTAAGCTATGGGGTAATGCAAGCGCCTCTAATCTGGGCGTTATTCAAAGAGCGCAATCAATCAATAGATCTTAATATATCAACAGTAAAAAATGAAATAGCCAAAATAAAACTTACTTATGCTGAGAAACTAAACACGCACCGGAATCCATTAGCAAAAGCACACACTCGACTAAGGTCACATACACGACTTATGAGAAATGACCTACCAGCCAAACTTCAATTATAAGGGCACTTAGTACATACATTCTCTCCAACTGGAGGTGAAGTAAAAGTAATGAAGAAGAAATTAGGTTAAGATTCTATTATTTATTGTTAGTCCCTAAAGAAAGAGAAGATCCAATAAATAAAGAAAAAAGTAATAATAAAGTATAACAGAGGTATTAGAGCACACAAACTCCCCGATTTAGCATTAGAGCAATCTCAGAACTGATCTTTAGCAGTGTCTGGAGGTTTGATTGGCATTACAAAAATGCAGCATTCACGAGGCTCTTTCTTCATATCTCGGAATACAAGTAGACTCTACAAGTGACATAATTTATCATAATGAATGAACGCAATCCAGGATCAATAAAGACGGAAAAGGTATTCAAAATATCATAAAGTATTTCAATGCTTGCAATCTCTACAATGTCAACGAGAACTGCGCGCTTCGAAATATTTACACCGGTGAACTTGCTGATGAATTTTTGTTCGCAATGTTTGCTTAATATAGTTGAAAATGGAGAAACTATTTTAAATACGTACGAAAATGAGCGATTTGTACTGCAAATTAAAACGTTATCCGACCCTATTAAAAAATGTAAATTTGACAACTTTGTAACCACTTTTGAAAAAAGAAGTAAAAGTACTTTTAACAACAGATATGTCTCTTTCAAAAAAACATTTATGTTGGCTAATCAACACGGATTTGACACAAAAATTTTAGCATTCTACGAAATTTTGAATTACTGCAAGTACCTTTTTGACGCAGAAGGATTTTACAGGAAATCTGCAAATTCGGAACTCGCTCTTGAAATTGAAAATAATTATAAGTGTGGTACAAACACTCGGCAGGCCGTCTAAATTTAAAAACATCAAAAATGTATATTGTTCATGGTATGGCACTTGTTCATAGAACCCAATTAAAATATTTCAACACCTTTACCGATTTTGCTGAGGCATTCTTCAAAAGAATTCATAATCTTTTCTTTCACCCAAATGTAAAACGAATAGATATTGTATTTGACAGATGTGATGATATTTCGATAAAATATTTGGAATCAACTGATTAAAAATTTTATAATTTTAAATGATCACACAAAAATTCCAACTAATTATAATAATTTCTTTTCAAGCACCGAAAATAAGTTACAGCTCGTTCGTTTTCTCTGCTGCTCCTAGATATGCACAAGTAAAAGAAGATTGTGAGTTATATATTTGTGGAGGATTTGATGATCCAACAAAATGCACATTTACATTTGTTAAGAGCTTCAGCACAAACATATCGCACCCTAACTACAAAAGGTCATTAACTCAAAAAACAGCATTTCGAGAAAAACGAATTTAAAGTTTTCAATTTATATATAAATTGGCTAATTATCGAGGAAATATTTTCTTCTCACGCGGAGAGTATGTGTGTTATTAAGATGAAATTTTTACACAGTATAAAACATAATGTAATGAATATTTCTGCATCATTAACTCAAAAATCATGTTTTTTGATGCCATAGTTGTAATTTGGTACTATGTGATGCGGCAAAATCATCAGTCAGTCTGTGACCCTATTCGGCATTTTACAAAAAATGTTTAATTTATTTGCCGGATCGGAAAATAGATGGAAAATTTTGACCGACCATTTAAAAATATACACCCTGAATTGAAAGCGTCAAAGCGATCAATTATGTGAAATACACGATGCTTTTGTTTCCTTGGCCGATGCTGCAACGTCTCACACGAAGCGACAATTCTAGAAGGACAAATAAAAGACTTCAGCTTCATTGTTTCTCTCGTGACGGGGTATGATGTTCTTTTTCAAATTAATGTTGTGAGCAAAACAAATCAGTCACCTACAATCAATTTTGTCGAGTTTATCGAAATCTTAAATAAATGTTGCCCTTATTTGGAAACATATAGACAAACAGGTTTCGAGCGAGCTATTGTAACAGCAACTGAATTAGCGTCGGATCTTGACACACAGCCATTATTTAAACCACAAATGCGACTGAGCCATATCAAACGTAGACAGGGTGAAGAGGCTGATGATGAACAAATAATTGACCAAAAAAAAAAAATTGAAGTACAATTTTTTAACATGCTTTTGGATAACGTGCTTATATCTATGAAAGAAAGATTAGAACAAATGCGGATTTTTCTACGACGTGGAGTTTCTTGTTTAACATAAAAAAATATAAAAACAAAGAACTTTGTGTTAAATAACAGGAAAAGTTAACTGTCAATTATAAATCAGATATCGATGGCAATTTGTTGTGCGATGAAATTTTAGGCCTGCAACAATATCTTGAAGACAATCAAACAACGCCTATTGAAGTCCTAAACTTTATTAGGAAGCATAACCTTCAAGAATTATATCCCAACACCTGGATATCGTTGCGTATTCTTTTAACAATACCAGTGACTGTTGCAAGTGGTAAACGCAGTTGTTCCAAACTGAAATTAATAAAAACCTACTTGCGGTCTACAATATCTCAAAACAGATTGACCAGTTTGGCCTCACTGTCCATTGAAAATCAAGTTGCAGAAAATCTAGATTTTGCTTGACTTATTAGGAAATTTGCTGAAAATAAAGTTTTAAATAAAAAAAAAAATGCTACCCAATTAACTTATTTTATTATTTTCATATATAATATAATCATATCATATAATAAAGGGCGCCAAATGATTGACTCGCCAGGGGCGCCTGGGTGGTTAAACACTACTACAGCCCATTGATTACACTTTATTAGGCTATGAAAAAAAAGATCGTAAATTGTACCCAAGGCAACTGACAAAGTGACTACTACCAGAAATGTTGATTCAGCCCTGTTAATGTGCATCAAATTGTCAAACAAAGGCTTGTTCTTGCAAAAATTTACAACTAAATTGTATTTTGTTGTGCCAATGTATTTATAACGACTGTCAAAATAAAAAAGATTGATTAGTTGTATTTTTTTGGATGGCTGAAATTGGTTTTTTTGTATCAATTAATTGTGTTTATTTAATTTAATTAACTAGCTCTAAGTATCTTGAATCATAAGAAACAATTTGATATTGTAACTAAAACAATCATTAAAATGGTTCCAAAGGATTTGTTCAGCACGTATACTTAATATTTTAGGGAATGGGGTATACAAAAAATTGGTTCAGCAATTGGCAACATCCAGAATCATAATATGTAAGCTTTTCTGAATTCAAAACTATTTACAGAATGCGGTCCTCACATTTTGCACACACAACTCCATCCAGTGCCCGGTCAATCAGGCTCTTTGCAGTTGTGATCATAATAACAGACTTAATATCCTTTCTACCAAAGTCAAAACGTTGAACTATTTGCCGAACAAGCTCCAAATAAAAGTCACGCACTGTTTCCTTCACTTGCAAAATTTTCGATTTTTTAAAGCTCTTGGTTTCCATATATTGTACTGGTGGGATTTAAGTCCAATGAATATTTAAAAAATATAATTTAAAAAGTAAAAGTAAATTTTGGTTTCTGGTTTAATCATAATGTTAGCTACTTCTTTTGGTTTTATACTGTTGTGTTCTAGGGACTGAGCTAAGAAAAATATTGGAGTGCATCGCATTGCTGAAGAATTCGCCAAATAACTTTCTCCAAGGACAGCCATCTTGTCATGGCTATTCCCAAAATTGTATGTGGTTTTACGCAAAAATAACCAATTCCACAAAAAATGGGCCAGTGCGCCAACAGGAAAAAAACTCCAGTTTTGGCGCAAAAACGCCAAGTGTGGCAACCGTGGCTATGCTTCTTCTTGAATTTTATGTGTTGTTGTAATTGTTATATTTTTTCCTCTCATTTATTAATAACTGAGTGTGTACCATGAGTATTGCGCTACTATTCGCTCTTTTCATTCTGTATTATTATCATGATATTCACTAAGAACTAGAGCGTTGCACGAGCCAGCACTAAATCTTGTTAACAGTACACACTAACATTGCGCACACCATGATACTGAGTCATTTGCGTTTTTCAAAAGAATCATACCGGGACACTAAAAGGCACTGTCGTCTACTGACTACGGCTATGATACTGCTTGATACCATGGTTGATACTGTTAGAAAAGTATACTATGGTCTACTGTCTTCAGCGATGCGTCGACACATGACGCTATTTGTTCGCAACTGTGTGTATCTATATGTGTATATATTTGAGATCGATGTGGGCGTGGCTTATAGTCGTGATAGTAAATTCAGATGTCGCAGACAATTAACTTAAATTTTCAGCATTTCTTTTCACAAAAGAAAGTGCATATGTAACGAGAGCTAACTATTCAAAACATCAGCGAAGCTCCTCTTCCGCATTAAAAATAAAAATAAAAACTTGGATATGAAAGTATATTTAAAATAGTAATACATAATTTTTCGAATATTTCACCCTTTCCAAAATATCTAACAACTATTACTTCCTTTCTGTATTAAAACGGGTTTGCCAAGTTGTCGTTATTAGCAAAATATTGGAATATTTGAACAGAATTAAAATATTTTAGTTCACGAGTGAGCATCAACCGATAAGCAAAGCACCTTGGTTTTTTTTTTTTTGTCTAATCCAGAGTACAGTTTTGTACTACTTTTGGATTGATACTATGTATTAATTCGTGAAATGTTTACTAAAGAAAGTTTGTCTAGTTATACTCTTCAGTTCTTAGGAACTGCAAATGATTTTCTTTTCTAAGAATTTTTTCTAGACAAAGGAATTCTTCTTTTGAAAACCCTTATTAGTAGCAGACTATCATTCACGGTGCTACCTATACTGTTCATCATTCATGAAGGTCATAAATGTAGATGCCACCATTTTTACATGTATTCTTAATTCTATTATAAGTATCTTAATTCTATTATATGTATGTACATATCTTAATTTACTTATCGCGTCGTCGCCCTGACACCAGCGCCATCGTGGCAGCAACCATGTTCATTCTTGAACAATATTTATTATCAATTTGAATTCAATTGTTATTAAATATTATTATGATTGCAATTATAATTAATCCCCATATTTATTTGTAATATCATTTACATTCTCTTTGTTTGCCGACGGAAATTTATATTCCTTTCCACTTTTTCATCTTCCGCAAGTCTACTTAAACAGTAGCAACATCGTGTGAGTCGTGCATTGCGGTATGAGTCGCTACAACACTAACATGGAAAGACACTGTCGTCTGGTGTCTTCGGCTATGAGTCGGTATGATACTCTTATAAGTGTATACTGTTGGCTAGTTTATTGATACAAAACAGCGCACGAGTTTATTTCTTAGTGTTCTAGAGCAGGTAGCGCGACTTATGATAGTGCGCATGTAGCACAAGTTTCGTTTGAGCGAAGGATGATAATTTTTTGTTTAGTGTTGACTTATGCAATGCTCTACTGAGAACGTAGCAAGAGAGAGAGTGTGTACTAGACATCTGTGCGAACGCATTCAGTTGCATAGCATAACTGAGTACCATTGAATTTCGTATTCAATTTTTTGGAACCATACACAATATAAATGAATTCTAATTCATTTCAGAGAGCGATGCCATAAGAAACGATCGCATTCAAAATGATTCGAACAAGAAGAGTGTGTAAAAGAAACTAAAGAAACGAAAGGAACAAGAAAAAACATTCATTGTATGCATTGTATTCTGACTCACAACAATAACAACAATTACACACAAATTCTTCGAAATTGTTGTTGTGAAATGTAGCCGGGGAGAGCAAATGCATTTTGTGAGAGGAATTTGTGTGCAATAGTTGTTGTGAAATGTAGTCGGGGTGCAAATGTTTTTGCATAGACCCGATTCCCGATGCATCAATGCGACTGCATCCTCTCTAACCACTTTTGTTTGTTGAAAAGGGGAAGACGAAAGCGACGAGGTAGCCGTGATGCTTGTACCAACAACACATTTTCGTTCTGCCGACGTTTTTCGTTGTTTTTTTATTTCGTTCAACATTTGTGGAGTGATGATTGTGTGCGGGAGTGAGGAATGTTACAAAAGTTGCTAGCATTGTGATGCAGTTTGCAACGTCCCGTTACACACAAAGAAAACAACTACGAACGTGCATATTCTTTCAAATTCTATCTCTCTCTTTATCAAAGCGTAATATGTATGTAGTACATGGTTCAATACACCATGTATGTAGTATGTGTACTTGTATACTGTGCACCAAACAATTATTCGTACACCTTCAAGTTGAAAGTATAAACACTTGTAATTTTGTGCAGACTATACAGAATTGAACGATGTTTTACAATTTAAATATCTCATATTCATCTTTGAAATTTAAATAACTCAGAAAAACCAAAAAAAGGCACAAATTCACGCCAAAAAATTATTCGTATACATGTCGATTATGATATTGCGACTGGAAAAAATAGCTGCAATCGGCGTGTCTGTTTTAACCTATTTCGTTAAATATGCAATGGCATTAGTTATTCTGGGCATTTGGTGTCGTTTTAATGTTATAGTTCATTTGAATTTTGTTGCAGTTGGACAAATTGGGTCGAAGTTCTGATTTATCACATAATAAGCGAAATTTGATCAATGAAATGTACTTAGGGACTTGATCTCTTCAAGAAATTGGAAAATTAATGGGTTGGGCGCACTCGACTGTTCAGAGCATAGCTAATAATAACATAAATGGGGCATAAATAGTGGATAATTGACACCAAAAAATCAAAATCTTGGAAGGCCTAATAGACGATCAGCACGAGAGAAGCGCCAAATAGTAGGTTCGGTGGTTAAAAACGCGAGAATTGCAACCACCGTGATACACCATGAATGTGTACCAAAACAAATTTCTACCCAAACTATACGCAACTATACGCTATACTATACGGAACTGCTTGCATTCCACCTCCATGTTTTACTGTTGGTATAACATTTTTCTCTTTCAATTCCTCATTTACCTTTCGCCAAACTTTTGTAGGGCCATCCGGTCCAATAACATTGAATTTTCATTCATCGCTAAACAACACATTATTCCAAACAGAATCTGGGTTCTTAATGTATTCTTTAGCAAACTCCAGCCTCTTATTTTTGTTCTTCATCGATAAGAATGGTTTGCGTTGAGCTATCCTGCCATGATAAGCAGCTGAATGCGAGCAGTTACGTATAGTATCGCGTTTAGTTGCGTATAGTTTTGGTAGAAATTTAAACTTTTTACTTGAAGGTGTACGAATAATTGTTTGGTGCACAGTACGTGCATAGAACTAAGCCATACCAAGGAAAGTACCTATAATACTATAAGTAAAATGTATGTACATCTTTTTTTTTCTTTTCAATTTTGTGTATTTTATTCAAATACAATTTTTTGTGACATCAAATTAATATGAGATTATTAAAAATTATAAAATAATACTAAAAATTCATTTGTTAAAGATAAAGTAAGAAGTAATACTAAAAATTGTAAAATAATACTAAAAATAAATTTCTTAAAGATAAAGTAAGAAGTAATACTAAAAATTATAAAATAATACATACAAAAAATTGCACGTGTGCCATTGTACACGTGATAGAAGTGAAACTTCTTAAAAGCAGACAGAGAGAGAGAGATAACCTAAAAACAAACACAACAATACAACGTTTGCATACAAAATATTCTGTTCAGTTAATTTAGCTTAGTCTGTCCGTCAGCCTATCCGACTGTATATTGCTTTTGGTTTCTGTGGCGTGTATGATTGTTGTTGTTGTGTTAAACAATGTGTTTACGTTTGCCGTCTGTCCCCTCTTGGCGAAAAATTATATCATCAACGAGCTTCTGTGTGTTTCTCGTTCTCTTCTCTTCGTACGTTCGCTTGTTTTTGTACAACACACAAGCTGTTTGCTTGCATGTTGTTATTATAAACACTTTTATACATACAAACTGCATGTTGTTGTTGTGGAAATGTAATCTCTTTTTTGAGACTTTTCCGGTGGGTTTTCTAAAAATTTTATTATTTGTAGTGTCTACCTAGTGCGGTTCATGAGATACAGAATCGAAAAAACGTGACGATTTTAATTTTTTCACTCAAAATTTTACAAAATTATTGCCCAACGCCGCTAAAGAAGTTTCACTTCAAAAAAATTAAATTTCTTGTTATCAATATCAAAACGATATTTTCTCATTTTTTTAAATAAAAATGTAAATTGCACCCGTGCAAAGCAGGGCGGGTTTCTAGTAGTATATCACAATTTTGTCATGCGAAAGAGATCATTTTTTGTTTCTGCACATAAGGTGGCTTAAGAGTTAAAGAGTATCATACATATACTTGCATACATAAGTCAAAGTGAACAAGTCGCCAAGTTTGGATGGCATCTCTAATGTTGTTCTCAAAAAGACATGGCCAAGAAACCACACGTGTTCTGTAAGGTTTTCACAAGAAGCTTAAAAGAAGGTCACTTTCCCAAATGCTGGAAGAGCCAACGGTTGGCACTCATACCTCATACCCTACCCCCTGATCAGCCATCTTCCTACAGGCCCCTGTGTCTACTAAATACTACTGGAAAGATCCTAGAAAGGATTATCTGCACTACACTCCAGCAGTACACAAAGGCTCCAAATGGACTGGCCGTACTGCAATTTGGCTTCAGACCAAACAGAGGCACAGTGGGAGCAATCCAGAAGATCTGTCACATTGCCAAGGAGGCCCTGAATGCCACAAGGTGGCTAGGCGGCAGCAAAAATTATTGTTAATGCGCTAACTTCACTGGAGATACCCAGCTACCTGATTTGGATGTTAGTGTCTTATTGCAGTGACAGAACACTAATCTGTGATACAGAAGAAGGCACGAAGTCTTATCAGATAACTGATGGTGTATAAAACCAAGCTGGTACTCATGAGCTCCAGGAGAAATGTTGAAAAGCTATCAGTGAGGATCGGGAACCACATCATTGAATCGAGGCTTAATATCTGGGAGTACTACTGGACTAGTTTTAAGTACCACCTAATCGAGTCAACCAAAACAGCAGCTGACACAACACAAAAGTTGGCGAGGATTCTCCCAAACCTATGTGGACCCAGACTGCAAATACGGGATTTACTAGGTTCGGTGAGTAAATCTATACTGCTTTATGCGGCTCCAATTTGGGCTGGGGCTCTCGCAACTAAGTCATACTTGCGAGGAATAAAGAGTGCACACAGAGTTGTGAACCTGAGGATCTGTAGAGCCTATCGCACAGTTGCAGATGATGCGACGGGCGTATTTGAAGGCAGACTTCGAATTCATTCGCACTTTGCCTTTCGATCAGTGAAGTCGTGTTTTTTTCCGCTAAAAAGCTCAGCGTGATAAAAACTTCTATCTTCATTTTATCGATTAAATTCTTGTGAAATTAATTTTATTTCGCTTTTCCATGCGAATCATTTCGTTCGTTAAGCGGAATAAAAAACAAATAAACCAATACAATCAAATAACAAAAACCTTAAGATCAGCTCCGCTCATCAAAAAAAACTCAGCAAGAAAGACAACAAGAAATGCATATTTCTCGTTTGCCTCTTCCTGCCCCAAAAACAAAAATGAATCTCCATTTTTAACCACCAAGTCGCCTTAGCGCAGGGCAAGTTCTTGTTCTCCCGATCTGTGCTCTGACAGCGTGAACATCACATGCTCCTTACCATGGAGCTCCCAATGCCCATCCCCGCAAACCCCCCATTACACAACCCATGCTGCAACTGTATCAGCAACAACAACTACTGCAACACAAATCACTGCTTGTACTTCAACAGCTTCAACAGCAGCATCAATAACAACAGTTTTCTCAACAACTGCTTCGATCGTGTCATCGTATGCAGTTACCCCATAACTATTAATACCGAAACCCATGTCCTTAACAAAAACAATGATTAGATCGCCTCATTGGTCAACTCTGTGACAGTTACACCTACAACAAAAAAATAACACTCCAGTACAAAACTCAAATAATACAAACTGTAAGCATGGATCTGAACAGTTCATTTCAAATAAAAGAAACAGAAAAACTCAATCACCAGCCTTACCGACTGAACAATCACTAAACAATAACAAAAAGCTTAAACGTAACAAAACGTCACCTACCATAACTTCAAGTTTAAATAATCCTAAACAACAAAAAAAAAAAGACCACACTTAACTACTGACTTGGCAAGCTACCTTCCCATTACTTTGGCATTTTAGATACCGACGATGGCAATGTAGAAGAAGAGAAGAATAATCCGGACAGTGGTTCCGAACAGACTCCAAAAGCTAACAAGCTACCACCTATTTATGCGCAGGGGATAGAAGACATCAACATTCTTACCAAAGCTCTGACTGAAATAGTGGAGCATAACTATGTACTTAAAACACTACCCAATAACGAAGTTCGTATCCAACCGGCAGAGCCCCTACACTATAAAAAAATCATAGAATTACTAAAATCCAGAGAAACGAAACACTACACTTTCAAGCCCAAAGATGAACGTGGTTTTAAAGTCATGTTGAGACACCTTCATCAATCAACAGACACTGACGAAATAAAACGCGAACTAAAAATATTAGGCCACGAAGTTTAAAATATATAGTAAACAACATCAAACAAAGAACAACCAATAAACCACTACCTCTGTTCTCTATTGAACTTAAATGCAGCTATACCAAAATAAAACATTTATAATTTAACTTCATTACTACACACCAAAGTTCAATTTGAGGCCCCCCACAAAAAGAGGATGATAGTGCAATGTTCCAACTGCCAAAAATACGGGCACACCCGCAACTATTGTACAAGGGATCCGGTATGCGTTAAATGTGATGGTAAGCACAAAACAATCGACTGCCTTATGGAGTCAACAAATAAAATAAAATGTGCTCTCTATGGTGGAGCTCATACAGCCAATTATAAGGGCTGCGAAATAAATAAAACATTAAAAATCCAACGATTTTCTGCGCTTCGACCCAAAATATTGATGGATGCCACAAAAAATCAACAAATCCCCATAACGTCCAGGAAAGTGGAGAATGGCATAAGCTACGCGCAAATTTCAGCCACGCCTTCCCAACCCCAGCCAACCAACCGACCTACCCAAAAATCTAATGTCAGCTCTACTCACAATCCATCCATAGACAGTAATTCCTCCCAGAAAAATAACAATAAAATTGTGCCAAATGACGATACAGCTGAACTTAAAACCATGATGAAGCAATTTATTCAACAGACGACTTACATGATGAACATATTAACACTCCTGATAACCAAGCTTGACAAACAAAACGGACAGTAAATTAAGAATAATTGCGTGGAATGCGAATGGTCTACACAAACATATCCTTGAACTCCAACTATTTATAAATAACAATATGATTGACATAGCTCTAATCTCTGAAACTCACTGCACAAGCAATGAGCATTCCCGGATATAAAATATATAGAACAAACCACCCGGACGGTTCAGGACATGATGGCACGGCTATTATTGTTAAAAACAAAACTCACCACGTTGAACTAGAAAATTATCAACACGCTCACATGCAGTCGACCAAATTGCTACTACAAGACAAATATGGCCCTTTCACAATAGCAGCTATTTACTGCCCACCTAGACACACAATCTCAACAGCTCAATTTAAGGACTACTTTAAAGAGCTTGGCCCAAGGTTCATCACAACAGGTGATTACAAGGCGAAACACGTAAACTGGGGATCAAGGCTGACAAACACCAAAGGGAAAAACTTGCTAAGTGCAATTCAGATGATTGGGGGATGCACTTGAGTACAGGCGAACCCACATATTGGCCAACCGATCGGACGAAGATACCGGGTTTAATAGACTTTTGTGTATTAAAAAACATGAATATAACACATTTCAAAATTGAATCCCGACTTGAAATTTCTTCCGATCATTCACCAATACAAATTGAATATAGTTGCGCAATAAAACAAGATCAACCCACCTGCAAAATGTATAATTGTAGAACTGACTGGGAAGCATACAGAGAATTCATTGACAATAGCCTCACAATAAATGTACCTCTTAGAGAACCAGACGATATTGAAAAGACAGTTATACACTTGAATGACATTATAAACGAGAAGCAGCTAACAGAGCAACGCCAGATCTTAAACCAAAAGATGACAACTATATTTTCCCCCATTCAATAAAAATCCAAATCGCGAACAAAAATAAACTGCGTAAGATCTGGCAAAGGACAAGAGATCCAAATGACAAAGCAAAAGTTAATAATGCAATCAAAGATTTAAAAATCAGGCTAAGGAATTTTAAATATGAACAATTTGTAAGTTACACAAAATCACTATCTCCGGCAGCAGACACCAATTACTCATTGTGGAAGGCTGCTAAACACATCACTAATCTTAAAATCGGATGGAACATGGGCTAGAACCAATTCTGACAAAGCCTCACTTCATGCAGATTATTATGAATTGGCTTTTACTACCAACCAATCTAATAGTAATACCAATTTGTTCAACAGGATTCCATCTCCGCAATACTGTACAAAAAAGATTTCAACCAATGAAGTTAATCACTGTATTGAAAAGCTCACTTGCCAGAAAAAAACGCCATGCTATGACCTAATAACTGGAAAGTTACTCAAAGAGCTCCTTGCCAAGGCATTGATATATATTAGGAACTTGTTCAATGCGAAATTACGACTAAAGCACTTCCCATCTTTATGGAAGGTTGCTGAAATAATAGCCATACCTAAATTGGGCAAAGATCCGACTAAGGCGACATCGTACAGACCAATCAGTCTACTGCCCCTAGTGTCAAAAGTATTTGAACGTCTTCTATTTGACAAAATACAACCAATACTAGACGTGAACAGAATCATACCTGACCACCAATTTGGATTTACGAGGGTGGGAAAATAAGTCCTTAGAAAAAAGAATTAAAACAATTTTCAATATAATCTCCTTGGAGCTCTATACACTTAGACGTTTCTCTAATTTTTTTAACCCGTCAGAAAAATAAGATTTTGGAAGGTCCTCAAAATTAGCATTTGTTTGATCGATGACTTCTTAATTTGAAAAAAAAAAAAAACGTTGTCCACTGAGCCACTTTTTCAGGTTTGGGAATAGGAAAAAGCCACTGGGAGCTAAATCTGGCGAATACGGTGGGCGGGCGACCAATTCGAACTTTAATTCTTCAATTTTAGCCATTGATCGAAAACATGTGTGAACGAGGCCATTGTCCTGATGAAAGAAGATTTTTTTTCTGTTGAAATGAGGCCGTTTTTTTCAATTTTTTCTCTTAGCTTTTCCAATAAAGATACATAATACTCCCCTGTTATTGTTTTTCCTTTTTCCAAATAGTCAACGAAAATAATTCCACGTGCATCCCAAAAAACAAAAACCATAACCTTACCAGCTGATTTTACGGTTTTCGCCTTCTTTGGACATGGTTCGCCTTTCAAAATCCACTGTTTTGATTGTGCTGTCGTTTCTAGAGTGTAGTGGTGAATCAATGTTTCATCTACAGTCACAAACCGACGAAAAAACTCATTCGGATTACGTTGCATGAGCGACAACAGAGCTTTAGAGGCAACCACCTTATTGCGTTTATTGTCGACTGTGAGCAAACGCGGCACCCATCTTGCCGAAATCTTTTTCATACACAATTTTTCATGTAAAATAGAAATGACGCTACCTTTTGATATTCCTGTAACCTCAACTATCTCACTCAACTTTAATCTTCGATCACTTAACACCATATCATGGATTTTAATGATCATTTCTGGCGTAGTCACCTCTACAGGGCGTCCTGAGCGTGGTTCATTCTTTGTTGATGTACGAACACGTTGAAATTCATTTAACCAGTTATAAATAGTTGCAAGTGAAGGAGCAGATGTGCCGTGAACTAAATTCAACTCATTTTTTATTTCCTTTCCTGTAAAGCCTTTTATATGAAAATATTTAATAACAGATCTAAACTCAATTTTCTCCATTTTTGTAAACAAATAAATTTTTTTTTTTTCAATGCACGAGAAACACACAACAACTCAACCAATCTGGCTAAAACTTCACAGCATACCTAGACGGTAGTGATGGTGCATGAAAACAGGCCGTTTACAGTAATAGTCGCGCTATCTATTGGATTTTCTAAGGACTTATTGACCCATCCTCGTAGACAAAGTCACTCCACAATCCAGCAAATCCACAGAGTAACGCACAAAATCTTAAAGGGCCTTGACGAAAAAAAGTTCTACGTTGGTGTTTTTCTTGACATAGAAAAAGCCTTCGACAAAGTATGGCACAGCGGCCACTTAGTAAAATTAAGACCTTATTTCAAACTGATCTATTCGAAATCATTAAAAGCTGCCTTGACTCTAGCTATTTCTACGTAAAATGTAATGACGAATCTTCAACACTGAGACAGATAAGAGCAGGAGTCCCGCAAGGAAGCGTGCTTGGCATATGCTGTATACTTTATACACATCAGACATCCCAACTCCAGGAGATAACTCTTCAATGGTGGCTACCATCGCTGACGATACAGTATTAATGTATTCACACAAAAATTTAGCTGTGGCTACAACTAAGCTACAGGAGTTTGATAAATGGAAAATAAAAGTCAATGAACTAAAAACGACGCAAGTAATGTTCACGACACGGACAGCTTATCAGCCAAGACAATTAAAAATAAAAGGTACTGACATTCCATTAAGCAATGTGGCAAAGTACCTGGGCATGCACATTGATAGTAAACTGACTTGGAAATATTACATTCAGAAAAAGAGAGAGCAACTCACATTAAAATTTAAGCAACTATACTCGCTTCATAACAGTAGATCTAAGCTGACAACCAATGGGAAATTAGTGCTACACAACAGTGTATTAAAGCCTATATGGTCGTACGGCATTCAATTATGGGATACAGCCAAGAAAACTAACTTAAATATTATTCAGCGTCAATAATCTAAAATGCTTCGAACAATAGTTAATACGGACTGGTATATAACTAACTACGAAATTCACAAAGACCTCGGCGTAACTATGATTCAAGAAGAAATCAATAATGCTAGCAGGAGGTACCACAAAACATTAGAGCGACATACCAATGTCGAAATAACAGACCTTCCATCTAACGAATTGTCTAGACGTAGACGCTTAAAACGAAGCAGACCAGTCGATCTAACCTATCTCAGGTTACGGGTGGCGCTGAGAAGAGCGACCATCATTCGTGAGACTCGAATGTACGAGCGTTTAATGGCGCACAAATAAGGGCAATTTTTTCCCTCCCTACGCAGTAATGCTTTGGTAGTTCCGTAGGGATTAAAGGGTTTCGAGGCGATAGGGGGCTTTTACGTCGGTAAGAATCTGACATAACTCGTGGCACGGGCCATGAGTATCTTTTTAAAGATTTTCTCCTCCTTGTTTCGCATAACAAAAAAAAAAAAAAAAGTCAAAGTAGCTTAAGTCGAAAATTGAGTTTGAACGCTATTATTATGAACCGTTTCAAAACACGTATTTCGACTAAAGAATTTTCGAAAAATACCATCCACTTTATGCAAGATTTTACGAAAGGATCTTGACTTAAAAGCTTTTAAGATTCAACTTGTGCCTGAATTAAATCCAAACGACTGTCGTATGCGCCGCCAATTCGGCCAATGGGCTGAAGCACAAATTTATATTGATCTTTATTTTTATTTGAATGGGTTGAACGTAAATAAGCGAAATTGTTGCATTTGGAGTGAATATAATCCACAAGCTTTCGACAAAACACCATTACATCCACAGAAAACTACTGTTTGGTGCGCTTTATGGGCCGGCGTTTCATTGGTCCATATGTCTTCAAAAACGATGATGGCCAGAATGTTACTCAATTAGCTGATATTAATCTTGCTGACATGTGGTTTCAACAGAACGAAGCCACATGCCACACATCGCACGCTACAATTGATTTATTCAAAGAAACTTTTGGTGAACGAATAATTTCACGTAATGGTCCTATTAATTGGCCACCAAGATCGTGTGATCTAACATTGGATTATTTTCTATGGGGTTATGTAAAGTCACTTGCCTACGCCGAAAAACTAGGGACAATTGAACAGAGTTCGCAAATCAATGACAACCTTTTCATTAGGTTGTCAAGCAACCGGTTGTTAAGAAATCAAATGTAAAAGGGATAAAAAACCTCGTGAATTACTTTTCGTTTATTAGTTTTTGTGTATTTACAAGCAATGCCAATTATTTTTGTTTCTTTATGGCAAGGGCAACCACTAAAGGATTCAATGAGAGGAGTTATGGAAAAGGTCTTTCGTGTGTGTGTATGAATATTTACATATGTGTGTCTGCTGGTGCGCTGCAGTCCACTATTATACTGGCCGACAAAATCGAACTTTTTTTTTGTGCTGAAATATTGTAGTTACTAATTCGAGGTCACTGATTTCGAATCTATCCTTAGGTTTTTTTCTATATCTTCTAGTTTTTAAATACAGTTAATTTTTTGTTTTTTACAATTACATAGAGTTTGTATACATAATTACACTACTACTAATGTTGTTTATGTTATTGATTTTTTGCTGCAAAAATGAATTATGTATTCAATAACTCAATGCTCGAGCAATTCCAAACACAATGAGTATGCATTTATTGTGAAATTTCCAAAAAACTTTTGCGAAATATTCATAAAGCCTAAAAGTATACTACAAAAATAAAAAAAACATGACCAAAATATGAAACGAAATAAATCACAAAGCTTCTAAAACTGTGCGCAGTGCATATTGGAGCACACAAGGGTTCCCATACCCCTTTAATTTTTTAACTTTATTTTAGTTTTAGTATTTATTACTATCATCACATTCTGTGAAAATTTCAACTGTCTAGCTATTGCGGTTCATGAGATAGAGCGGAGTCGGACGGCGGAATCTTAGTAATAGGGTCCCGCTAGCACCCTTTGGGTACGGAACCCTAAAAACACCTATTTCATGGAAGTTGAAAAGAAATTAAAAATAAAATATATCGGTATTCGGTTTTGCCTAGAAATAGCTTAATAAACGGTAGTTTAAATATCAAGAGAGAAAGAGATGATCAAAATACAGGAAGACTTGTAAGATCGTAAACAACATGAAACTAGTCGGCGTTCAATCATCACACACGAAATTCAGCTTTTTACATTGTTTTGAAAAGGAAAAAAGTTGCTTCATTAAAACATCTGTAACTTTTTAAGTAAATGCCATATTGTCATAAAAATTTGACACATATCGTTTGAAAGTTCGTAGTTCCTAAAAATCATATGGATTTGTCAATAGTTCTATTTATCATCCTACGAACTTATTAGTTAGTTTCATGTTGTTTATGATCTTGCTGTCGGCCAGTGTTATGTATTACCCAGCAAACATTTTGATGTCATTTTCAATAGTCGTCTTAATAAATAGTTTTTGACTCATTTAGGTAATAAAAAAGTGAGTTTTCAAATAGTCGGCCTATAAATATGTATATTTATAAAATAAATAGCAACAAATATAAATAACTAGCTGTGCCCCCGACTTCGTACGCGTGGTATTCGAAATATGTTTGCAATAGCGTGTATTTTGTTATCTTTTTCCCTAAATATCAGATGTTAAATGTTCTCCCCAAATAAAGAGGAAAATATTCGAAAATCAGCCAAAAAGTAGGCAACAGATTTAAAAATATCAATATCTTTTGATTTAGTATGTTGATTTCGATAAAATAAACGCTGAACATTACACTGAGCTTGCTACAATACATCAGCCCGCATTCAAATAGGTTAAGCCGTTTCTGAGATTAGCGTTCACAGGCAATAAAAGGCTAACGATTTTATATACATATATATAGATATAGATTATAATAAATAATAATTATTATTATTATTAATAAAATTAATTATAATACACTTATATACTAAATAATACTATAACTAATTACTTAAAGATTAGAGCACTAGCGTCGAGGCCTTCAGCTCATAAATAATAATAAAAAACATATTATTATTATAAGTTTCACAAAATGCTCGCTGAGTAATATCTGCTTTGTTTTCTATTCCCCTCTCTCTCTCCCTCTCTCTCCCTCTCTCTCACACTCTCTCTACCACTCTCTCTCTATCTCCTCGACTTAGTATACTCACGTCACACAAGAACACTGGACAACAGCATTTTTTTTTTGCATGGCATATTTGAAATCAGTTTATGCTAATTTGTCACGATAATTTCAAATGTTTTCAGTTTTTTTTTAAGCTACTTCATTCGTGTAGCTTAATAATAAAAACTGAGGACAGATTCGGAATCTCGTATTATAATACAAACATCAAATATTTTTTGGGAAAACAAAAAAATTTTATATCTGCATTGTTCTCCATTCTTCCCCTTTATCTTTATACGTTTTCGCTTGGACTTTTTTTTGGGATATCATTGCCATTTATTTTGTGTGAGATTGAGCAAAAGGTTACTTTTTAACTGTTATTTTGGGACTTTTACTTTTTTATCGCAATAGAAACGGTTGACAACATACCGTCTTTACGAAATTCGTAAACGACGCCATGATTGAAAATGCCCACACACACTCACACATGCACCTAAACTTATTTCTACTTTACCATCATTGGAAGAAATTGGATGGATGTTTGGGTCAACAGTACGTTCCAAGCAGGAACGATACCGACTCAGGTTTGTGTTTGCCCTCACAATTTTAGGATATCTCATAATTATGCCCACTGGCATATTGATGAGAATTGATACAGCACTGTGATCTGAGCAGAGATCCAGACAGTTTGCAGTCATTAATTTGTTCGTCTCAAACTCCTTGGAAATAGCAATATCTAACACATCAGGATGCTCGCGAGTACCGGTTAGCCAGTAGGTTTGCTCACCAGTGGAGTGGCTATTTAGTTTCAGAGTCAGCATGTTCTTATAAAGACTAATTCCTTTCGGATTGCAGAGCCGGAAACACAGCCAAGTATTTTTAACGTTCAAATCACCGCCTGCTAGGAATCTTTGTCTGAAACCACCAAAAATTTGTTCAAACATTTGCTGCGTCACCACATTACGAGAAGGTACGTAAGCTGCTGCAAGAATTAGATCACCAAGTTGGCTGTGTATTTTTATCACTGCAGCTTATAGCCATTGAAGTTTGATCGGAGAACTCTTGGTAACGATGATATAGAACCAGATCGTTGAACTTGATTGATGGCGTTGCATAACCGTTTTATGTCAAATATTTCCTTGTTGTTTTTGGTTGGCGCCAAGGCCCACAAAACATGTTGGGCTATGTAGTTTCGTGTTTTTTGCGTTAACAATTTGTCTTACTGTATGTCCACGTGTTGTCAGTTGATTTTTGATCAGTTCAGTGTTTGTCGAGTAATGTAAGTTTTTTATTACACCCCTTAAAGATCGCTCCAGCTTAATTTGATAAGTGTGGTTCTCAAGTTAAGAGATTTCCAGGGATTTTATCAGGTTTCCGTACCATTATTCTCACTTGACCGTCACGTCCTGATTTATATGTGAAACTATTTTTTCCGATGACAGACTCAACTGCCTGCTGCATTTCTTGTATATTACTCACGAATAAAACGAAAATTGGTGGAGGTTTAGATGACGGGGTTGAAGGGGTGCTGTTGTTCTGCTCCTCTTCAACCGAAACTTCATCATCTTCCTTCATAGTCTCACCAAGAATATGGAACCGTGGTTGAGTAAAAGGTTTGTAATGGATGTTATCTTATGTATTTTATTCTTCCGTCGCATGTCCGGCACCGTCTTCCGTTTTGCAGTTGTTTTCACCTTCTTGGAGGGGATCTGCCAAGAGATGTCATTAGCCTCATTTTTTCACATTGGATTTGGCGCACACGGCGACAAAAACCAACGAAAGCTGAACGCAGACAAATGTAAACAAAAATACGCGAAAAGGAAATGCAAAAAGTTCAAAAACAAATTCGTGTGGTTATTGTTGACAGCTTATTGCTCGCGCAACAACAATACATCTTTCCCCGTTGAAACGTGACGGGAGAGGCGATAATTGCGGCTATAGTGATTGTTGTTGTACTAATTAATTTAGTTTACAACAAAGAATTTGTACACAGACTGAGATAAGAACTTACGCAGTCTTTGAAAGACAAAAAAAAAACAAAAACCAGTGTAACCAGCTGATTAAAAATTAGGCAATTTCAAGCGACTATTAAACGTTTTGTTAGATGTTATTTGTTATGTCGGAATGCCGAAGTGATACGCTTTCCAAAAATTTTGTAAATTTTTGTCATGACAACAACGGACAATAATGAAAAGCGATGAGATGATTTAGACACTTTAGGATGACAAATGCGAAATGCTGGCTACTGAAGAACTTCATGACCTGCGAAACTATACAGCCAAGAAAATCGATTATCAGCAAGCAACATGCAACGACTAAACTATTCAAGGCAGGGAAGGAGACATCATATTGGTAGAACATGAACCTGTTAGCACTGTCACATCACGCAGGAAATTTACATGATAGATACGGAACAGAAACTTATAGTGTCCAAATTTCAGTTCAATTAGTCAAAAAACAAAAAACTTTTTCTAATAAGAACATTAATTTAAAAGGGTCCGATTCGGCTGATTCCGACAAATGTTCAGCGTTTGGTAAAAAGCAACCTATGTACAAAAAGCGGATAAAATTTTGAATATAAAGCTTAGAGACTTATTTTAAAATCAATGAAGTCGCCTTTGTCAAATATATCAGATATCGTTAACAATTTGCTTTATTCGCCATATATATTTACATTTTTAATATTGCTTAAAGCTAGCAACTAATATTTATCAGAGTTTAGACTTACTGTACAGCTGAGATATTTTAATTTTGGCTTACTTAATTATTTACATTATTGTTATTACATTTAAATTACCCAAGGAAAGATGGCATTAAAAACCTTGGACCAAAAAAAGAAAACTAATAACTGCTTAAAATTGCCTGATTTTTAATCAGGTGTTTACACTGATTTTTTTCCTTTTTTTTTTTTTTTTGTTGATTTTTTCAAATTTTATACAATTGTCTTCGGAACAGCTGTTTTTTATTTTGGTTATACAAACACGTGGAACTTTGCGAGCACGTTGGCTATATTGAAACTACAAATTTGTGAAAAATACATGATTAAGAACAGTTTGAAATATATGCAAATAGTTCTTGCAGTCCCCTTTTTCATTCCTGATACTTATTTTATTAAAATCAGATTTTTTACCTGATTATGGAAAAATCTGATTTTTCCTTCAGTCTAAACCGACTATTAAACTACTTAAATCTAAAGGAATGCTGATACTTCATGACAGCTAATCGAAAACTAAGAGGGGAAGTACCTGTCTGCACGTAGCTGTGCAATATTAGTTGTTTTTTGTCTAAATTTACTTGTAGCACGAGAGATGAGCTCATCAATCGTTTCAATATTTGCTCTTATATGCAAAAGATTTGTTACATAGAAGTTTGGTATGCCACCCCATATTTCTGACCCATATAACATAATAGGTAAAAGTATCGATTTGTAAATGGTTAGTTTATTTTGAATTGAGAGTTTTGATCTGCGGTTGATAAACGGGTCTAAGATATTAATTTTGTCTAGGGTTTTACTGATATGCTCATTAAATAGAAGTTTTTTTTATCTAGAATAACATCCATATACTTAACTGAATTTTCCAAATTAATGTTGGAGTTATTAAGTTGAAGCTCAACGCTTGGCAAAAAGACATTCTTTTCATTGTGAAATAAATCGCTTTAGTTTTAACACCATTTACATTAATTAATTGATGATTCGTCTGATTTTTCAAAAGCATTTCAATTGCTGCGTAATGTACTACAATTAAAAAAAGAACTGCATCACGCACCAACATCACGTCGTGAGCGTAGCAAAGCACCACGGGTACGCTAGTAGTAAATACAACTACAAAATATTTTTGTATGGCACATACGATAATTTCACCCACAAGAATAAAATGCATCGTAACATACAATAAAATATACAGTCAATTTTTGGCGTAACTATAGGGATTTCAGCTATAACATTGTGGGGTGAAGAACAAATTTGCATCAAAAACTCTATTTCGGAAAACATACGATAATTTCGCGCAAAGGGGTCGATATGTGTATATGCACTCGGTACTTTTTTGAGCGTTTAGGAGTTTATTACATACGCAATGTTTCCGACGTAGTATATCTGTTCGTCTTATAAAACATGTAAGTTTAATCTCGTATATGGAATATACATATGTATGGGAAATAGAAAAGATTTACTCGTTTCACAATAGGATGAATAAGATATACTGAAATGGATAATCGTAATTCTTGTTGATAGAATTATTGTAAATCATCATACTCCATAAGTATAAAAGATAGATATAAGACATATGCAGTTAAAGTATTTGAGCCATGATCTGTATACAAATTGAAGAGAAAAAAATAATATCGAATTGTATATAAGGGGGCATTCAAGTATTACGTAGGCAGGATTAGGAGTTCGGGGGTCCAACTTTTTCTTATTTTTGCTAATGCACGGAGCAGGGGGAAAATTCTAAAACTTACGTAAGATAAAAAACTTACAAAATATTGATAATAATAAAAAAAAAATCGGTTTTCTGCAATACTTTAATTGAAAAAATGCGTATGGCTTATCAAATAAGGAAGGGGAGGGTTCACGATAATCTTATTTTTGTTTAACAGGGGGGTGATTCTAAAATCATTGCTTACGTAATACTTAAACGCCCCCATAGTAAGTATATACACTCGTGAATAGTAAGATAGAGAGTAACGGACATATACATTTCTAAAATGCGACGAGTATACATATTAAAATCAAATCCATAATAACAATAATAATCATAATGAAACTGAGTATATTAAATACGCACCTCATCGCCATTCTCCTGTGTCTCTTGTTTTTCGGGATAAACGCCAGCGCGTAGGAATGATGCCTTCCAGGATTCCACATCCTCAACAGTTTCGCATGACAGCTCAAGTTGTTTGTAATCCTAGATTATTGATTTGGTTTTGTAATGTAAATTGTATGTGTGAGTGTGTATGTGTGTGTGTGTGTTTTTTTTTTTTACATTTTAAATAAACAAAAACAAAAGAAAAAAAAAACAGAAAAAAGGAAGAAAGAAGCGGCCAAGCACATTAATATGTACAAGATATTCTATTTATAATTTTTTTTTTATGTTATATATAAAAAATATATGAATCAATTCGAAATTCTATCGGTTTCAAAGGATTCTCACTTCAGAAAAAGAATAAAACACAATAATTGATATTGTTTTGTACAGAGGAAAAGTGATGTAACTCCATATTTACTGCCTGTCACCCCGCGAATCCCAAATGAAATATATGAGAAGTTATTGTAAATACAACAATGGAATGAAATGAGTGCTTTCATTTCAAAATGAGCAGCCTGTCTATCAGCTCCTATGTATCCTATGTAATTTGATAGACATCAGCACAAACATTATTGTAAAATCGAGTTTGGAGGTCGAGAGACTCCATTCACTGTGAGATCATCGAGGTCAACTAATATGTTATATGTAATTACCCATTGAAAAATTGTCTATTGCTTTAAAAGGTTTAGAAGAAATACTAAAGATGCTAAAGATTACAGAAACATGTTTTGAATAGGATTTGACTCTACAGCAGGGATGTGTGTGGTCTGTCATAAAACTATATTTAATGCATATAATTTTATAAATGAAAATTAAATTCTTGTGATGCACTACTTCCAAGCTTTCTGCCAGTTTTGGTAGTGTTCTTGCTGTAATATGGATTACTTAAGTTACATCACTTTCTAATTAAAGGGACATTTTTATAAGACAATTAGGGTAGGAGATGGGTGTATATGGGTGAGATAAGATAAGAGGTAGGGGGACCCAAATGCAATACAATGTAGTGGGGTCTAATGAGGTTATATGGTGTATAATAAGAGAGATCTAGCGATTTAACGCTACATATGTTTACATAGTATAATATAATACAATAAGCTTAGCATAGATAATAATATTGTATTATAGTTGCTGTTTGTCTTGAACTTTACGCAAATGTGAGCCCAATTTGCTGTTGATAGATTTTTTTTTTTTTTTTTTTTTTTTTTGGCAAATTGAACTTGCATTTCCGCATTATTTTTATATTATTTCGGAGTTTAGGACAGCGACTTAAGGAAAAATGTTGATAAAAACATAGTAATTTTTATTCTTAATACAAAAAAATTAATTAAACAACGCGATAAGATAAATGCAACTTGAATTAGTTATGTTGCCTGCATTTGATTTTGTTTATATGATTGGAACTTTTCTCTTTTAATCAAACAAAAATTAAATTAATTAAATGAAATTGTTTTAACTATATTTAATTGATTTCTTTAAGAAATATTTTAAAAGGAAATTAATTTTTTTTTTTTTTTTTGTCGGAGATTTAAAAAAAAACAAATTCTAATTGCATATGAGAAGTAAATTTTTGTTATACCTTTCACAAAGCTTTGGAGACCTTGATTGATCTATTAATATATAAATTAAAATTTAATTTGATTAAGTGCTACAGTGCTTATCATAATTATACGGCACCAAAAAAATCTATGTTGTTTACAATTAGAGAAAAATAAAGACGCAGAATAAAATCAAATCTTTCCATTGAATTAGTATCATCTATTTTGGTAGCCTACATTTTTTATAAGCACTACACTATAAGTAAACTAATGTATGACAGCATCTAGATATCTTGAGGTATTTGTGAAATCTTCGTTATGTAATCCATATATGGCATGAACCAGATTAGATTAGGAAAGGGGGGAAGCTTATTGACGTTGTCACTGCGGCTTCAATATGGGGCATATTGAACAAAAACCCCGTTAATTACAGCTCCTCATTTGGAGATAAGTATGCAAATTTCTGTTGGTTCTGGGGCACTACAGTGGCCCAGCAAATGTTTTTCTGTTCCCACTTCTTCAATACAAAATTTACATTAGTCGTTAAGACGTTTTCGCATATTATGGACGTACTTCATTCTGTTAAGTAGCCTAGGGCAAGTATACATATTTAGTTATTATCCCCTTTAATATTTCCTTCCTCTATCGCTACAATGCTCCATTCGAATTTATGGCAAATCCATAAACCAGATCGAACACAAACGAAGTCCAGAGCAAGATTAATATATCTAGAGACACGAAAAAGATGGCTATCGGTACTAAGACTTTGAATAGTACTTCTGTGAAATCATATACATTAAGATTGTTTGTTTCAAACAGGAATGCTTAAATTTATTTCTTTTTATTTCATTAAATGCTGGATTGCCATCTTGTCGTGGTGAGGGATTCAGTAAGTGTAATGACCTAGAGAACGATGCAGGGCCGTAGCCTAAGCTATCGTGGGGTCCCCCATGCTGGTATTGCAAACATTGAAACTAAGAGCAGTGTAATGATTTGAAACGCGTAACCCAAGCATTTGGGGTTTGGGAGAACGCGATCCGTACATCATATGTACAGCATATATGTTGTTGTTGTTCATTTCGTGAAAGGTGCGCTCATTTTTTAAAATGCTACCTTTTCGTTTTCATGCACATGTCTGGTATGTACATAAGTAGTACTAGCTTTCCCGGCGTGCTTTGCTACGCTCCCGACGTGATGTAAGTACATTGCGCATTAATTGAAATACTTTTGAAAAATCAGACGAATCAAGTATTAATATTGACATAAGTTCCTGCTATATTTGACAAAGGATGACTAAGATTTGGATGCAAACTATTATCCACCAATTTCTCGACAATAGCAGGCCCGATTCGCACCAAACACTCTAAAGACTAGGCTAGAGATGCCCATAAATTTTTTTTTTTCATTTATATACATACGTAAATATATATATATATATATATATAATATAGATAGTTCACTTAGGAGTTGAGCCCTAGCTTTGATTTCCGCCTTCTCATAATTTTCAATTAGAATTTGTTGTTGGAAAATATTTTGACCAAAATTCATTTAACAGAAAATTTAAAAGGAAAAAGAGATTTTTGTTCAGATTTTGAATAGAAAGCATTTTGTGCTTTTGAAAATTTGTTACTTTTTTATCTTTTTTCTGTTTTTGTACTGTTGGTTTTCTTTTCTAGTTCATTTTACTTTTGTGTTTCTTTTTTTTAGAAATTTTTTTGTATACTAACAAAAATTACTAACCTTATAAACATTACGTCCATCGGGACTGAATAAAGCAAATGTAACACGTCTAGACATTGACATGAATCCCTGTTCAATATCGCGCAATTTCAAACCATCCAAAGGTAACATGAATTTCTTTTCCTTCTCATCTTCGTCCTTGTACCAAGAGATGCTCTCCGATGTTAGCACAAACCAATATGGACGTGAACCGCCTAAAGGAAATACAAAGAAAAACAAAAAAAATAATGGAAGACGAAGAGAATGCGATTGACAGCACGCGTCCAACGCATCAAAGTTAATGGCGAGGACGAGTAGTAAGAATTCAAGAGCAGATCAATTCAGCAATGCGAAGGAACGATCAGTCACATGTGACCCGCCACGGGAATCGGTGCCATCAATCAATCAATTAATCGATCGGGTATGCGATGGGAGCACAAGTGAGTGACGACGTCATCAGCAAATGTTGCGAAGAATTTCATTGTGATTTATTTTTTTTTTTAAATTGATACAAATTTTTAAATTAAACAAATGAAAAGAGACAGAAATAAATTGAGAGAAAAAAAAGAGAGAGAGAAAAAGATATAATACGAGAAATGAAAAGAAAATATGTTCAAAACATAAAAGAAAATATCGTAAAGGATGGCAAGAGAGGGGAAGAAGAAGAGACAAAAAATATTATATGAAGAAAAATAATTAAATTTAAATTTTATTTTTTAATTCATAATAAATTTTCAATTAAGTGCAATAGACGAAATTTTGTCGCACACGCACACACACATGCAATTATCGAGAGAGTGAGAGAGAAAGAGAAAAAATATTTTAAAAATTATTATTGATATATTAAAAAAATTATAAAATTTGTTTTTTTTATTTTGAATATTAAGCACAAGCATATCATTTTACAAGATACAAACAAGTAAAAAAGAATCTCTTTTTATGACACTGACTTCAAATAAAACATACCTATATATTTACTATTTGTGTAAAAAGGAACTAAAATTGCACTAATGTTTGGCAAACACTTTCATCATTTTGTTAGACTGAAAATTAAAGTAGGTGATGAGCAATAGTAATTTGAATTTTCCGCTCTTTCTAATATTTGTTTGCAATTTAAATTCGCGCTGATTAATGTTAACGCAGTCGACGGTTGCTGTGTAGTTTGGCCTTTATAGAGCCAATAATCAGCTCTCTCACCTAACAACAATCTTCTTTATAAATAAAATTCTAGCGTACGAAATTTTGTGATTCTTTTTCTCCTAAATGGCAGGACCGATTTTGATGAGGTGGCGCTGTTATTGAGATACAGGCAGTTTATTTACCAAATTTTTAACATTTTGTTATCAGCGCAAAATGTACTAAGCCAATTTTAATAATGTTTTTTTTTTTTTTTAAATCAACAAATGAATGCTAATGAATCGAGTTGCATACTTATTTTTATCATTTTTCAAATTTAAATATACTATTTTAAAGTATTAAATTTTTGCAAAATCTCTGCAAGACCAAGCACAAATCGTTTATTCATTGTTAGTGCTTTGGTTGTTGTTATTGTTGTATTTTTCCTCTCACAATAGTATAGCGCTCTTTGCTTTTTTGTTTCTGTATATGATGTTCATTGAGAGTGGGGCAAGCGAGAAAGAGTGTGTTTCGTGTTTCGTCGGCTATAACACGATGGATAACGACAGCAAAACTCTCTCTCAATTTGCGTTTATTGAGAAGGGAATTGCGCGGGCGCTCAATCGCTGTGTTCGCTTTATGAACAAGTACACAATATAATTTAAAAAATCAAAAACCCGACTGCAAAAATTACAATTTAATTTAATTAATGCACAACGTGCGAAACATAACCCTTCTTTGGCAGTCAGGTAAAAAAGTTTTTCTAATAAGAACTTAGTTTGAATTTGGGTTTGTATGGGAGGTACCCCCATATAATAGTAATCCTAGGATCTTGAAATTTACATGGTTAGTAAATATGTACCAGTAACTCATAATGTCCAAATTTCAGTTTGATAAGACAAAAAACAATAGAGTTTTTCTAATAAGAACAACTTTAATTTTGCTATTTCGTTCACCTACCTAAGGGCACTTGGATTTTTAAGACGAATATAACGATACCTCAACTGTCGAACTCCATCGAGCCATTTGGAAAATACGAGGTAATAAACAAAGTTACAAACATATAAGATACGCGCGAAAAACATAACCCTTCTTGACTGTCGGGTAAAAACAGCAAGTAACATAAGGTCGATAGCGCACTACGGTTTTTTTTTCCCAAATTTCTGGCATAAAGTCGAAAAATTTTTGAAATCAAAACGTAATTTATATTAAGTCTTCTTAAAATACATACTTCAGGTATAATGAATTCAGAAATATTTTTGAAAATATGGCAACCTTTAAATTTTACAAGACTTTCAAAGTCAGATGTTCGGTCAGCTGCTTGTTGTAGTAAAACAGACGCGAATTTTTTGTCAAACTTTGTGTTTTTTGAGATCATTTAATTACAATTCCAATCAATCGTTTAAAAAAATCGTTTGGCAGTGAGTTTAATTACTTTAACAATTTAATTTAGTTTATTCGTCTATTTAGTAGATCCGATGGGTGGAGCCGTTTTAACCTTCTCGGGCAGTCATTTATTATTAGAGCCGAAGCAAGAGGATTAACATGCTCATTCAAAGCATCATTGTATCGACTGGTATGGCGGTTAATTTATTCATTGACTGTTGGGATTCCTAGGTCACGATGAATTGACATTCTCCTGACATACCAGGGGGCACCCGTAATGTTGAGTAGAGCTTTGTTCTGCATGGCCTGATAGTAGACTTTGCTGAGAGTCCCCAGAGCTGAATGACGTAAGTGTATGATGGTACAACTATGGCCTTGTAGATCGTAACCTTGGCAGAGAGATTCAATGTGCTGCCAGGTCGGATGAGCCACCTCAATTTGTTCATCTTGTTTTTGCAAGTAGCTGTGATCATGTTAACATGCTTGCACCACGTCAAACGTCGATCCAGTATCATGTCTAGGTACTTAACTGAAGCTTTCTGGGGGACTTGGGTGCCTTTGAGAATTACTGGTGGATAGCTCTTATGTCTCAGCGTAAAGCAGCAGTGCTGGGATTTACAACTGTTAACTCCAATATTCCAACGCCTAGAATAGGCATCAAATTCATCAAGAGATTTTTGAGAGGTGGCAGCAGCTAGATTGCAGGAAGTATCACTCGCTAAAAACACTGTATCGTCCACATAAGTGGCAGCTAGGGTGTTTTCATCAGTTGGTGTAGGCATATCCCGAGTAAATAGCGTGTAGAGGACTGGCCCTAGGACACTGCCCTGAGGAACACCAGCTCGAATTTTTCGAATAGTTGACCTCTCATCCCGAACTTCAACCAAAAACGATCGATTTTGTAGATATGATCTGAGAATATAGAAAAATTGGGCGAGGAGGAGAGACTTAATTTTCCAAAGCAGTCCATTATGCCAAACCCGATCAAAGGCCTGTTCCACATCAAGGAACACAGCTGAACAGTACATTTTCTTTTCGTAAGCCTGCAATATGGCATTGACAATGCGGTGTACCTGCTCAATGGTACCATGTCCATGTCTAAACCCAAGCTGGTGATTTGGGATAGCACACCTGTCGCCCAGTGCAACCATCAATCTACTAAGAAGTATTCTTTCAAATACTTTAGAGATTACAGGCAGCAAGCTTATAGGTCTATACGACTTGACGTTACTTTCCGATTTGCCAGGTTTAGGCACCATAACAACAACCGCACACCTCCATTGCGAAGGAAAATGATGAAGAGAAATGTTTTTATTAAAGAGTTGAATAAGAAATAGGATGCCTTGATTTGGAAGGGCTTTGACAACATTACCATCAACACCATCATATCCAGGAGACTTGTTGGTTTTAACGTTTCTTATCTGCTCGCGAACCTCAGCAGGTGAAATGTGCGTTATGGGAGATGAACTTTGACAAGGAGCTAGTAAGAAGGCTCTGGTATTGGCCTCGTCTTGAGGATCAACTAGAGTTAGTGGAGAAAATCTGTCTTCTAGTTCATCAGCAAACGTATCTGCCTTCTCCTTATTAGATAGTCACCAAGAGCCATCCGATCGCTGAATAGGTAGTTGCTTCAATGGCTGCCTCTTAATGTTTCGCGTCGCCTTCCAAAGATTAAAGCCACACTTTTTGTTGGGATCCGCATTGCGGAGAAGATTTTCAAAAAATTCACTATTGGCCTCCTTGAGAGCTTGTTTTACTTTTTGTGCTTCTCTCCTCCAAGCACGACAATGTAGAACATTGTGCGTCCAGAGGTAACGTTGCCTTAGTGCCCTCTTACGAAGTACCACTTCACGGATTTCAGGTTTTAAAAGGGGCCGAACCGGGATAGTGGAGCTGGAAGCAGGTAGTTGTGCTGAAGCAAATTCAGCCGCAGAATAAATGTTCCTGGTGAACAGCTCAACAGCATCATCAATGTCATCAGTGGTACGAATTTCCATATTTAAATTGTGTCTATCTAATGGATGGTGTGCTAAATATAGCGAAAACCCATGCAGCTTATAATAGGACCTGCTGCAGAAGTGGGTTTCGCTGATAATCATGATGTCTATATTATTCGCTTGGATGAAAAATTCCAGTTCATTTAGGTGATTTGTCAGGCCGTCAGCGTTCCAGACGCCAATACTTACTTACTTACTTAGCTGGCCATAACAACCCGTTTACCGGGTTACGGCCTGCTTCAGCACATCTCTCCAGGCGCCTCTGCTTTGCGCGCGCCTCCTCCAGTTGGTCACACCAAGCGTCGACAGGGCTCCTTCAACTTGGTCCTTCCAACGTAAATTGGGTCTTCCTCTCCGTCGACGTCCGCTGACTTTCGCATCAAACACACGTTTTGCTGGAGCATCTTCATTCATCCGAACGACATGACCGAGCCAGCGTAGCCGCTGGCTATCGATGCGCTGGGCAACGTCAATGTCGTTGAAGCGCTCATACAGCTCCTGATTGGTACGAATGCGAAAGTCATCGCCAACCCGAACAGGACCGAAGATCTTGCGCAGTACTTTTCTCTCGAACACTCCCAGGGCATCTACATCATTGCGTGTAAGTGACCATGCTTCCGCGCCATATGAAGCACAGGTCGGATGAGTGCCTTGTAGAGTGTTAGTTTTGTCGCTCGAGAGAGGTCTCTACTACTCAATTGCCTATTGCGACCAAAATAGCACCTGTTGGCAAGAGTGATTCTGCGCTTGATCTCCAGGCTGACGTCGTTATCGGTGTTAATGGCGGTGCCAAGGTACACGAACTCCTTGACAACATCGAAAGTATAGTCGCCGGCTGTAACTCGGGATCCAACACGCCGCACGTCCCTACTAGTCGACAACATATACTTCGTCTTGCCCTCATTCACCGCCAGACCCATTTTGGCAGACTCCCGTTCAATAGCACTGAAAGCTGCGGTGACATCTCGCTTGGTACGCCCAATGATGTCGATGTCGTCGGCATACGCAAGGAGCTGGACACTTTTGTAGAAAATAGTGCCAGTGCGATGTACACCCGCCTTCCGCAGAACGCTCTCCATGACGAAATTGAAGAGGTCGCATGATAAGGGGTCGCCTTGTCTGAAACCTCGCACGGTATCAAAAGGTTCAGAGAGGTCTTTTCCTACCTTGACGGAGCTGCATGAATTACTCAACGTCATCCTGCAAAGCCTTATCAGCTTCGCAGGGATACCGAGCTCAGACATTACGGCATACACGCGATCCCTTATTGGGCTATCGAAAGCTGCCTTATAGTCGACAAAGAGATGGTGAGTGTCGACTTGGTACTCAGACGCCAATGCTGAGTCATATTGTTGACATTGTTGGGGGAAGTTGACGAGGAGACGATTTAATAGATTTTCCTGCAAATCCAACATTCTATCCAACCTAGTCAAACTTTGTGCTTATTCAAATTTAACACGTGCGATTAAAAAGTGAAAATTAATAATGGAAATGAAAGTTCAGAAAAATAAATTTTTTTGTAGTTGTTAAATGTTATTTCTGTGTACTGTTTTGTTTTGTCCTAAAATAGAAAAACATAACCAACGTGTATTGTGGAGTGAAAACTAACTTTCTGCCAATTTGTGCCGAAATGTAATTATGTAGATTTACAGCCAAAAGTATGTATTAAATCGTGTTGTTAATACTTTTTGCGACCTTTTGCAACTTCTCTGGATATCTTTCAATTTACAGCTAAGTTTGAGTTCTGCCATGCAACGCTCCTTGATGTTTGGAATGACAATAATCGGAAAACAAGTGCAATTGCAAGCTGGATTTTTGAATTTCAAATAAGCAATGAGAAAAAAAATGAAATACACAAAAAAATTAAAAGCTTTGAACTCTTTATTAAAAAAAAATTGCCAAAATCTAGTCGCAACATAAGTAAATTCAAGGCAAAGCATTCAAAATGGTTTGCCTCTTGCATGATAATTAAATTTGATCGTCATCTTGAGTCCGCTAATAAAGTTGGTCGCCCCGAATATTTCTTATGATAACGCAGGTTCTCGGTTGAAAAGAAAATTAGCCGCAGAAGTTTCCAAAGAGAACAATAACTCAACGCCTTCACTCATTCACGCAGCCATAGTTTCAGCAATAAAATCAAAAGACAAAGATATGACTTTTGTTTTGAAAGAAACTCCGAATATGGAAAATATAAAGCAAGTTAAAAGGAAACTTATTGCCCACAGAAATGTCCGTTGACAACGCGTTGGCATTTTAAATTGAAAATGGATTAACAAAAAGTCAGTATATGAATATGAAACAGCACACAAAAAAACATGGTTGTGATATATACCCACCATATCATGAGCTAAAATGTAAATTACAATGCTGACCTGACGATATTGTTTATACCGAAAGTAAGTGCATGTGTCCCTACAAAAATCGTTAAATCATACAGTTTATCGCATACTTAAAATGCAAATTATGCATGTTACAGTTTCTTACGATGATCATCTTCACTATCTTGTACAGTCGAGGCATTATTATGTGTAATTGAACTATTATTTTCCACATTTAACAATGCCCTCGACGTGCACGATAATCACGTACATGTTCCGTTGAACCTTCTGTATGGTATTTTGCATATTTCAATTTAATGTTATGCAACCTTTTGATCTAAACTTAATTTTTGCACTTGAACTTCCGCCACTTTTCAGCATTTGTTTTGGCCTTACTTGGAACATGTTTTATGAAAATCGTAAAAAACATTCATTACGCGAGTATTGAGAGTAGTAAATGAGCAAAACCAATTTTTTACCACAAATTGATATTAATATTCATAGAACGCTTGAAGACAAGAGTGGGAGACTACGAAAAGAATAGTAATAAATGTATATGCCTATGTAGTTATTTGTTGTTACTCATTCTCTAGCAGGTTAAATCCTATTGACATTTAGTTTATCTCTTTTTAATGTGACTAAAATCTTTATACATTACGAGCATGATCATAATTCAAAACAGCTTGTTCATGTTACTAAAAGACACAAAGTTTTGAAACTTAAAGCAATTCGTATGATTTGCAACTTAATTTATGTATTCACTCGAAGTTTTGTAACTTAAAGCAATTCGTAAGCATCATAACTTAATTTAATTCAGTATGTAACTTTCCAGTACTTTGTCAGCAACAAATTATTGCAAATTAATTTGCTTCAAGTAACAAGGCATTGCTTGAAAACATAAGCAAATATTACTTAGTCCATGACCAGATACTTTTGAATTATGGTCATACTCCGTTTCCGGTTTTCTACTTCCGTTTCATCAATTTTGAAATCACTACCCTCGCTACAGAAGTTTACATTAAAAAAAAAAATGTATAAAATATTCATTTATTTATATTTCATCCGTTTATTTATTCATAGTATTGGATGTTGTATCGGAGCAGAACATTGCGATTGGACAACTAGTTAGGAACCACGAGAAAGATGCATCACTGCTGAAACACTTCTCGCAAAAGAACGAGGAAAGTCTTCGCGAAATAGATTCGGAAATAACATCGGGAGACAGGAATAGCTACGTCAGATGCATCCGGCTCGAAGGACAAAAATGAACAGAAATAAATTCTTCTAGTTCATGTGTGAGCATCAACCGACAAATAAACACTTTTGGTGTCGTTTTGTTTAATACATAGTACTGATTGATACTACTTTATTAAAATAAATTCGTTTCTTTTTATACTTCACTAATAACTCCTAATGAAATCTGGATTTTCTTTTTAAAGAATTGTATCTGTGGGTGATTCCGCCTTGTGGAAAACCCAAAGAAGTTTTGCTTTTGAAAACCCTAATAGTAGCAGACATAAAGGTAGATGCTATAAAAACAATCCACATAACACACCCTGCCACATGACAGGGTTTCGTAGCGACTGTCCACATGCTAGTTGCGGCTACAGTGGGCGTCTGATTTGTAGCAAGTGGCTCGCGATACTAAATGTGTTTGACATAGGCAGGTCCGTCGGCCAGGTCAATTGCAATTGTGCAATCTTAAGGTGGCAGACCCACCATCGTGCTAATCACCCATTTTTCTGAAGCAACCATGATTAATGAAACCAAAAAGAAAGAAGAAAATTGCTGCAAACCCCTCGATGACGACTATATTCAACATGAAACAGGTTACACGAATCGGATGCTGGAATGTTCAAACTTTCTATGACACCGGCAAACTACAACAGCTAATTATGGAGTTCCAAAGTTTCAAACTTGATATCCTTGGCGTCAGTGAATGTAGATGGACTGGCTTTGGCGAACACGTCACCACAAGCGGCGAGAAATTTATTTTCTCAGGGCATAACAATTTCCACATTGATGAATAAAGCTTCAGCAAAAGCACTGATCGAGTGGCGGCCAATATCATCTAGGCTTATGATAGCCAGGTTCAATTCTCGTGTGCGGAACATAACAATAATTCAAGCTTATGCCCCGATGGAAGTGAGTGATCCCGATAAAAAAGCGCGATTTGTACAGCCAGTTAACAGCTACTATCGCTACAGTTAAAAAACAAGACGCAACAACAACAAACTTCTGATCGGCAGCTCAGTCTTTCCACATAAACTCCAGTATACAACAACGTAACCCTATCCAAATAATCTAACGGAAAACCAGATTGATTTATTTTGCATCAGCAAAAAAAAAAAAAGGTGATTTGTCTGTATGTAAAAACTACAGAGGCAATCACATTTATCAGCATACCATTAAAAATTCTGACCAAACTTTCGATAAATAGAATTCAAGGCCATCTTGAAGGGATACTGCGATGGCAACAAGCCGGTTTCCGAACAAACAGGCCTTGCTCTGACCATATTGTCACGCTCCGCATCATACTGGAGCAAATAAACGAATGGCAATCAGATATGCATGCATGTTTCGTAGACTTCAGCACAGCTTTTGATAAAACTGGTGTTAAACAAGGTTGCCTCATGTCGCCGTTGGTTTTTCTTATCGTACTTGATGATGTGCTAAACAAGTCATTAACAAGTAAGCGGGGCGAGCCATGAAACTAACATGAACATCTTGAAGAGTTAGCGTACGCGGATGACATCGCTCTCTTGTCCGTCAACAGGTCCGACCTGCAAGCAAATCTGGACAAACTTAGCGTATGCGCTTAAGACTTTGGTCTAAAAATAAACGTTGGCAAAACAGAATTTATAACCAGCTGCGACGAAAGCACGGGTCTCCGTTTTACCGTATATGGGAAAAAAATCAGCCGAACACCAGAATTTTGTTATCTTGGCAGCAAAATAACATCTGATGGTACTGCCAATCGTATTAACAAAGCACGTTCCGCATTTGCTCAGTTAAACAACCTATGGGCCTCGAACTCTAAATCAGTAAAAACAAAACTCCGAATCTTGAATTCAAACGTAAAAACTGTGCTATTATATGGATGCGAGTCTTGGTCCCTAACTACGGTGCTTATACGGAAACTGAAAACATTCGTTAATTCCTGCCTACGAAAAATTTTGAGAATCTGGTGACCTCGCATCATATCTAACCATGATCTACTTAAGTCATCCAATGAACGACCGATCGAGCTAATCATCAAACGTAGACGGTTTGGCTGGATTGGCCATCCTTTACAGAAAGGTCCTGACGAAATCTGCAGAGCAGCTCTTTGGTGAAACGTCCAAGGCTCAAGATATTGTGGAAAACCGAAAACAACCTGGCGACGCATGGTGGACGCTGACCTGAAGACCTCCAATACCAACTGGAACAGCTTAAAACATTACAATCGAAATTACTTCAATACTTTTGTTTTGGCCCTATGCTCCAACCATAGTTAAAGGAAAATATATATGTATGTTTTTACATGCATTCTTAATATCTTTTACATCTTAATTAAATTCTCGCGCCGTTGCCCTGACACCAGCGCCATCGAGGCAGCAACCATGTTCATTTCAACAACTTAGAACTCGGACGGCGTCACCAAAAATTTGTACCGTTTATTTATACCTCCACTTTTTTTAAATTTGTTTCTATTTAAATATAATAGCTTGAACAAAAAAAAAATTTTTTACTTTGAAATGTTAATTGAAGAGTTTCTATTTAATTCATGTAAGTAGTTTAAGCCCAGTATTATGAATTACTGCTCCTTAACTAGTTCGCGACTAGTCCCTTTGGAAGCAGTACTTATCCATTTCTAACTCAATTACATGTATTTAATTGGTGAATTTAACACGGTGATGGCTTTGGATATATGAATATACATAAATGATAAAAACCTCAGCAACTGTATTGTATCGATTTGGGTTTTCACAGGTTTTAAAACGATTTTAACATGGGTTTTTATTTCCCGAAAAAAGATAAGTGCAACAAGTGCGACATAATTAAAAAAAAATTAAAAAATTTGGGAATTCAGATGAATATAAGATGCATATGAGCGACAAGGATGAGGTCAAAGGCATTTTTTAAGAGATGAAAATGAAACCAAAAAAGTTTAAAATTTCTTACCAGAAAGCTCCGATTTCCAAAAAGTTTTGAATACTCCGTTCGGAAATAACATAACCCTTTTCAACTCGCGCAAGTACGCTTATTATAATTTTAGCGTTTATGAAAATGGCACTAGCGTGATGGTAAGCGGGGCCGCAATGAAATTTGCACAGCCCTTTATAAATATCTAATAATCTTAAACCAAAGACAGACAGCCAATGACCTAAGTCTAGATTGTGACAATTGCGCTGGTCAACTAGTTGGATTTTCTCAAGGTCCAATATATAAATGACGTACATTATAATGTAAAAATTATACTTAATTATTAAATTCTATTATCATTATTTTTCTGTATTTTACAGCTATTTTTGCATACTTAGTTTGATGGATTCGCCCAATTATTATCTCCTACACCGTTCAAAGCATCTATAGTTTATTTCTCTGATAGTTGAGTTTTCCCCAAGTATCTACATCTGAATTCTCTAAGTACCGGACATGATGCCAAGAATAGTGGAAAGAACGTATATTTTCTTCTTCTTTCATATTGCATAATGTGCACAATCGCGATCTGCTTTGCTGATGTGGACTCCCAATTAACCACAGGAGATCACCATCGTGCCTTCATTATCCACGATATTGTACCTTGCGTTTGACTATTGGTACAATGTGCCACTCCTTTCTTTAAGTCTAGATCTTTGTAAATACGACTTCCACTGCTTATTCCCTGGTTTAAATAATATTGTACCTGCTGCTGTTTTATTGCCACTAACAGCTCCACACAATTTATTTGACCATGCCCTCCGGGTCAAACCGTTTGTTAAGTGTATCCTAAAATATTGCATATCATCCAGTAGTTGAGCGTGCCAGAGAGTTTCTTTTGTCAGTAATATTTTAGTTAAGATATGTGGTAATTTAGTGCCGCTGTAGTCGTATAAAGTTCTCGTTATGTATTTAAGGTGTAAGTTTATTGTGTATAAGTATGCGTCTTCGAGTCCTGTTTCTATGGCTATTACGTAGTTGAGAGTGCATTCTGGCAATTGCAATATCCGCTTGACGAAGTACCTCTGTAATAAATTTACTTCCGTGAAGTATGAATGCCCCCACACCTGGGCTCCATATGTTTGAATGGATCTACATGCCGCACTAAATATCTGTACGAATATAATAAAGAGGTAATGTTTGTTTTGATGATTCAGGTAATCTTCGAAACTACTTATCCAATTTTAAAAATTATTTCACCAATAGAATGCTACGTTGTCACTGAATGTCATAGAATACTTACTTTTTTGATTTATTGAACGTTTTAATATAGCTTTTTGAGGATTCATATTTTCAAATTTTTTCCACAGCCAAGCACAGAAACGTATGAACGTTTTTATGCCGTGCTTCTTCTTGAATTATGTGTCGTTTTTGTTATTGTTGTATTTTTCGTTTCTCAGTACGCACAGGCGTATTGCGATCTTCGTTATCTTCTTTTTGTATATGTTGGTCCCTGAGATCGACCCAAGAGAGAGAGACTGTTTATTTCGTTGTTCGTGCTTTGAACAAAGAGTATAAAAAACCAGAAAGAAGGCTATCATTGGCTATGCCAAAGATGAAATACTCTTCACGATCCTCCGAGTTGCATCTAACCTTCCTTTCTTAGCATCACATCAGTTTGTCTGGCAATTTTATTGTACTTTTTTTATTCTTTATAAGTTTCTCATTTAATTTGGGTTTGTAAGGGAGGTACATCTCCTGGTAATCCTAGGATCATGAAATTTACATGGTTGATGGATATGGATCAAAAACCTATATTGTTCAAATTTCAGTTCGATATGTTAAAAAACAAAAAAAAATTTCTACCAAGAACATTAATTTGAAGGGGGGTTTGTATGGGGGTTTACCTGGTAGCCCTAGGATCATGAAATTAACACGATTGATGACTAAAAATTACAAACATATAAAAACTTTTTTTAATAAGAACATTAATTTAAATAGGGGTTTGTATGGGAGGTACCCCCCCTAGTGGTCCGATTCGGCTGATTCCGACAAATGTCCTGCTGAGGGACTAGTTTGAATACATACAGACAGAAAGACGGACATGGCTAACTCAACTCGTCTCATCGAGCTGATCACAAATATATATACTTTATGTGGTCTGCGATGTCTCCTTCTGTGTGTTACAAACTTGATAACAACATTATAATACTATTCACTCCCGTGAAGAGTATAAATATACTCTTTGCTTTGTATGCTTTTGCTAACCACATACTTATAAGCTAAGGTGAATGTGTGAGTATGTGTATTACGAACCATCGTGTCCCTTTGTTGATAATGCAAGGGGGAAGAGAGAAGAATGAAAGAATAAAATAGGCAAAGCAGCTATAAGTTAAGATTTATGTGCGGGGGTGTCTTAGAAAAGCTAATTCGCCTCATAATAGCGCTGTACGAGAACCCTGAGCTGGCGGTTCTTCACAATGGCAGCATCAGTGACTGGTTCACCACCAACACTGGTGTACGGTAGAGGTCTGCATGATGGCAAAAAAAAACTACGATCGCATCAACAATGTTCAATATAAACTGAGTGAAATATAATGCGACGCCGAAAGAATTTGAGTGAATTTGTGCACTGACTCAGTCGCACAACATTCACACAAAGATGCATGAATTGAATGAGTGAGAATGAGAGGTTGTTTTCGAATTAATTCGAATGCCTTTATTTTTTTGCATAAGAACAAAGGACTGTCGTTGTTTTGCTGTGCGTAAGGAAAGAAGAAAGAAAACAACAAAAACAAATTATGTAGTACGCATATACATACACACAACCACTTACATACGTCTGCGTCTTATTCTCTGCTCATTTCCTTGTACGAACGCGCGCTTCACTCAAACCAAACGAAAATTCGAATTAATTCGGATGTGTTCGGCTATGCTGAAGTTTTCATTTCGTTTTGCACGCTAATTCTTTCTAACTCATTTCACAGAATGCAGACGGCTTTCGAACTCAAAACACAGTCGCATACATATTCATTCATTTCGTGCCTCGCTCTTACTCAATTCAATTCAATTCGAGTTCATTCTACTGGACTTAAGTTGTGAGGGAAGCCACGCAGAACTCTAGTGTACGGCAAGGCTGCCGTCTATCCCCGCTCCTCACGCCATCGTGCTGGATGACGTTATGAACAGCATCACCCAGCACAAGATTACTGGCATTATGTGGAATCTCACACGGCATCTTGAGAACTTGGGCTTTGCCGATGACATTTGCCTCCTCTCGCACAATTTCTCCGATATGCAAGCGAAGGCGAACAACTTAGTCGTCATTGCGGTAACTAGCTGATGTCAACATCACATGAGATGGCGCTAAAACAACAGCCCAGAATCGTGAGCGATGAAGAAGCCTTGTGGAGGGGAGGCCCTATGCTCCAATTAGGAGTCTAAAAGGAATAAAAAAAAAATGTCTATTGGAAAGCATCGTGTACCTATGTTGATATACAAAGGGAGGAAGAGAGAAGAATGAAATAATCCAATACCCAATTTACACAAACGTCATTTGATCGTCGATTATTTTTTGGTGATTTTTGATTGTGTTCATAAGAACGGCACACGTAAAAATGAAATTGTTGCTAATCCCTTTCCATTTATGTTTCTTTATGCAGCTGTGCATTTAGTCGCAGTGCAAATTTCTTCACCTTATGCTCCTATTGGCTACTATGTTCTGCATTTCGCATGCATTTTCACTCTACGCAAGCCAATGAATTATGAACAACACCAAAAAGAGAAGAAGTCAGCGCACACTGCTACGAATTTACAAATAGTTATCTATAATAAAATAAGACTGTGTGTTTCGTTGTTTGTGCTTTGCTTTGTTTGTGTTTCGTGTTTGAGGCTATTGATCAATTTTGGTTTGTTGTTAAGGGAAGTAGGAGGGTCGCGGGGTAGTCGTGTACCAAAAACCAAAGTGTGTTCTGTCGATTTTTTTTTTCTCTTCTTCTTTTGCGTATTTTGTTTGACTTTTGTTAAGTTGGGGGAGTGAGTAATTTGAAAATATTAGAAATTTGAAATGTATGTATGCAATTTTTGTTATTGTTTTTGCAAACTTTTTTGCATCTTCGTTGCTTATGCTTTGCTCCTTCTTGAATTGTGTGTTGTTGTCGCCCACTAACATCACGACGGGACCGCAGCAACGCGCGCCGGGCTATGCTAGTATTCATATATTTTGCATTCAGTGAAATATGCCTTTTGCATAGAAATGATTTTCAAGTAGAGTTTATGTCACCTTTGACTCTGCTCTCTTATTTAAAATATGGGACACAAACGATATATTCGGAGTCCATGTTCCTCCCACTTATTTGTATTTTGTTACCATTTTTACCTCCGCTCCTTTAAAATACCACTTTAATCTAACTGATGGTCGACCTCCTCTCCGGAACGTCATTATCTCCGACTTATTAAGGTTAACATCCATTCCCCAATTATCACAGTGCGATTCCAATCTGTTTATCATAATCTGAAGTGTCTGATTGTCATTTGCAAAGATCACTATATCGTCTGCAAAAAGTAAGAGTCCTTTATTCATATTATCAACTTGGAGTCCTCCCCCTAGATTACCGTGGAGATCGTTCAAATATATTGCAAAAAGTAACGTTGACAGTAAACATCCCTGTTTAACACCACTCTGTATTTGAAATTTCTCCGACAATTCGGTTTCAGTCCATACAGCACTTTTAGTTTTTCTGTATATGCTCTCAATGAACTTTACAATTCGCTGAGCAGTTTATAATTGAGATTCCCCTATAATTTCCGGTTTGGTTTGGATCTACTTTTTTAAAAATGGGGAATATTATGCTTGTTATGAATTCAGCATCTAATTTGCTGCTGTTTACAATATTTGTGAGTATTTTTGCTAAATCGATTAAAAACTCATCCGAATCATTGATAAAAAATTCATATGGCACTCTATTCTGCCCTGGAGCTTTGTTTTCTTTTACTTGGGATAACATATTTCTTATTTCATGCACTTCAAACGTCTTCATCTATACACAGATATGGAGCATAATTTTTGAAAATAACGTGCGAATTCCTCAGATATTATACGTGGACCAACTTGATAATGCGCACCCCTAATTTCCTTCACTAGTATCCACCAGCCTTTGCTGTTAGTCACATTATTGGCTCTACGTTCTAAGTTTAATGAGTATTGATGTTTTTTTGCATTGCACAAATTTCCAGTCATTTTTTGTTGATATATATCTTTACTTGTCGTGTATACTTCCAGATTTTTGTTGATTATTTAGAGCGTCAAATAATTTATCCCTAGCTTTCTTACTGTGCGTCAAACCATATTTATTTGTCATACTCATTTGAATAGATACCGATGATTTGATTATTGCACATATGCCGGAAAAGGTCTAGTTCAGTCTTCTCGTGTTTTATAGCATTTATATTTGAATTTAATTTGGACACGAATCTTTCTTTGTTCTGATTTTTCCAGGTCAGTTTGGGCAATAGGTTTAGGTTTCGCATTGGTGTAGCTATTGTGTCAATTTTGAGCGTTACGTAGATGGGCATGGGATCTGGCCAAATTTTATCTTCAACAGTGAAATTATCAACCATTGACAGAATATAACAGGAAATTGCACATATATCGTTGACAGACCAATCCACCGTGCTGATATAGGTGTATCGGCCATCGGTATCGAAAATCCATGGTCATCACAGAAGCTGAGCAAGTCTTTTCCACTAGCATTAACTATTTAATCTTGTGAACGTCTGCTTTCTGTTCCTGCTATAAATGAAGCTAATAAGGGTTGCAGTCACTTGCTGCTCCTGACCGATGCTTACATTTAGATCGCCCATTATTATCACATTGCTGTCGCTACAATGGTTGGTGGCTTCCTTAACCGTGTTGAACTCTTGGCTCCAATCAAAGCCTCGAACATAAATCGGTATAATTGTGCATTTCGAAGTGTGGGTTTTACGTTTGATTGTTGTCAAATCAAATTAAATCTGGTGTCCCAATAATGATGTATTCCTAAATTACCCAGTTCTTTTTTGACACCAAGAACTATACACCCAATTAGTGAATAAAATTTTGGATATAAAACTTAGAGACAAATTTTAAAATCAATCGTCGCCTTTGTCAGATATATCAGATAATTATGTCAATATTAACACTTGACTGATCCGTCTGATTTTTGAAATGCTGCCCAGTGTACTATAATTAAAAAGAGAAAAGCATCACGCACTAACATCTGCAAAGCACGCCGGGTGTACTAGTAATATAATATATACAAAAAAATGAACGAGAAAAATAGTTTGACGGCGATAGACTCCGCCACCATGAAAGATGGTACATATATGTATTTTTCCATGGAGAAGGTTTTTGCATACACATTTTTATTTTTGGACCCGCTGTGGTCGAGAAATTGATGAATAAAATTTTTTTTAAAATTTTACTCAGAAAATAAAACTTATTTGTGGCAATTCTGCATTTTGTGATGGATGGAGCTAAAATTAACAGTCAAAGCAATTAATAGTTCTAATAGCTAAATTTTGGTGAAGTGCCTACAAAAACGGGAAGGAGTATTTTTGGATAATGAAGATGTCATTTCCACACTTTATTTGGACCCAAGAATACGCAGAGTTCTAATTCAGAACCCAATTAATCTGATCTATGCGAGGAGCCAATTAAAGAAACTTATGCATCATATATTTTTTGATTCTATTCAAGTGGCGTCTAGCGAAGAAGTATTGGAAGATGATCATGATAATGAAATGAAGAAGTCTATAAGTGAAATTAACAATTAAAATCCGAAGCCAATTAACGTTAACCTGGACATTATGAACTTTTGGGAAGACAACAAAAAAATATCCATATTTGTACCAATTTGCAAAAGTTTTGCATAACGTGCCTGCTACAAAAGTCTGTGTAGAGAGCATTTTCTGCATTGAAATTAATAATAACAGACTTAAGATGCAATTTATCCACTGAATGGTGGATAAAGTACTTTTTGTAACATTAAACAAAAGATAAATACATAATTTTTTTTTTAAATTACCAGTAATATGTTTTATTTTCCGAGTAAAAAAATAAAACACGAATAACGATTATTTTCTGAGTAACAAAATAAAACTTAAGAATAACGAGTATTTCCTGGGTGAAAAATAATCACAAATATTTTTTTTTTTTTCTGAGTAAAAAAATTAAAACTTAAGAATAACGAGTATTTTCTGAGTAAAAAATAAAATTCAAGAATAACGATAATTTTCTGAGTGAATAAAAAAACATACAAATAAGTTTTATTTTCTGAGTAAAAAATAAAACTTAAGATATAATTCTTAAAAAGTAATTTTTTGAATTATAACTTATAAGTTATAACTGTTACGGTCCCTTTTTTTAACTTTAAAGTATTTGTCGATTACGTATTTTAGACGGTTTTGCATTGAATTTATTATCTGTACCATGTTACAATTGCTTAGAATCTTAATCCAATTTTTCAGTATGGCATTTTGAAAACCTGCTTGGTTTTTGGCTGTCTTTTCGACATCAAAGGCACCCAAAAACTAGCGAAAATTGTGCCAGAGTTCGCAAAATGTTTTTTGTAACCCGAGAAACTATGTATAAGGCCTTAAATTGGGCTAAAAACGATCGCAAATTAGTGTTACGTTCTAGAAATGGTGCTAAAATAAAAATTAAAGGACGTATTGAGCGCTTATTAATGAGGAAACTCAATGAAATGCCGTTTGCTTATATGAGGGAACTTACCAAGGGCCTTAAAGAAGAATACAACGTTCATGTTTCCCACAAAACAGTACGCCAATTAATAAACAGACACAAACACAAATCAAGAGTAGCACGTAAAAAACCTACTACATATTGAAAAGCATTTGTCGTTCGCTATAACTTCTTTTTCTAAGCTTAATGACTATAGGGATGATGTTATATTTTATGATGACACAATAATTAAGTTGAATAACTCAAGTGACCTGAGTTCGCTAAGATTTTATCTTATCACATTGTGGCAAATCGACGGAAATAATCCAGACGGTCATTGCAACAATGTGTCCCATTTAAGAATTTTTAAGAATAACAAATTAACATAAATGCTAACGGGGCCTTGCTACAGAAAGTAAGCGTCACCGAGGTATCAACTATTGTAAAGTTTAAAATAGTTTAGTTTTACACTGGCAGTGATAAGAAAACACTAAGTGAAATTGTGAAAGAAACCAAGAAAAAAAATCCAAACTTAAAATTGAATAAAGAAACTACTTAAGACTAATAGTGAGTTGCCTACACGAAAGCAAGTGTTGAGCCTAACCCAAGAAATTTGAAAAGAGAGTTCAGCAATTAAGACCTGAGAAAAAAGAGTGAATAATACCAAATACGTAAACAACAACGTAGGCAGCAGAAGCGAAACCAGCATCATAAAATTGAACAAAAGAAGAAACAACAGTAACACCACCAGCAACAACAACAGCAACACCACCAGCACCAACAACAACAACAGCAACACCACCAGCAACAACAAGCAGACGTAAGCCGACGGAAGACGAAAACATAAAAAAAAAATGCTGATGGTTCTACGATACGCAATATTACTTATGTATGTTATTGAATTTTTATCATTTCTTTTTCTATAAAAATAAGTGTGAGTGTGACAGTAAAAAATTGAATTATATACATATAAAGTGAATAATGTTATGCACTAGTTGAGAAAATATACACTGACCCAGGCCCCAGGCTTTTCAAGGTATATTAGTACGAACTGTGCAGCAAACGGAAAAAATATATATAATAACGTTATGTCTAGTTGAGAAAATATACACTGACCCAGGCCCCAGGCTTTTCAAGGTATATTAGTACCAACTGTATAGCTAACGAAAAAAATATATATATAAGTGAAACACCGACCTTGACGGTTTATCAGTGGTCGTAAGTGTTTTCACAAGGGAAGAATAAAAAAAGGAAAGAAGTAGAGTCAAAGTGAGTGATCAACGTTGCAATTAGCAATAACAGATCAAATATTCACATCGACATCTTGTTTTTGTATCCTACCCTTAAAAATTATAAATCTTCCGGTTTTGCAACATAAAAAAAATAAATAAATATTTGTATATCTTCTTTTTGTTTTATACTTTAACAAGCACTTTCACTGCGTAATACGCTTGGTGCAATAGTTGGTGCAAAATCAAAAATCAAGAAGAGAACACCTTTTTATTGTTTTAGCTGCACTTTCACTGCGTTATACGCTTGGTGCAATAGTTAAAACAAAATAAGGGTGGAAAATAAAATAATAAAAGATAAAAAAAACTCACATATTCGCAAAAAGAAAAAAAGAATTGATATAAATAAGAATATTTAAAATTAAATTATATGCACTCATATATAATAATATAAACATATATACAAAATATACCAAGAGCTACGGAATATATACACCTTATTAAACCAATTATAAATGCTAATAAATATATAACTAAAGAAGAAAAAACAATTACACAATTACACTATATAATAAGATAACAATATATACATATATTGATCCAAAAGCAAAAATATAAACAATAAGTAAAGTTGAAAAACGAAAAATAAACACCCATGATAAGAATATAAATTCCTAACAGATACTTATGAGCAAATCCAGGTATATTCCTTATAGAAAAGCAAAGAAAGATTCAAAAAAAGACTCTCTACCAAGCTTGGTAGAAGAACACAGTAATACAAGGTGGCGCAAAAGAAGTCATCCGATGTTGTTTGGCTCTTATTTTTTTTCTAAATGAAAAACTTCGATTCTGTTTTTTGATTATGTTTCACGTACCCGCTGAGGTGAAAATGAGCCTCATCGCTCATTATGATTTTGGTCGAAAAATCGTCCACTTCGGTGTCGAGATTGAGGATAGCTTGGGCATAAGTTACGCGCGTTTGGCGGTCGGCAGGCAGCAGCTGATGCACGGACTGAACTTTGTAGGGGAACATGTTCAAATCTTTCACCAAAATTCGTTGCAGGGACCGCCGGCTGAGGCCCAATTGCGTGGCACGTCGTCTGGTCGATGTTTCGGGGCTCATTTCGACGTCCTCGGCTACAGCGGCGATATTCACGGCAGAACGGGCGCTCCGGGGCCGGCCACTCTTGGCAACGTCTCGTGTGGTCCCATACTCTTCAAGGTTAGTGGCTCAACGGCGCAGTGTTTGCGCAGTCGGTGTCGGACGGCGGGGAAATCAGCGACGGAATTCACGCTGCGCCAACACAACGGACGAATTGTTACGCAAAAAAATAGACACAATTATTCCGCGTTCTTGGGGAGTGTATCGCTCCATGGCTTATTCACTTGTATTCTGTATCTGTCTAGTCCACAAATGTCAAAACAGATTTGACATTGGCGGCCATTTGCAAAAATGAGAGCATCTTCCAATAGGGTGATTTCTTTTTTGTATAAAACTAGATAGCGAAATGCAGAATCCACAGGGAAGTGGTCAATCCACATCCAGCAGTACAACTATGACAAGCAGTATTGATCTTTACAATGCCATGAGAATTCCATAAGAATATATGTTCATAAGGGGAATAGATAAAACACCCCTGGGACAATTGCTTCTTCGAGCAATAAGGAATAAGAAAGTTGGGAAAGCAAGCGAGAAACTTAACTCTGCAGGGGTTGACCTAAATTGGGACAGCATCAAGGAGCATATGTTGAAAAACTGGTCCGATAAAAGGACCCATCTGTAATGTTGATGATTCTGTATATTTTCAATTACAAGCCTCACACCCCCAACAGGGTACTTAGATCAGCAACACTTTTATTCCTCTCTACCATTCATACTAATTGATTGACCGTTTGATAGACCTCTACGATTCCTGATTGACACGGGTGCCACAACTTCCTTTATAAACCCGGAATACGTGGAAATACCCTTTCAACAGGAATTGGAATCACCAACTACCGTTTCTACAATTTTAACCAAACGTGTTATAAATAAATCAACTACCTTACCAATTTTTCACGAATTCAAACAAGATGGAGATCTTCAATTTCTTCTGTTTAAATTCCACTCATACTTTGATGGGTTGCTAAGTATGAACATAATTACCCAACTGCAAGCAGTCATCGGTGTAAATAAGAAAATTTTACAAACTCCTTATACACAAATCCAACTTCATACTAGATCCAATAATTCAAGGGCACAAGTACTCCCAGGTAATACAAAAACAGTACTCCCAATTTCGGTTAATATAAACGATGGAGATTTTATATTAAATGAAATCAAATTATCAGAACAATCAACTATTTCTGGTGGACTTTACACCGCAAAGGATTATGAGGCTAACGTAGAAGTTGTGAATAAGTCCATTAATGAGGAAATGTACTGTGTTGAACAGGAAATTCAGGTAGAACCATATGACCCTTCAATGTATAGTGAATTCTATCACTTTACCTCCAAACCAATACCTGACTGTTATGACAACGTTAGAATAATGGATTTGTTAAGAACAGATCATCTTAACACAGAAGAAATAAAAAGAGTTAACAAAAATCTGTAATGAATTCTCAGATATTTTTCATAAACCAAACGATTCACTTACTTTTACTAATGAAGTCAGGCATAGGATTAAAACGGTCGATGACATACCTATACACACAGAGTCGTACAGGTATCCTTATGTACATAAGGAAGAAGTCAGATCCCAAATTGATTCTATATTGAATCAAGGGATTATTAGACCAAGCTATTCCCCCTGGAGTTCAGTGTGGATAGTTCCCAAAAAACTTGACTCTGCCAATAAAAAGAAGTGGAGGTTGGTTATCGACTATAGAAAATTAAATGAGAAAACCGTGTCTGATCGTTACTCTATCCCCAATATAAATGAAGTTCTCGATAAAATAGGCAAAAGCATTTACTTCACAACATAAGATTTAGCAAGTGGATTTCATCAGATCGAAATGCACGAATCTGATATAAAAAAACAGCTTTCACGGTAGAAAATGGCCATTACGAATTTCTTCGAATGCCCTTTGGCCTTAAGAACGCTCCTGCAACGTTCCAACGTGCTATGGACAATGTTATAAAGGATCTGGTTGGTAATATTTGTTTAGTTTATCTAGACGATATTATCGTTTTCTCAACTGCTCTTCAGGACCACATACATAAATTAAAGAAAGTCTTTGAGAGACTACGATCATCCAACTTAAAAATTCAATTGGATAAATCAGAATTCCTTCGGAAGGAAATATACTTCTTAGGACATGTTGTTACTTCGGAAGATATTGAACCTAACCCCAATAAAATAGCAGCCATAACTAAATTTCCAATTCCAAAAAGAGTAACTCAAATAAAGTCTTTCCTAGGACTTATGGGTTATTATAGGAAATTTATTCCAGATTTTGCTAAAATAACAAAACCACTAACTAGATGTTTTAAGAGTAAAACAAAAATATTGTTGGATAAGGAATACGTTGACACATTTGAAATGTGTAAGAATCTCTTTTGTAATGCAACATCCAGATTTTACTAAACCTTTCATCCTAACAACGGATGCCAGTAATTTTGCTCTCGGAGCAATTTTATCCCAAGGTCTCATAGGCAGCGATGAGCCCATCTCCTACGCAAGACGTACACTCGAATCAATAATTGTACAACGTGTCAAACCCTTAAATATGACAGACAACCACAGAATTTAATATTTCAAATTCCTGAGACTCCAGTCAAACCCCTTGGAATACTACACATAGATATATATGCAATAAATAACCAAAAAGTGTTGACAATAATTGACAAATTTTCCAAGTTCGCAGCAGCCTATACCATACCTACAAGATACAGTCTAAATATTATAAAAGCATTAAGAAATTTCCTTACGGGGTATGGCATCCCCGAAAAAATAGTATGTGACCAGGAACTGAATTCTGTTCCAATATATTTAAAGGCTTCTGTGCTCAGTACAGTATTAATTTACACTACACGTCTGTTCAGCAATCTTCCAGTAATTCACCCGTAGAACGCTTACATAGTACACTTACGGAAATCTACAGAATTATTTTACAAAAGAAAAAGGAGACACAAAACCCATGCGATCATGACGATATTCTGTCAGAAACTTTGATAACTTATAATAATGCAATACACTCATCGACGAAGCTTACACCATTCGAACTATTCACTGGACGACTCATATTTTTAATAAAACAGTCCAATTCAATGACGGACAAAATTGCAACAATTTCAGCGACAACTATATCCAAAGATTAAAGAGAAATTAGAAAACACTGTACAAAAAACAGAACAGAACGACTAAATATAAATAAAGAATCACCTAAAACGTTAGGACAAGGGGAAATAATTTTTCGAAAAGAAAACAGACGCAACAAATTAACACCTCGTTTTACACAACAGGAAGTAATGGAAGATAACAATATAACACTCATAACAAAAAAGGGACAGAAAATACACAAATCAAAAATAAAGAAGAAAATTAAAGCTTATACCCGAAACTAAAAGAAAATCTGCATCTCCTAGATCATCATGCGTTGCACAACGTATGCAAGTGAAAACAACATTCATGGATAGTCCATTGGCCGAAATAAAATTGGGAACAGCGAGGACAATAACGCATTATAAGACCCTTTTACACGTTATTAATCTGGAAGTCTATACCGGGCAATAAAAGACATTGAAACAACGGTCCAACAATTCAACAACACTAATAACCCAAGCCTACCAACAACAATAAATATTAAATTAAGACAGGTAAAGAATAAGTTAGATACCCTTTTACCGATAAGTGGACAAAAAAGAGGAGCAATAAATGGCTTAGGCAGTGTTATAAAAATGATTACTGGTAATATGGATAGCGTTGACGAACAACAAATTACAAACGACCTACGGGAATTACATACCCAACAAATAAAATTAGATAGTGTTATGTCTCAGCAGAGAGTCATTAACAATCAGATAAATTCTAGATTTTCAGCAATCACCCAACATATTAACGCAGAACAACGTAATGTAACTGATTTCCTATTTTACCTCCAGAACAAAATATTTAAAAGTATCAGATACGAAGATTCCAAGTTAGAACAACAAAGGTATGTCACTAAAATAGAAACTTATATTGACATTCTGAGCAATCACTTAAGAGTTGTAATAAAATGTATAATATTAGCTAGGTTAGGGGTGGTGCCTAAATTAATCATTAGCAGGAAAGAAATAATACAATTATCTAATTTATATTTCCAAGACGAAAATATTTCAGAAGATAATATCTATGAGATGCTTACAATGGTGGCATACCGTAAAGGCAACGACATAGTATTCCATATAAAAATACCAATAAATTCTAAAACAGAGTTGCAATACTCACATCTAATACCTTTACCCATAAACAGGTCCCACTTCATACAAACATTAGAATTTGTTTCATATAACGAGAAAATCATAAACTACTATAAGGAAAAATGCCCATATATTGCGAATGAGTATCCCTGTAGCGAATCTTCTGATTCAGAAGAAATAGAAAAATCAACTTGTGTTGGTAATATACTAAAAATGAAAAATAAAAAACTACTTTGTACATTTTCCAATAAAGAAGTTATTCCACAAATAATTAACCCAGAACCAAATTATATATTTTTATTTAACGTTAACGTAACTGAAATTAAAACAAACTGTGGAGAACAGATAATAATAAATGACACAGCAGCAATAGAATTATCAAACTGCTCAATCAAAATTAATAACAAAACATTTGATACAAAAACAAAAATTGAAAAAGAAAAATTAGAATTAAGAATGTACGACTTTAAATAATTTAATAAAATTCAATTACCTTCAAACATAAATCTGAGCCATTTGAATTTGGCAGCATTAAATCAGGAAAATTATATAAAACAACAAATCTACAAAACAACAAATCATTTTATTGTAACGTATCTTATCATCATTTTAATAACTTGTATTTTAATTATCTTTGTTATTCACCACTGGCTAGACCATAGGAGTTGTTATTCGCTGAACTCAGAACACTTGAGTTGAATAAATCAAGTAACCTGAGTTCGCTAAGATTTTATCTTATCACATTGTGTCAATTCGGCGGAAATAATCCAAACGGTCATTGCAACAATGTGTCCCATTTAAGAATTTTTAAGAATAACAAATTAACATAAATGCTAACGTAAACAGGATTGTAATGGGGCCTTGCTACAGAAAGTAAGCGTCACCGAGGTGTCAACTATTGTAAAGTTTGAAATAAAGTTTAGTTTTTAACCGCAACTCGAACCAACCTTGTGTTTTAATTCTTTAATAACCGTTCAAACGTTAATTCGCGCGTAGAGTACATCTAGACAGGTCCCGGTCAGGTTTAAATAGAAAAAGTCAAAATTTCGCACTTTCCCTGAGTATTTTCCAAAAATTTCATATTTTTCTAATTGGAATAAAAAAAAAATCAGCCAAATAGAGCAAGCCGTTCTCAAGCAATGCGCCCAGAAAGATGGAATTTTCTTGTTTTTCCTTAGATTTTAAGCAAAAGTCGAAATTTTGCATTTTCCCGGTGGATTTTTCAAAAAATTTGTTTCATATTCTTTTAATTGGCTTATAACGAACATAAAAATCTGCCAAATAGGACAGCCTTTCGTAAGCAATACGCATACAAAGAATGAATTCTCTGGTATTTATACAGATTCGCGTTCGTTCGACGTGCTGTGTGGTCATGAAGCACCTTTATATGTTTATTAAATATTTATTATAATATTAAATTTATTAAAATATTATATATTTATTAAAAACTTAAATATTTACTAAAATATTAAGTATTTATTAAAATATTACACATTTAGTTAAATAAAAATAAAAGAAAAATTAACTGTCTTTACGAATTTTGTTAACGACGCGATCATTGAAAATGTCCATACACACACTCACACATAAACCTTAACTTACGTCTGCTTTGATTCTTCCTGTTCTTCTCTTGCACGTTTTACATTTTATGACACTTTTCGCAATTAATTATTCAATTTTTTCCAAATAATAATAATACAAAAAGTCAAAATTTCCCAATTTCCCGGTGGATTATCAAAAAAAAAAAAAAAAAAGGTAAATAGGGCAGACCTTTCTCGAGCAATACGCTTAGAAACAAGGAATTTTCTTGTATTTATTCAGATTTTAATACAAAAAATCGAAATTTCACATTTTCCAATGTGGATTTTCCAAAAAATCAGTCAAATAGGACAATCCCTCAAGCAATATCTTTTCAAAAGAAAATTGAATTTTCCGTGACCATGACAAAATTCCTCTTACACGCTGCACCACATACCATATTTTCAGAATATATAAATTACTTGGCGCTACTTTTGAGTCACGAGATATATTAAGAAGAAAGGCGACAATTTTCGTAAAATTCTGAAAGTGCGGCATATTGTGACATGTATACCCATTTTAAAAACGATTTCACGTTAAAAATCAATTTGAAGTATTCGTTACTGTTTTTTCCCACTTAAAGTTTGAAAAAAAATATTTTTCAATGTTTAATGATACAAATTTTGACGTGATACATGAAAACGAAGGTCATATTTTTAACCTATGGATTGTATGTAAACACATTCAAAGGGTAAAACAAAAACAAAATATTGCAGGCCTGTGTTATTAACTGAGTATATGCAAAAATCGCTCACGAAATTGTATACAGTTATATGGCGAATGGGAAAATATGTTGTTCACTCACCTGAATTATGTATATAAAAAACAATGACTACAAAAATCAGGCACTAACATCAAGGCGGCGGGAGCAGGTAGGCGCGCCGGGAATGCTAGTACTTATATAAAAATAATACGACATTAAGGCGAAGCTCATTGATGATAGGAAATGATAAAGCAAAATAAATTAATACAGACAATAACAATGAAGGCAGAATTGAAATGTTGATTTCGTTGATCGGTATTTGTAGGCACCAATAGATTGTAATGTGTTTTGTAAGTATTATAACTGCAATAACTGTATATTGGCAGGATTAAAGAAACGGGTCACACTAAGGTTTATAAAATCAAGACAGTCTTCAAAACCATACAAAATGTAGATTTTCGTTATTATAGAATCTCATGAGAATTGGTGGAATGACGGGTTTGTACAAAAATACAGTTTAAATATAGCTATGCTTTAAACTTTGTGCACATTTGTCATTTTTAAATCTTAAATGTTTTTTCATCGAAATATGAAATACACTTTGCTTCAGATTCTACATATCTCAAATGTCAACTCTTAAAGTATCAAAAAACCACGAGCAGATAGACAAACAAAGATGACTAAAACGATTCGCCCCATTTGGCAGATTGGTTCCATTTATCTGTGAATGTGTTAAATACATACACACCTGGACAAAATAATAGGTGTGAACTCCAAAATTTGAGAATTGTAATGAAAAATAATAATAATCATTTTTAACTTAAAAGTCCTTCGGATTTTCATGTTTTATTTGTGATGGCTAAATTTCTTTTCGTCAGGCTCAGTATTAAGTAAACAAACCATTACTGTATTATAATTTTATTAATAACTAGCATAGCCCGGCGTGCGCTGCTGCGGCCCCGTCGTGATGTTAGTGTGCGACAACAACACACAATTCAAGAAGGAGCAAAGCATAAGCAACGAAAATGCAAAAAAAAGTTTGCAAAAACAATAACAAAAATTGCATACATACATTTCAAATTTCTAGTATTTTCAAATTACTCACTCCCCCACTCAACAAAAGTCAAACAAAATACGCGAAAGAAGAAGAGAAAAAAATATCGACAGAACACACTTTGGTTTTTGGTACACGACTACCCCGCGACCCTCCTACTTCCCTTATCAACAAACCAAAATTGATCAATAGCTTCAAACACGAAACACAAACAAGGCAAATCAGAAACAACGAAATACACTGTCTCTTTCTTGTCCCGCTCTCAATGAACATCAAATACAGAAACGAAGAGCGCAAAAAGTGCGTACTCAGAGAGGAAAATACATCAATAACAACAACCAAAGCATTAAATACGAAAAAACGTACAAAACTTTTTATGCTTGATCTTGCAGTGGTTTTCAAAAAACTTAATACTTAAAAATAGTATATTAAAAGTTAAAAACTGAAAAAAATAAATATGCAACTCTTTTCATTAGCATTCATTTGTCATTTTAAAAAAAAATCGGCTTAGTATAGTGTATGCTAGATAAAAAAATGTTAAAAAAGTGGTAAAAAAAGTGCCAGTTCTCGACAACAGCGCCACCTTGCGGGTCCAACTGAAGTATATACCGTCTTAGTGACCCCATAAGTAAAACAAAGAAAAAAATATCGAAATTTAAGAGAAAAATCAGTCACAAAATTTTATACACTTGAATTTTATATAAAGATTAGTCTGTGATAAGAAAAATACAAATACCCGAGCATTTATTTGAAGATACCATTAACTTTTACTTTTACAACACAGACACCACCCACCTTTGGGTTTTTGATCTGTAAATTCATCTCGAATATGTTAATGTTAATTTTGTTGCAATCAGTGAAGCTATTCATATTGCGATATATGGTTAAATAAACTCGTCTTGTCGAGCTGATTAAGAATATATGTATGGATGTATGTACTTTATGGGGTCTCCGATGTCTCCTTTTGTGTGAATTAGAGCTGAGCACGCTTAACCAAAGAAGAAGAGTTAAAAAAATCAGCACGTTGTTACTGCATTCATACACATTAGATCTCAATCACCTACTCACTTAATTTCAAACAAATATAAATAAGTAAAAATGAAATGATTAAGTTTTGTAAACATGATGATGATAATCAACAAGCAAACATTATGATGATAATGATCAACAAAAAATAAAGCAACAAGAAAAAACATAAAGCAAACAGCAATAACAAAAGAGAATGTGCGTAAAGCGATAGGAAAAAATATACATAGAACAAAAACACAATACACACAAAACAACAAATTGGACAAACATTTTTACAACCAAAAAAAAAAAATTTGCGACGCTTCCCATACCGCCCACCGCAATGTTACACAGCCCTAACTAAACGTAACCAATTCTTTCATTTAGCTACCGAGTGGTGTAATTAGATTTTAGATGTGGACAATAGTTGTGCAACTACAACACCAAACTCTATACCCATTTTTCCTATCATCAATTTTTTAGGTTTACCCCTGGTATCAAAAATATAGACGTATCCACGTCAAAAAATTTTAACACACCTACAATCGCAAAACCGATTTACAAGTGTGACAGCACTGTTTTGAAATGAATGGGGGAATTACCCGCATTAAAAATGCTTTATGGTAAATATTGCGGCATGTTTATTTGTACATCCTTCAAATTAAGCTGGACAAAAGAATAGGTGTATTTTCGTAAAAATTTAAAGTGAAGAAATTTAATGTGTTATTTAGTTACCGAAGGTTACTTTTTGAGGAAATTAAGATAATTTATGGATTAACTATGATGTTGTAATAATTTAGATGGGTCGTAGACCTCACTGCAGTCCAGAGGATAAGAGACTTGATCGTCAGCTCCGAGATGAAGGGAAAACATACAAATTCATTGCGACATCAATGGAACGATCAGAAATGTTCAATTTCTCAAACCGGAAAAAACCAAAAAATCTTCAACAGTGGTCGACAATCGTATCGTAATATTAGCTTAACGCAACCCGTTCAAATCATCTGCGGCACCTGCTATTGAAATTGGGAATATGTTATCATCGCGAAGTGGTCGACGACGATTAGTAAGAGCAAATCTACCTGGTATGATAGCCCGCAAAGTTCCTCTGCTTAGAACAGCAAGCTTACAGATAAGGGAAAACTTTGCAATGGATCATAAATCCTGGTGTAGATCCCAAGGTGCAAAAAAATGGCGCAATATCCTCTGGACTGACGAAACAAAAATTAATTTGTTTGGTAATGATGCGGAAAGAAACGTTCGTCGACCAAAAGGCATGGAATTTCACGCTAGGTATACAAAGAAGGTATCGGGCTGTTTTTCGCGGCAAGGCGTAGGTCCGATGTATCGAATTGATGGAATAATGGATAGATTCAACTAATTCTACAATATGCCGAGGATAGCATGCGGCTTTTGTGGACTTTTCAGCAAGGACAACGACCCAAAGTATTCATCGCTATTAGTGAAAGCATGTCTCCAAGACCATAATGTGAACGTCCTTGAGTGGCAAAGTCAATCTCCAGACCTCAATCCAATAGAACACATTTGGAGTCAACTTAAACGTGAAATTTGAAAGAAGGTTTGCCAAATTGAAACGCAGTTATGGGAAAATATTCAAAATATTTGGTACAATATTCCTGTAGAAACTTGTCGTAAGTTGATATCACTATGTCCAGAAGAATCGAAAATGTCATCAAGAATAATGACGGATATTTTGGGTATTAAACGCCCTCTAAATAATTCAATGCAAAACGAGACCATAACTAATGATATTTTGATATTAATTGCTAGGTTTGGGCGGCACACCTATTATTCTGACCACTCGAAATTTGGTGTTTTTTATGCCTTTTTTGTTTTCTATTGAAAACTAACTGGTTTTTTCAAGAAGTATAAAGAAATATATGAAAACCAAGCTTGTTCCACAAAAAATTAACACACCTATTATTTTGGCCAGGTGTGTACATGTCGTTATTCATACAAACATAATATACTCTTTTACTTTTTTTTGGTTTTTTTTAAGTGAAACTTTTTTAAGTCCAAAAAAAAAAACGTTATGGTAATAAAATGTGCTGATGCGGGGGAGAGACGTTGATGGGGGATACACATTGCATATTGGGTTGTTCGTCTGCAGCGTAGTGAATGAATGAGTAAGAGAGAGATAAATAATGCTTTACTAGTGTGTGTTTTTACGAAGAGCATACGAACAAGTAACCGTAAAACCGACCACCAGACGAAGATGCTTTTCTCTCTCTCTCTCTCTTCGTGTGTGTCGTCGTTGTTGTTGTTGAGAGTGAACAACTTATCAACAACAACACACCGGCAATTACTACAGTTGTATTTTCGCTCTTCTCTTTAATCATATATTATTATTTTCATTTGTGTGTGTCCGATCTCGCATATTAATTTGTACGTATGTCGCTGAGTCTTTGCTTTTATATGTCATATAAATCAATATGTTATGTAACCCAATTCGTTAAATTATTAATTATAATGTGCTATAATGAAATAAAGGAATAATATTATAGAACACAACTCTAGTAATTATTTTAAAACTTTAAAATAAAACTTGAGTCCTAACATTATGTGCAGCAGTTTCACTTCAATAGTGTGCTTATATGGGTGAGGCACATTACTTTTTTTTTGATAAGGTACTTCGTGTAAAAAAAAAAAGAAAGAAAGACACAAATAGAATAGAAATCTATAAATAATGTCATTAGATGATGATGATAGTTGTAGTGCATTTGAACTACGGATACTTAAGTACATATCGCACATGTTTAACTAAAGTGTTACAACTCAAAAAACACGATTTTTGAGTTAATGATGCAGAATTATTCGTTATATCATGTTTTATATCAGAATACTGAAAAAAAATTGGCGCCACTTGAATTTCTTACATCATGTCTCGCGAACACTCTCACTCCCGAGCGAGAGCGTTTTGTTTTATTTTCTTTTGATGATATTCACGCATGGTGTAAGATTTTTTACAGTTAAGTGTCGTTCTCAATTTTGTGACGTCATTAGCATATCAGTGTATAGAATATAAGGTAATATGTACAGGAACCTCTTAAAAACGGTTTTTGGGCTCTAAAACAAGATTTTGAGGGTGTATCAGAGATTTAATATATACCATTCTTTTTAGTTTTTTATGACCTATAACCTCCACTAGGTCTGATAAGAAGTTTTTTTTTCGCCGTGACACAGTGTAATTAGCCACTTTGTGAGTAAATTGAAAACTTTAAACGCGTTTTTCTCGAAATGCTCTTTTTTGAGTTGTAACACTTTAGTTAAACATGTGCGATATGCATGCATGCTAAAAAAAAAAATGCATTGTGTGTATGCGTACTTGTCAATTTTTTCTCTTTTCTGAACTACAACAAATAAAAGAATATTTATTATCAATTAACATCATCAGTTATCATTATAGATATCTCACCAAAGAAGATGATGAATGAATTTAAATTTTTACACACCTTTCATGATACCCAAATTTTGTATAACCATGTGACCCTTACGTATAACTTGGTTACCAAGTTGTCGGGTACCGGTTTTATTTGCATTCTCCGATTTATTTTGAGCACTAAAAAAAGAAAAAAAAACCAAAAATTATATATATTCAATAATTGCAGATCAATTCAGATCAGATCAAATCAACGATTAAAATTACTTTGCAAAACCAATGAAATCCTCGTGATTGGTATTCATGTAGGCCAATTCAAAATCAATGAGTAAAAGTATTTGTTCCTTGCAACGTTGTTCACGTTGCCGTATATGTGTTGTAATTATACGTTCGGTTTCCTCACGTAAACGCGGATAACGTGACATCTTAAAAATAAAATAAAAACAGAAAGAAGGTTATCATTGACTATGCCAAAGATGTAATACTCTTCACGCTCCTCCTGGTTGCATCCAACCGAACGGCGACAAATGCCAGATATCAAATATGCTTCCCTTCTTAGCATTACTATATTCTCTCTGTTACGGTTTGAGTATCAACGAAGAAGTTTGAGTACCAAATGTGAGCATAGTTTGAGGGGCACAATATAGTTTTGTATGTACTTTTTTTTAATTTGAGTTTGTATGGAAGTATCCCTCTTGGTAACATTAGGATATTGAAATTTACATAGTTGATGAAATAGATCAGAAACTTATAGTGTCGAAATTTCAGTTCGGTACGTCAAAAACAAAAAACTTTTTCTAATAAGAACATTAATTTAAGTAGGGGTTTGTATGGGAGTACCCCTCTTGATAACCCTAGGATCATGAAATTTACATGGCTGATGGATACGAAAGAACATTAATTTAAAAGGGGGTTTGTATGGGAGGTACTCCCTCTAGTGGTCCGATTCGCCTGACTCCGACACATTTGCACATTTGTGCAGCGTATGGTAAAAGAAAACCTAAGCTCAAAAAGTGAGGGACTAGTTTGCATACATACAGACAGACAGACGTACATGGCTAAATTAACTCGTCTCATCGAGCTGATCACAAATATATATACTTTATGTGGTCTGCGATGTCTCCCTCTGTGTGTTACAAACTTCATGACAAACTTATAATACTATTCACTCCCGTGAAGAGTATAAAAAACAGTTATGATTATATTTTTATTAGCATAACTGCAAAAAAAAAAACAAATGAGTTTACTAACCTTATCAGTGCACATACGCACAACAACGGATAATTCCTGAACGACTAGATCAACACATTTGATAACCGGCTCTTTCAATTGTGCAATTTGACGTTTGACAATTGCCTCGAATGCCATATCAGGTGTAAATAGACCGACACGAATACCATGGATATTACGAATGGCAAATGAGATCTCACGTCGTAACTCTTTTTCATCGCATGCCATTTTAACAATTTCAAAACGTAGACTTGGAAAATATAAAATATTAATAGTTAATTACGTTACTTTATTTCTTTCCTCACTGTATACTTCTCTATAATATACATACCGTTCATGGAAAATGCGATTGATTTTAGCGCCACCAGATAATTCATTTGTATTAACCAGAGCCGAACCAGAACCCTCAATGGTCCGCTCAAAATCTGACTGAAGTTGTTGTATCATTCTGTACGAATAAGAAATGAATTGTATTATCCTTAATAATTTAATTTAGAATAAAAGAAGATAGTAACTTACTGCAACATTGCCTTTGTCTTAATGCTTGCATCGCCCGGTTGAAAGTGTTTGAATTCTTCAACTTCTTTTTCGAGTGTTAACATTTGCTTTTGCAGTTTATCACGTAATCCCGGTAGGGTATCACGTATATGATTTGTTAATTGTTGATTGAGTACACGTTGTAAATATGGTGTGCCCAACCGTTCAGCCATATGACGATATGATGGATGACTTAAAAAAAATTTACGTTCAGCTGCCAACGCCATATGAATATCCTTGCGTCCTTCAATATCCTTTTGCGAACGATTTACAACACCAATATAGCCACGACGTAATGGTAACAATTTATTTTCAAGTATATCACGTGCATCGGTGCCTTCATCCATTAGATCAAGTTTCGTTATAACACCAATTGTGCGTACACCCTGTGGATCAACTTCTTTGGCCAATTTAAGGGCATCCGAATTAGCTAAATCGGTATTGGCTGGTGTCACAGCCAATATGAGACATGTCTCTTTACGTATGAATTGGAATATCATTGACTTGATCTGATTTTCAATATCAACTGGTTGGTCACCAATAGCGACTTTCGTTAGACCCGGTAAATCAATGAGTGTTAAATTGAGCACGTGCGGTGAATAGACACGTAAATTAATCGGAATGTTTGAAATGCCTTTATTACTGCCAGTCACACGATCCGTTTCATCTTCGATCTCTTTTCGTATCTCATCGAAATTGCCAAATTTTTTACCCTTGCAATGCAAAAATTCCCCATATTCTATTCATGAAACATAAAAAAATTATTATAATAACAATAACTATAATAACTTAATATGTATGAAAATACATATAAAATCACTTACCAGTTATACCATTAATCAATTGCAAGATTAACGGCCTTCGTGTCACAATTCCAGATCCACGGGGTAGAAAATCTCTATAAACAGAAAAGAAATTAAAAGAGAAATAAATTAATTTTTTGGTGTTACAAATTTATGAATGGTTAATTACAGTACTGAACAGTCCAGTTAAGGTTATTTCAGTTCAAATCCTTCTTCATATTAATTTAAAATGATATTAAAGCTTTGAGAAAGTTAATCATTAGAACCAAGCCAAACCTCAAATGGTTTCAAATCAATCGATCTCAATTCTGTATGCGATAAACTGAAACTATTTCGATTGAAATTTAAGGAAAGGTTGTGATATGGTAGCAATTTCTTTCAGTGACCGGATACTATATGTAAAAAAATGTATCTATTAAGCGAAGAACTAGTAATAAATCCAGAAAGAATGCTATCATTGCTTATGCCAAAGATGTAATACTCTTCTCGCTCCTTTGGGTTGCATCCAACCTTCCTTTCTTAGCATCACTATATTATCTCTGTTACAGTTTGAGTATCAACAAAGAACTGTATTTAAGTGGCACTTTATTGTATAATTACTCTTTAAAAGTTTGTCATTTAATATGGGTTTGTATGGGAGGTACCCCTGCTGGTAACCATATGATCACGCATTTACATGGTTGATGAATATGGACCAGAAACTTATAGAGTCCAAATTTCAGTTCGATACGTCAAAAAACAAAAAAACTTTTTCTAATAAGAACATTAATTTTCATAGTTCGCAAATAGCTGTTATCATTTATTTTTAAAGTGGATCTCTCCGACCGGTACACTTATTTTCAATTTTATCGGTTTCTCTCCGACCGTTATACTTATTATACTCTTCACTGGAAGAGTAAGTTTGTCATGAAGTTTGTAACACACAGAAGAAGACATCGCAGACCATATAAAGTATATATATTTGTGATCAGCTCGATGAGACGAGTTGATTTAGCCTTGTCCGTCTCTCCGTCTGGCCGCAAACTACACCCTCAGTTTTTGAGCTAGAGAGCTGAAATTTTGCATATAGATTTCTTTTTACCATACGCTGTTTATTTATCAGAATCAGCCGAATAACAAAAAAGAAAACATTGGGACAAATAGTAAATATACGATCAATCAAATTTTCGGATTGACAGTTTTTTTTCAAAATCGTTATGAAGTGTTGACAGTTAACTTTGAAAAATTTAGAAATCGTACAATATAACGTCTCCCAAACGAAAGTTTCCATTTCCGACTGAAATATATGATTAGTAAAAGAAAATATAATAAAAAGTCTATGTTCCTATATGTCTAGTTTGCATATAAATGAATATACGGTAAAGCAGACATGCATCGCGCCGATCGCTTTCATTTATTTACACATACATACTATATGGGATCTACGATGCACGATTAATAAAAGTTTACACTATGAGTTACATATGTAAATGGGAATAAATAAAACATTATTTTCTCACTATTTTTATGGTTCCTATGCTTACAAAATGAACAATTGTATCTTCATAGAGATTTAATGGGAATGTTTTTAACAAGTTTTTAAATCCCAATTAACCGATCAATCTGGTCTCATTGTTGTGCTCTTCACGGGAGTGAATAGTACAATATTTTAAGTTTGTCATGAAGTTTGTAACACACAGAAGGAGACATCGAAGACCACGTAAAGTATATGTGGGAATGGTAGTTTTCGTATAACAAGAAGTACAACAACATCAACGACAACAGCAACAACAAGGATGATGACAACAAGAACGACGATAGTTACAAAAGACGTTTGTAGCGACGACGATAGTGACGAACCGCAACAGGCATCAACGACGTGAACTGCAGTGACGACAATGACTGCAGCAATGAGAACAGAATGAAGCAACGTAGAAAGCAACTGCATGAACAGAGAGAGTTGCTTTTTGCTGATCGAGGACGACGGATCGAATTGGCGCGATTACTACGACGAAAGAATAATATATTTTAAAGACGCTATTTAATATAATATAATCACTTCCGTTAATTAATAAAACACTCATAAATAAAAAAAACCTTCTTTAATATTACAATTCATAAGTAAACAACCTACATATATATAATTTTGATCAGCTCGATGAGACGAGTTGATTTAGCCATGTCCGTCTGTATGTAGCAAACTATTCCCTCAGTTTTTGAGCTAGAGAGCTGAAATTTTGCACATACCGATGCTAAGAAATGAAGCATATCTGATATCTGGTATTTGTCGCCTTTCGGTTGGATGCAACCCGGAGGAGCGTTAAGAGTATTATATCTTTGGCATAGCCAATGATAAACTTCTTTCTGGTTTTTAATTATAATCATGAATCATGGATCTTAAATATTCACTTACTTTCCCAATCAATCACGTAAATGGACTGTATGAACCACCTGCTCTTCAACTTTCTCATTTTCCTACATTAAACTTTCATTTATTAAACAAAATTTCAAACATCTAGTTTTTAATAACAATTTTAAATCCTCTACAACCCCACCCAGTCCCAATCAAAAGTATTTGATGTGGTGAGCAGTCGGTGTTGGTCGCATTCCTTTCATGTGCTCTCGGAACTTTTCGATGAACTTTTGTGGATCACCCGTTAATTCTTGATCATAGAAAAATTCGCCCGGCAAACGTAGTGTTGTGCCATAAAGAAGTTCAGTGATGCCTTCAGATCAGATTCGAACTGCGATCCTTGATCGGATGTGATCGTGACTGGAAAACCATAACGGCATATCCAGTGCGAATAAAATGCAAGGCGACTGTGTCTGCCGTCATGTGTGGTATTGGAATGGTTTCCGGCCATCTGGAGAAACGGTCGATCATTGTCAAACAGAATCGAAGTCCTCTAACCACTGGTGATTCAATCAAATCAATGTGCACGTGACTGAATCGATTGTCTGGTACATCAATATGATCCGGCTTTAACTTGTTGTGTCGCTGGATCTTAGCTCGTTGAAAGTGAAGACAGTTTCTAGCTAAGATGCTAAGATATCTTTTTTCATTCCAGGCCAAACGCATTTTTCACGTACCATATGATATGTGCTACGACCTGAAGAATGCGATAAACCATGTACCAGGTTGTACGCTGCCTTACGTAGACTTTTTGGTATAAATGGACGTATTACTCCAGTTGAGATATCGCAGTAAAACCTGATCCCTTGTTCAAAATCTCACACGATACTCTGGTGTTTGAGAGAAGTGCTGTTGTTTTCTATTAGGCGTTGAAGCTCTTCGTCGTCTGTTTGCGCTGCTGCTATCTCCTCTGGCTTTAAAATTGATGGCATGGTGATCTCATTGATCCTTGACAATGCATCAGCAACAACATTACCATGTCCTTTAACATACACTATGACGGCGTTGAATTGTGCTATATATGATAAGTGATGAAACTGTCTGTTTGAAGCCTTTCCAAGTTGGTTTGCAAAGTATAAATCAGCGGCTTATGATCAGTTCGGATAACAAATTGACGATCTCCCAGAAAATATTTGAAAAATTGTAATGCCGAGAAAACCGCAAGAAGCTCCCTGTCGTACGTGCTGTACCGAGTTTGCGCTGGTATGAGCTTCTTGGAGAAGAATCCTATAGGTTTCCATACACCATTGATGGATTGTTCTAATGATGCGCCGATGGCTGTGTCAGATGCATCCGTAGTAAGACGGAAAGGTGCCTCTGGAGCTGGAACTGCCATAACCGTTGCGGCCACCAGTGCACGTTTGCACACTTCTAGGCTTTCTTCTGCTGGTGGTGCTTGATTTTGCGTTGTTTGTGGTATACATCGTCTGTAGTAGTAGCTGAATCGTTTCCGGTTTCGGGTAATCAATGATAGCTTGTACTTTGCCCTGTGGTGGCCGATAACCTTGATCATTGATAATGAATCCGAGATATTCACATTCTTTTTGGCCAAAAGTACATTTGTTTACGTTGGTTGATAATTGATGTTGTCGCAGTCGTTTGAAAACTATACGCAGATGTTGTTCATGTTGCTCGTGTGAGTCAGACATTATCATGATATCGTCTATATAAACAAACACAAAATTCAGACCTCGAAACACTATGTCTACGTACCTTTGAAAAGTTTTAGATGCGTTGCGAAGTCCAAAAGGCATGACGGTGAACTCATAAGAGTCCAAAGGGGATAGTCACCGCTGTCTTTGGAATGTCTTCCTGAGTCATTGATATTTCATAATATGCTCTAACTAAATCGAGTTCGACAATATTTTTTTGTTGTGCAGCATATGAAATAAGTCTTCGAACTTAGGACTTCTGTAATGATCTGGTATCGCTATTGAGTTTAACTTCCGAAAATCCCCAAACATCCTTCAGCCTCCTGTCTGGTTGGAAACCAGGTGTATAGGACTGAACCATGGACTACTGGAAGGACGCAAGATACCCTGTTCCAGCAGAAATTCTATTTCAGCACGTGCTGTCGTTCGTTTTTCACCAGCTAAATGTCTACAACGTTCAGCTACCGGTGGACCAGTTGTCAGTTCGCGTGTGCGTTGGTGGTTTCGTTCATTAGAGGAATTCTAGCAGAAGTTCTGCATAGTCCAAATCCATTGTTAACCGTGGAAATGTTGAACGTTGCTGTCGATTGGAGTGTTCCTGCTGTTGTTAACAATGTGGATGAGTCGCGTAAGCATCGTTGCTTTAAATCAATAAGTAGTAAGCCATAGTGCGCCAAAAAATCTGCACCTATTATGGCACCCTTGACATCTGCTTTGATGAACGGCCATTTTAATTTTCGTCGTAAACCCATGTTGAATTCTAGAATTTTGCTGCCGTAAGCTTTAATTGTAGTGCCGTTAGCAGCGAAAAGAATCATTTCGTTTGTTGTATTTTCGTTAACTTGTTTTACTAAAGTGCGAGGTAGGTCGCAAAACACCGATCCAGAGTCAATGAGGAATCTAAAATGGTTTGTCCTATCGTTGGTTGGTTGGTTTCCATGGCTGATCCGTATAGTCCACTACGAGCCACAATTAGCACTAGAATGCCGTTCCACTTCCTCGCCGAACGCAATCAGTATTACTAAATCCAAGCTGTCGAATTTAGGTATTTTAATAAATCACCCGGACATGTGACTGAACAGTTCCAGAGGTTGTTGATGATGTATTTGCCCAGAAACTTATTTCTAGTTTTTGCCAGGGCTGGGCATTGACTTAGAAAGTGGGTGAGCGACTCCTCTTCCTCTTCGTTGGAATACCCAGTCTCTCCGCGTGAGTCCCTACACACCAGTGACCAGTTAAAACCGCTGTTAGCCTTGCGGTATCCAAGCGTCTTCTGTTGATGAGTCTAAGTGACCTATTTTCGTTGTAAGTAGGCCTTGCCACTCTGCAAGATTCAATATCTTTCCACCGCCTATTTGACAGTTGACGGAAGTTGCTCCTCTTGACGACCGCCAGGGGAATTGGGATCTGTTCCGCTAACGATATATGAAGGGAAGCACCAAAACGAGCCAGTTCGTCATTTCCTTCAATGTTCAAAGATATATTGAAATCTGCGATCATATGAATTGTACATTTTTGTTGCATCTGCTGTCAAAGCATAACGAAACAGTCGAAATCGACTAAAATCAACTAAAAGCAAATCATTGAGTGAGCGTTGCGACGATGTGCGACACGATGCATCAAACACAACTCGAAGTTTTGTTGACGTACTTGTAGGTTTGAATACACAATGGTGTGGTATATAATAATGTGCTTCTTCGGTCTTTGGTGTTTTTACTACCGACAGTTGCTCAAATTCTTCCATAAATGTTTTGTATTGTGCGTAAACATCAGGGGACCGTAACAGTCGATTTTCTAATGTTAAAAAACGACGGCGCGGAATATCTTGTGAATTTCCTAGAACCTTTGGGTCTTCTTTGAATGACAATCTTACGACAATGCGTCCCGTGTCAAGTTTGTATGTTGTTTTCGAGTAGTGTTCTCCACACACACGATGTTCAGGTTGGAGTAAGTCTCTAGATACGATGATAGCCTCCAATTCCCACAAACGCTGTAGATTGCTGTCCACACCTTTCACATGATTGTGCCACTGCTTGGTTCCTGTGTTGATATTTGCCGGTCACTACCCACTCCAATAACGTCTTTTGAAGAGTCTGCAAATTGTCAGCAAGCTTAATTTGTCCGACGGCGAGGGGATCGAAAAAGATTTCTGTTCCAATCAACACATCGATCCGTCGAGACTTGTGTTCATCGGCTAAAGCAATATTAGTTGGCAACTTCCAACTTGATGTATCGATTTCTGCACCTGGTTGTTAGGCGATATGTGAAGTTATGCAGAATTGCAACGACAATTCAAATGATGAAATGCGAGATTTGATTGCAGTAGTCATGCATGTGTCAATATTGGTGAAATCATTACAGATGCTTCTAATACCCATTTGGTGGTTGTCTCGCCGTAAACGAAGTTTCTGGGCAAACTCATTTGTCAGAAAATTAACTTGTGGACACGAACCAAGTAGTGCCCTTCCCAGTTTTTACTCACCCGACAAATTCTTTATTAAAATCATTGCCGTTGCTAGAATGATCTGTCCACATTGATCCTGGTTCTGGTTCTGTGGTGGTTCTGCTAATTGATATTCTGTAGATGAGTGTTCATTGGGCGGAACTTTATCGAAGTGTTTTTGTGTATGATGCGTACGTTTGCAAATACAATACAACAGCGATATTTAAATGGACACTGCGCCATTCGATGACCATGACTTAAGCAATTGATGCATGTATCTGAACCTTTGACGATGTTGAAACGCTCGTTGGTACTGAGGCTCTTGAACTCAACAAGTTTATGATCTTCATTAGAACAACAAACACAAGAAGCATTTGTGATTGCAAATGTTAACCCATGTAGTGGTTTGACAATTCAATTATGTTTTACTGGCTCCGTTTGACTTCGTTGTGATGTGCTGCTTGTCTGCAAGAACTGGCAATGTCGTTCTAAAACCCTTGAACACTCTTCCCAAGTCGGAAAAACATTGAAGTTGAGAGATTCATTCCATCTGTCACGTGTTTGTTGATCACACTTTTCTAAGAATATGTAAAGTAGCATTACTTGTGCCTATGTTTGATCCTGTACCTAATGATGTCAATGAACTATACATTGCACTTGCTTTACCGATTAGGCTACGTAAGCTATGCCCGTCGGTTTTATCAACCGGCTGTAACTTAAACAAAGCTTCAATCCCGTACAGGAATGTTAACGTTGGAATCTTTTATCGCGAGTAGAAACGTTCTAGGACCTTGGGATAATTTTCAGCAGTAATCTGAAACGCCTTCACTGCTTCCAAAGCAGGATCCTTTAAACAACATAACAGCATGGTTGAATCTCTCAATATCTAACAAAGTATTTTCGTTGGCAATGATTTGTTTGAATGAAGATATAAAATTGATGTACTCTGCTCGATTTCCATCAAATTGGCGAAGCGACAATCTCGGTAATCTCGACGATGGAACAACGAAGATTGGTTGCTACACCTACATTGTTGACAACTTGATTTTGTAAGTGATCCAAAATGCATGATTTGACACTCACATATGTATATGTCTTCTAATTCCGCGTGACCGATGTCTGTTGTATCTTCATTTTCTATTTCAGATTGCAATAGCAGCGCTTCCTTAAAGTACGTCTCCAAAATTTCTAAGCGGCAATGCAATGATGATGCGGTGTGCATTTTGAACGACTTTACCAGCTACTCTATACGAGCAATGTTCCGTTTGACACTGGTGCGCGTTCGTATCAACGGTTGATACTTTTGACGGTTTGTTCGTATTTGAACTAAGTATCATTGGTTTCTTAGTTTCCGCAGTCGACATAACTAGCAACTTCTGTTTATTTTTAAACAAAGTGTAGCTTTCGATGATATTACAAACCAACCTCATACGCAAAGCGATTACTAGCAACTGTGTGTGTTGTCAGTTAACGTCGTATGTGTGATGCCGACAGCGTGACGTAATTCAATAAACTAAAGTTAGGTTAGCAACGAAACAACAAATTATGATGTCGATAGCGTGTCGTGATTCGATAAGAAGAAGATCCGACAAATGTATGAATACGTGTATGTTCCGGTCAACGACAACAGGCGCTTTGAACAGTACCTCACCACACATGAATTTGTTGCTGTCTATGCAATGTGAACGCGAATAGCGCTCTTCCCAACGATACCGATTAATTCGAAAAGAGTTTGACACACTTGCCCCACGTTGGGCGCCAAAATGTATAATCAAACCGTTTTTTGATTTTTAATACTTATTATTATTAAAGTAAATTGTGGGGGTGCGTCGTTCACAAGCGAGTTACAGTGCATTCAGACAGAGCAGAATTCTTCCTTTTTGTTGCGCGGCAATAAACAGCTGATGATGTCAGACAATATATTTAAGGAAAATTTTATTTGTAATTTTTTCTTGTAGCAGGAATGAAAAAGGGAAATGCCAGAACTATGTCCATACACTGCAAAATATTCTAAATCATGTATTTTCCACAAAATTTCAATTGATATTTCTCACAATTGCCACAACGTTCCATTTGTGCGTTTTTGTGTGTGTAATGAAAACAAAAACAAAACAAAAAACAGCTGCTCAAAACTCGGTGAGAAAACACGGGTAAAAAGAACTCGCAAAATCAGAGCTCGCTGTCTGAGCCCACTATTAAAAGTAATATATAAAATTCAGTATTGTAAAATAACATAAAACATAACATAAGCAAATTCAAGTGTTGAAACGTATAAGAACAAAAGTAGTGTTGAAATGAGCAATAAAAAAAGACTAATATCCGTTAAAATTTGAATAATAACAAAGTTTGACTTAACAATATGTATGTATGTGCGTAAGTATTTAATTGAAGAACACAGCAAGAAAATGTACATGACAAAATAGCAACAATATACACGGGCTCCCACCAATTCATATATTTTATGATATTATTTACTATTTATTTTATATTTCTTTTATATACCCTTATTGCTTACAACGACACTGTGGCTGAATTATCGTTGATACATGTTTCTTTTATTTCCCCCGCGCTTAGGCACATACCTAAATTTGCCAACGAACATTGCTTTATTTGCATGGGAGAGTGAAAGAGAGAGAGAGAGAGAGATGAAGATCATGTGTTTGTGTAGAGTATGGCTTTCCTGTAGTTGCATTTGTGAAAACTTTTAATTGTTTTTACGCCAAAAATACCCAACAGATTTTAATAAAAAAAATATTGGGCACGTCTACAAATGAAAACCTATCGAATGGTATATTTTTTTATCAAAATCGATTAGATAGTTTCGGCGTACAATTAGTGGCCAATTTGGCGTACAATTAGTGGAGTTCATGAGGTTTAAAATGGATGCCTTTGGTATACGGCCATCAACTGACAAGGTCCAGGCAATCCACAACGCACCTCCATTGAAAGCAACCGTAGCGGAGCCATTTCATCGGCTTCGCGATAGTAATGCACGTTCGAAATGGAACCGTCATCACGAAAGATCTTTTGCTGCACTTAAGAAACTCATTGCTACAGACGACATGCTAGTTCAGTACGATGAGAATTTGTCCTTAGTGTTAACATGTAATGCATCACCTTATGGAATCGGAGCAGTCCTCAGCCATAAGTCAGCAGATGGGTCTGACAAACCGATTGCGTTCTATTCACGAACACTCGCCAAAGTAGAACGAAACTACGCTCAAATCGATAGAGAAGAGGTGGCGTGGCACTCGTTGCAGGAGACAAAAAAATTCATCATTATGTTTACTCTGGTCACAGATCACCATCCATTGTTTGGGATCTTCTATACAATGAAACCAATGCCCAATTTCATATCAAACCAAATGTTGCGGTGATCAATTTTCCTCAACGCATACGACTTCAATCCAGTACACCGCGCTGGAAACAAGATAAGCAATGCAGATTTTTTGAGCCCTTGTCCATTAGTGGCCAAAGAGGAAACAACATCCTGCGAAGAACTCCTAATGATTTATGATGATTTGCTCATCATGATTGAGGGGCAATCGCGTTTGGAGATTGAGCGTAGGGGCCAAGAGTCCATGCGCTTAGTTTCTGAACGGGGCAGTGGTGTTGGTGTAGCAATGGATAAGACAGTGGCAATGTTGCTCAAGGGCAGATTGTCACATAGTCGTCATCCTGTTGTCAGACTGAACACTGGCAGCCTACGGTATGTTACTGAGGTTAAGTACCTTGGCATAACCATGGGTGAGAGAATGAATTTTGTTCCTCACATTGCTCGTCTTAGAGACCGGTTGTTCAGTGTGGTTGGGAAAGTGCGCCGTATTTTGCGGAGTGATTGGGGTCTCAGTAGGGGTACTGTTCGTATCATATATGGGGGTCTATTTGTTGCTTGTGCTACATATGGATCTTTTGTATGGTACAAAGCGGCATGTTCTACTGCAGGCAGGAAGAAAGTGTTATCATGCCAGAGGGTTATGATATTAGGGTGTGTGCCTGTGTGTCGCACTGTCCCTACTGAGGCTTTGCAGGTGTTGCTTGGAGTGGTTCCTCTTGATTTGGAGGTCAGGAGAGGATGACCGTTGCTGTAGGATGATTGGCTGCATGGTTTAGATGTGGAGAGCTTGGGTCGAAAAGAGTGTAAGAGATTGTTGAATGAACAGGTTCTGACTGACTGGCAAATCAGTTGGGACAATGGTGTGAATGGGCTGGCAACATACAGGTTCATTCGGTATGTAACATTTGTTGGCAGTCGACCGGCCTTTGGTTTTAACCTCTGGCTTGGATTCCTGTTCACTGGTCACGGTTCCCTTAATGCTTTTTTGCATTCAAGGGGCCTAAGTGACAGTCCGGAATGCCCCCAGTTCGTTGTCAGCCTTGCTTGCGAGCAGACGTGCTTTTCTTAGCTGTGCGGGCGTGTTACGGTTTGCGCGAATTTTGCAAACATTTATGTGACATCGTGTCCAGTTAAAAAAAAAATAAAATAAAAAGTGTTAAATATATTAATTTATTATGCCACCTAAGAAGAAGAGGGCCGAGGACAAGGCTCTCTCCATCGATGACGTCACATCGTTGACGTCATCGGACGAGGCTTCTACGACGTCCCAGTCGGAATATAGGCGCAAGTCGGTGAGTACGAGGCAGCAGATGCGGAAGGCAGTTTCTGTTCCTGCTGACGACTTGTGTAGTGGGGCGGGGAGCTTTCCTTGTTCCTGATGTCCCGTGGCCTTCCTCGTCAGCCTCTGCGTCTGATAGACGTAAGGGGACTGATGTAGAGAAGTTGAAGGCGATCACGACGGATGTGTTAAATTGCATCCTGGATGATGAGAGTGGTGTGTCTGAGGGAGTGGTCCGCACTATCGTGTCGTACACGACCCAGTACGAGCTGTTGATTATGCGCTTGATTGCGGAGAATGAGCGCCTAAAGGGACGTTTAGATGTTGCTCACGCATCAAGAGGGGGAGCTCAAAGCGTCCAGGGGAGTTCACCTGTGAGCGTGCCCAGTGTTGTCCCGCCGGCTGTCCCTGCTGTGAAGCCAGTTGAGACCTGGTCCTTGGTTGTCAGAAGCAATACTTATGGCAAATCTTCCAGGGACGTGGTTGAGCAGGTGGTGAAGGAGGTCGGGCCAACATTGCGAGTTCGCGTCCATGAGATGAAGCCGCTACGCGATGGTGGTGCTATAATTCGCACTCCATCGGTGGCGGAGTTGTCGAAGATGAAAGACAACGCTAAGTTTGGTGAGGTGGGGTTGGAAGTGAGTGTGAAAGAGAAGATAGGTCCTAGGGTGGTGGTTCAGGGGGTACACTCGCAGATTGCTCCTGATGAGTTTATGAGGGAGCTTTATGAAATGAACCTGAAGGAAAAGATGAGTGAGGGGGAGTATAAGAAGAGTGTTCGCTTGTGCAGTAAGCCTTGGGTGGAGACCGCTAATGGAGCTGTGAATGTCATTCTGGAAGGATCTGCTGTTGCCATGCAGACCCTTCTGGAGTCTGAGCGCTGCTACATCAAGTGGTTCTCATTCAGAGTGCGCAGCTACGAGCCGGTCTTGCGTTGCTTCCGTTGCTTAGGCTTTGACCTCAAAGTAGCGGAATGCAAGGCCAAGGCTGATGTTTGTCGCCGTTGTGGGCAGACGGGTCATCGAGTGGCACAGTGTGCAAATGCGCTGAATTGTCGCAACTGTGCATTTAAGGGCTTGCCGTCGGGGCATCTGATGATGTCTCCGGCATGTCCTGTGTACAGTGCCATTGTTGCCAGGGCGAAGGCGCGACACTAAGATGATTAGGTTCCTTCAGGTAAATTGTCAGGGGTCGTATGCTGTAACGTGCTAGGTAGGAGCTACTATGTGTGACAGTGGCAGTGGAATTGCCCTGCTTCAGGAATCTTATGCGACCAATGGTTGCGTGAGGGGACTACCTGCAGTAATGCTAGTATTTCCTGATAGCAGGGCAAATTCTGCTGTGGTGGTGAATGATGTCAGTATAGAATGCACATTGGTGAATTCAACTGACCATGGTGTTTGTGTGAGCGTAAATGGTAGTTTTGGTAGGATTTTTGTTCTGAGTGTGTATTGTAAGTTCAGTGAACAGCTGGAGCCGTACATCTTGTACATGGATGAGGTGCTACTACTGGCGAGTAGCAATCCTATCATCCTTGGTATTGACGCGAATGCATCGTCCCCCTTGTGGTTCAGTAAAATATCAAGACAAGCGTCTTGGTATTTGAACTATCAACGGGGTGAGGTGCTGGCCGAGTGGGCTGTGTCTCGGGATGTTAGGGTTGTTAACGAACCCAGTGAGTGGTACATCTTTGATGGCCCAGTAGGAAAAAGTGACATTGATGTCACTTTTGTGAATGAGGCAGCAATGAGGTTGTTTGGTTTCGAATGGTGGATTAAGGATGGGTGGGGTGCGAGTGATCACAACTTCATTGAGGTTGTTATGACTTTCACCCCAGTTGTGAGTGAAAGACTACCGTTGAATGGTTGGTGTGTGCGTAACGCAAATTGGCCACTTCATGGTATGTATTTGGCGGAAGCTGCAACGGAAGTTCCGTTGTTTCGCTTTCGTTGTATGAGTGTAGATGAGCAGATCGAATGTGTGGGTAGATGGATGAGTGGTGTGAATGATAGGATGTACACACTCCTGAGCTGGTCCGCATTCACTGTACCAGCAGACCTGGCCCTTTGAAACCTCTGACGAAGTCTCCGAACCAGCCTCCGCTAGGGCGGGCAACATACAGGTTCATTCGGAATGTAACATTTGTTGGCAGTCGACCGGCCTTTGGTTTTAACCTCTGGCTCGGATTCCTGTTGACTGGTCACGGTTCCCTTAATGCTTTTTTGCATTCAAGGGGCCTAAGTGACAGTCCGGATTTTCGGGACACCAACCCACGAACTATTTGGGGTTCAAATTGGTAGTACCTCGGGTACGAAGTCTGACCAGAGCCTTTTTTCTAGTACCACGTGTGGTCAGGAGCCCACGGAACCTGTTTCCGTCCTGGCCAGCGGAGACGGCCCCTCTATGGGAGTATCGTGGTGGCTGTGGTTGTACCCAAATGCGGGTAAGGTGTGAGCTCGACGTGGAGTTGCGTTATTCAACCGGGTGCTGTGACCCACAGATCAGCAGAGGTTTAGATAGGCCTTGTTCCTAACCAAGGAATGAAACATACGACCAAAATAAGTTTGGCTTGAGATTGGTAACTGCGGATATATATCCAAGGGGACGTTGATTGACGTTTATCAATCCCTGTGCTTGGCACCGTGATATTAAGTCTCTACGACAGGTGTTCACGTTAAACAAATTGACTTTCAGTCCGGAATGCCCTTGTGGCACGATCGGGTAAACGTGGCAGCATGTTCTTTGTGAATGTTCTCTGTATGATGATTTGAGGGACTTGAATGCGTTCGGTATTTTTAGGGTTAATGGGGATTATGATTTCAGTCAGGCGCCAGTAGGGATAGTGTCAGAAGATTGAATGAGTTTGCACGTGCAGTTTTTATTAGGCGTCGTCCGCTTGTAACCTGAGGGATCCGTGTTTTGTGTGTGAGTGTATGGGGAGGGTTTAGTGTTGTCTGGGGGGCACCAGTCCCTGAGCTTCATGGAGCTGTACTGGTAGTGACTTTGTTACGCTACCCGACCAGAGGTATTTTTTCTGGTACCACGGGCGTTTGGAAACGTAGCGGTCTCAGCCTACGATCCATTCGCTAAAGTCCTTGTGACATAGTTCGTTTTTTGATCGTTGATCTAATAATTGCTGCCTTGGCAGAAGAGGTGGGAATAGACCTTGCTCCGAACAGTGAGAAAGCTATATCCATGAATATAGTGTATACTGTGCCATCTGTGGGTTCTGCCTGCATTCTATTCCAGTGAGCTATGTTCGATTTTTGGGACACCAACCCACGTACTATTTGGGGTTCAAATTGGTAGTACCTCGGGTACGAAGTCTGACCGAGGCTTTTTTCTGGTACCACGGGTGGTCAGGAGCCCACGGAACCTGTTTCCGTCCTGGCCAGCGGAGATGGCCCCTCTATGGGAGTATCGTGGTGGCTGTGGTTGTACCCAAATGCGGGTAGGGTGTGAGCTCGACGTGGAGTTGCGTTATACAACCGGGTGCTGTGACCCACAGATCAGCAGAGGTTTAGATAGGCCTTGTTCCTAAGCAAGGAATGAGACATACGACCAAAATAAGTATGGCTTGAGATTGGTACCTGCGGATATCTATCCAAGGGGACGTTGATTGACGTTTATCAATCCCTGTGCTTGGCACCGTGTTATTAAGTCTCTACGACAGGTGTTCACGTTAAACAAATTGACTTTCATTGTCCAAAGTTTTGTCCTGGGTGTTAAGTGGGTGACCCAATGCTAAAGTTGATCGTTCAGACAAACTGTACCCTTTTTATTGCCGTCGAGATGAACTCTTCTACTATGGGGAAACCGGGCTGTCATTCCCCCTCCGGCGCGACAAGCAATCTTTAACGCTTTTCATGCACAACATCCAGGTATCGTTAAAATGAAGAAAATAGCACGCAGTTATTTATGGTGGCCTTTGGACATTGATGCTGCAATTGAGCTCGTCGTTAAACAGAAGGTTAACAGTTTGAGTATCAACAAAGAACACAGTTTGAGTACCAAATATGAGCACAGTTTGAGTGGCATTTTATTGTACAATTACTCTTTTTAAGTTTGTCATTTAAAGTGGGTTTGTATGGGAGGTACCCCTCCTGGTAACCCTAGGATCATGAAATTTACATGGTTGGTGGTTAAAGAAACCAAGAAAATACGGTCGTTACGACCTATTTATAACATTCACATGTAACTCTTCTAGGTTGGAATTAAAAAAAGAATTACAATACGGACAGGAGGCTACCGATCGACATGATATTATTTCTCGAGTTTTTCGACAAAACAAATTAAATTTGTTGACGCTATCGTAAAAAATCGAATATTCGGTGGCAAAAAGGCGGACTGCCACATTCTCACAACCTAAAGGTTCATCGCCGATAAGCTGTATTGTTGGCACTAGGGATATTTCAGCTTCAAACAACACAAGCGACGTTAGCGTTTTTGGCTTTTAGTAAACAAAAAACAGCAGTGCATGTCTATCAGTTGAATTAGAAAATTTAATAATAATAACAGAAAGTAATTATTGAATACAAAATTATTAATGTTAAATAATTATAATTACATTTATTTTATTATTATAATTATCATTAATTGTTAATATATAAATATTATTATTAATTATTATTATCCATATTTGTCATTAATTAAAGACAGCAACACTTTGACATTCACCAAAACAGGTATTTGTCATTCACTGCAACATCAAACAGCTCTTCTTGGTTCACAAAACAGCTGTTTTCGGTTCACAAAGCAGTTCGTTTCCCATTTACCAATACTGTATTTTGTGAATGTACTCCAATCAATGACATATAAGTTAGAGGATTATTGTTTAAAATGGAGTATGGAAGTAAACCTAATGAAGTCAGAAATAATGGTGTTCAGAAAGGGAGGTTGACTTTCGGCCCAAGAAATTTGGACTTACAAGCAAGAACCAGTGAAGAAAACGTCAGAGTACTGTTACCTTGATGTAATTCTAACATCAAATATGTCTTTCACCAAACACATCAACAACCGAATTGAGCAAGCAAAAAACAGCATTAACTCGACATGGAGTAATTTCCTAGACAAAAGCGAAATCACATTGGCAGCAAAATGGAAGCTATTTTTGGCAGTTTGCAGGTCAATCCAAGCGTATGCAGCACAGTTTTGGGGCTACACAATGCCGAAAGAGGTAAACAAGTTCCAGCGGTATTTCTTGAAAAGAGTGCTGAGGCTACCGGACACAATCCCAAACTATGCATTGTCATTGGAAACTGGTACTGAAGACAGTCACTTCTATACATTCGGTCTGCATATGCAAAATACATCACAAAGACTTTACTGTTATATAACGCAGATAGATTGCCTCATTAGTTGTCCAAAGCTATTCTAAGAAGAAACTTTGTGTGGGCAAATAAATTTATTCAGCTGGGAGCAGAACACAATATAAGTTTTCAATAGAATACTGGGATAGAAGAAAACTGGTGTAATCGTTCCAATAAGCTCATTGAGCCTTAAAAATGGCTTCGTGGAGTACTATGCTGAAAAAAGTATTAGGTAGCACAAACCGCTTAAATATTTTAAAGCCAACCTAACTCAACGTGAAATAACGATGATAATAAAAGCACTCTGTGACATATTACCACTAAATGCAAATCTTTTCACGCCAGATATGTCAACCATTTGTACGCTATGCAACAGGAATGAGTAGGAAAAACTGACGCATTTCATATCAAGATGCCCTGTTTTAAATGAATTTAGGGTTTCAGATTTTAAGAAAAATTCAATTGTGCAAAATGAGCTGGTAAACATATTAAACGGTGACCATGAAATCAGGTGGAAGACTCTAGCAAGCTATATATTTACAATATTAAATTATAGAAACTTTTTAATATCAGAATTCAGCTAACGGCTAACAGCCATGCTGAAAAATCACCACTCGTACTTTCTTTCTTTTTTCCAAAAATGTATAAATTAAGTTAATTTTAATCTGTACCAGAACAAACGATTTGAAAGAAAAGTATGTTTGTGTACTTCCAGCTTAATTAATTAATTAATTCAAAAACCAGAAAGAAGGTCATCATTGGCTATGCCAAAGATATAACACTCTGCACGCTCCTCCGGGTTACATACAACCGAACGGCGACAAATGCCAGATGTCAGATATGCTTAGTGATGGCAAATTAAATGTATTAATCGATTATTTGATCATATGATTAATTGAAAGGCAACGATTATTAATTGCAATTAATCGCAACAAATTAATTGATTAACCGATTAATTGATAGCCCAAAAAAAAGGTCTTTTGCCAGTGAGTTTTTCTACGAATGCGACAAAATTAATCGATTCGATGTTTTCGGCTAAAATTGGAAATTATCTTGAAAATACAAAAATAAATTTTGTCTGAGTGCCAAATGCGAAAACAATTGATTATGATTGATTGATTATGAAAATTTAGCGGCTCATTTATTAAAATAAAAAGAAACATGCACTATTATTTGTTTAATTCAACAATAAGAGTTTTGATAGGCGGTTAGTAGTTCATCTGTTACGTTTTTCCGTAGGGATTGCACCCGCTTTGGTAAAAGCCATTCCGATGGGACGGAATTTCCAATTGAAAAACAAAACTTATTGGGGGTATACGGTTTTCTTCCCAATCGTCAACCACATTTGACTAGAGGTTGCTCTAACTCATCGTCCTTTCTTCTTCGTTTGTGGGCCAAAGTCTCATGATGAGCCCATACATGAAACTCATTATCAAAAAACAATAAAACAGTGTCGATTATTTAAGAAATAATCGATTATTTTTCCAGTTAATCGAATAGAATTTTCGCTGCAATTCAATCGAAATATGAAAGAATCGTGCCATCACTAGATATGCTTCCTTTCTTTACATCACTATACTCCCTCTGTCACAGTTTGAGTATCAACAAAGAACGATACGATACGTTAAATAACAAAAAACTTTTTCTAATAAGAACATTAATTTAAAAGGGGGTTTGTTTGGGAGGTACCCCCCTAGTGGTCCGATTCGGCTGATTCCGGCAAATGTGCAGCGTATGTAGAAATGTACAAAATTGCAGCTCTCTAGCTCAAAAACTGTGGGACTAGTTTTGATACAGACGGACGGACATGGCTAAATGAACTCGTCTCATCGAGCTGACCACAAATATATTTATACTTCATGTGGTCTGCGATGTCTCCATCTGAGTGTTACAAACTTCATGACACACTTAAAATTTGTACTATTCACTCCCATGATACAATAATACAAGGTACCGCCACTAGGGCCTTTTACGCTCTTGCAATTTACTCACTCTCAATTTATGACGTCATTCGCACATCAGTGTATATAACGCTGAAATAATTCATTTAGTGTTGAACATGATTTGAAATTGCATTGAAAATTGAAGAATTTGAAGGATATCAGTGTATAGAACGCTGAAATAATGCATTTAGTGTTGAACGTAATTTCAAAATGCAATGAAAATTGAAGAATTTGAAGAATTTTCATAGCACTGCTTCTTCAACTATCAATTCATTTTCAATTTATGTTCAACACTAAATGCATTATTTCACCGTTCTATACACTGATATGCGAATGACGTCAACAATTGAGAGTGAGTAAATTTCAAGAGAGTAAAAGGCTCTAGTGGCGGTACCTTGTATTATTGTACCATGGATTAAACTGAATGGAGAGCCTCATACAAACATCCATACACACACACAAGTAGAGAATGAGAGAGAGAAAGAAAAAACAGAAAATCAAGCACATGATAAATCAGAGACTAAGCAAAACTCACTTCAAACTCTTCCCGTCACTCGCTTTCTATGACACTGTGTAATTCGTTCTCCTCTCTCTTAGCATAAAAATGTCCTCAAAATCCAACTGGCATAGCAGAGCAAATAGATTTTTTGCACCTTTCATACAAATAGAAAACACACGACGAAACCGAACAGAAACATGGGTCGCTCGGCTTAAAACGTCGACAGCGTCTGTGGTACACGACAGATTCGTGAAAGACAAATATTTTCAACTTCGTTCTTATTGTGCACCGACTCGACAAGCAAATTTCATACAAATACAAAACACACGACGAAATCGAACAGAAACGTCGGTCATTTGGCTAAAAACGTCGACAGCGTCTGTGGTACAGCAGACGCTGTAGGTTTCGTCGTGTGTATTGTATTTGTATGTAATGTGCTTGCTGACTCGGTGCACAATAAGAACGAACTTGAAAATATTTGTCTAGCACGAACCTGTCGTGTATGTCTAGCAGCGTACTTCGGTAAAAAATATTTCTACAATGAGTGCATCCACACAAGAGATATTTTTGGGCAGAATACAAGCCGAAGGCATGTGCTTGTAGGCAAGAAACTTGCGACGCTTACGGGGTAGCTTTGTCTGCTGTACCACAATCGCTGTCGACGTTTTTAGCCAAACGACCGACGTTTCTGTTCGATTTCGTCGTGTGTTTTGTATTTGTATGAAATTTGCTTGCCGAGTCGGTGCACAATAAGAATGAAGTTAAAATATTTGTCTTTCACCAATCTGTCGTGTATGTCTAGCAGCGTACTTCGGTAAAAAATAATCTTACAATGTATCAGCTCTAACCGAAAAACCGACCACCAGTCAAAGATGCTTTTCTCTCTCTCTCTCTCTCTCTCTCTCTTCGTGTGTGTCGTCGTTGTTCTTGTTGAGAGAGAACATACAACAGAGCTCTCTTTCTGAATTTCCGTTTATTGCGAAGGGAAGTGCGGGTCGCTACTGTTGTTTGGTTTTGTGCACAGCTTATCAACAACAACACACCAGCAATTACTACAGTTGCATTTTCGCTCTTCTCTTTAATCATTTATTATTCTTTTCATTTGTGTGTGCCCTACTCGACGCCGAGTTCGCATATTAATTTGTACGCATGTCGCTGAATCTTTGCTTTTATATGTCATATAAATCAATACGTTATGTAACCCAATTCTTTAAATTATTAATTATAATGTGCTATAATGAAATAAATGAATAATATTATAGAACACAACTCTAGTAATTTTTTTAAAACTAAAAACTAAAACTTGAGTCCTAACATTATGTGCTGCAGTATCACTTCAATAGTGTGCTTATATGGGTGAGGCACATTACTTTTTTTAGCCATAACCTCCTATAATTGAAATCATTTGTTTTGAAACAATTTAAAATGATAATTAACTCAATATATGCACAAATACAGTTAAAAAAAATATATATATGCACAAATTGGGTGGTGTGCAAGGTATGTATGTATGTACGCTTTTGCGAACTGAAGTTTATGTTGTGCCTTGATTTTTTTTCTTTTCGATTTTTGCCAGTCAGTGTCAATGGGTAATTTGTATGTGTTAAGAAGTGTGCCTGATAAACTAACACATATATGTATATTTCTTTCTCTGATTTAACATCTACTCAATTATGTACACCAACAAACATTATCGACTTGTTACTCTCTTTATTAGAAAAAGAGTCTGCCTTTAATGGTGGGTGGGTAGCTGTGTGATTGAAGGTCATTTTACCATGTTACCTCTTACTACAAGATGGGGTGCTTGAAAGTTATGTAATTTTAACTGAGTAAATAATAAGAGATTCATTGCTGACATTTTAATAACAGGAAACTTTTACAATGCTTGCTTGCCAAATGTGAGGAAAGAAAGCCAAGAGAGCGCGCACTTACTTTAAAGGTAGCCATAAACGGCCACCATGTATGACCAATTTGCTTGATTACTTGTAAATAAAGATTACAAAAACATTGCCATTTTCAGCTAATGATAAAGTCGATGCTCAACAGCAAATGAACAAAATATTTGACTACAACACCACAGACCAATAACAGAGGACTGCGCCAGCAACCATTAACGTGTTTGACAATAAGTTTTTCTTTTCAAATCATACAAATCGGTCAGGCATTTTGATGATCTATGACTACCTTAAAGCTCACCAAGGTGTTCCGTGTTCTTGTGCCAAACTTGATTCATTCATTGAGCTGCGCAATGTGCAAACATTAGAAGGAAGTGTCAGAAATAATGAAACACAAACAACAAAAACGATGGTGATGATAATTATTGTGCCCCTAACACGGTCAAATGAATTTGATCCTACGGTATCAGTGTTAGTGAATGTGTGCGTCTCATGTACAATATTTGAGCATTGTTTGAAGCAATATCAGAATCGTTTTGATTTTGCTTCCAACAAAAGAATTTTCCTATTCCTCTTTGATCGTTTTCGCTGCTGGGTGCACTTCTGCATACGTAGAAAGACAGACTACAAGAAATGAGCAGTTGAACGTTTGAACCAATTTGTAGTTTCAAATCCCCATGTGTACATACCATTGAAACCGTGTAAGGGGCACTTATGGTGAAAACACGAAAAGACTGGACAAATGAAGCGCTCTCTTTCTATTTTTTTGCCCAACAACAAATTGTGTGCATGTTTCATCGAAATGTTCCTCGAAATTGCAAAATTACATACAATTTGTTGTTGGGCTAAAAAAATAGAAAGAGAGCGCTGCATTTGTCCAGTCTATACTTTTTAGTCTTTGGAGCTATTAATAAAGTTTGGAACAAGAGAGCAAATTTAAGCTTAAGAAGCTTTTGTTTACAGCTGGGAACAATTTAATATTGTACATTACATACAAAAGCGCCAAATAAAGGCTATACAGGAATAACTGTTATTTTTGCTTCGTAGAATTGTTTATTTTTTCTTTATGTAATGCAAAGGAAATGTAATATGTAATGCAAAAAAGCTGAACAAGATAAATATGAAACAAAAAATTATATATGTACATACGTGATACGATGAATTTATGTACATATGCATAATATAAATATGTTTAAATTATTAGAAACACATAATAAGCATATAACCCAACAAATGTCTACGGTCATACCTTGCCGCCTATAATTTTGTTTTGATTTTCTTGTATTTGAAATCCACAGACAGTCTAACTGCACTTGGAATTCAAATCTTTTATATATGTCATGCCCTTTATTCTATGGCAATGGTTCGCCATCACAGAACTAGAATAATTATTTAATGTTGTGTATTTGGGGCGTAAATACATACAGATATACGGAGAAAAGCACAAGCCACAAGCACAGGCACAGAATAATTTAGAACAAGAGCATGAGTTAGTCTAGTGTGTCTTGGAGTTTAAAGTTGGCTACATGCAGCAGATACAGTTACTTTTAAAGAGTATTTATGCTGACTTAATGACACTCTCTTATTGACCACCCGCCCACTACTAACAGATAAGTCATAACAGTATCACCACTGCCTTTTTTCCTTCCTATCACCTATTCAACCAATCTTCATTGATTACTCAAATCAAAAGTTATGTTAAAAGAATAAAAAAAGTCTTGTTAATGTATCTATTTATATATTTATATTAGTAAATATAACATAATGCAAGAACACTTACTTGCCAACAAAGTTCTCTAGGACAGAACTTTTGCCCGCTGATTGACCACCAACAACTGCAATCTGCGGTAGATCAAGTTGCATATGGACACCCAATGAAGTAAAAGCATCCTGCAGTTTATTCACAATCGGAATAAGATTTTCCATATTGATGATTAATTTCGCTTAGATAACGCCGTAAGGTAACCAAACAGAATAGAATATAAATAGACGTGCGTTGATTGTTGGAATAAAATTATTATAGACTTCGACTTCAAGTTAACTTGGTATCGTCTTCTCTCTTGCTGTCTTCGTTATTTTACTTTGTTAAGTGTTATATATATATATTGTTGCCTTAGTCACTTTCAGTTTATTTCCTTACAACAGACAACCAATTTACAAGCGAACAGCAACAAACTCACGCACGCATTAATACTATGCTTTCAACTCACGCACGATTCTACTACGTACGCATACGCTCCCTCACTCACAGTTTGAGAAGAGAGAGCAAGCAAAAGCAAAGCTTGTAAAATAATCGCCGACTCAGTTTTGCTTCTTTTTCACAGGTTCCCTTCTTCCAATTTTTGTTGGTAGACTCGTCGTCTTGTCTGTTGTTGTTATTATTTTTAATCAAATGTCGATTGATTTTCTTTCTCCAAGAATCTTTCGTTAGTACCACAACTTTTCAAGTTGGAATTGATTTATCATTTCAATTTAGCTTCTTGTTTTGTTTGTTGTTGTTGTTGTTGCATTACAATTTTTTTCGATTTTTTTTTTTACCTAAAAACGAGCGATAAGAAAAATTATAACATTCGTAAAATTTTGTACGCGTATAAAGCACAAAAATGAATTGATATATTAGTATGGAAATATAAATATTGTAAGCACAAAAAAAAATAATACAATACACTAATAAATAGATTTTTTTTTTCTTTTTTTTTTTTAATGATTTTAAATTTATGTATTGTTAATTGAATTTTTCGGGAATAATTTCTTTTTGTTTTTTGAAAACCGACAGCTACGAATACTTCTATGGTTTGGTTGGTTGGTATCTATCACGATTTTGATAAGCTAAACGACTGATTTCGATTTTTCTAGTTTCTGCTCTGCACTGTGTTTTCTTTTCTTTTTTTCAACTGTGTTCTTGTACCATCATTGTCGCTATCGTTGCCGTTGTTGATGTTTTAGCTTTTGTATGTTGTTGGGTATCGGCGAGCAGTTTTATTAAAACGGAAAGAACATAGCATAACAGAAAGCTCTTTTCCTGAGAGATACTCGTTCAGGAGCATGGTAAGAGAGTTAAACTTTTGCACTGGAGAGCACGCGCATGCGTTCTTCTTCTTGTTGAAAATGTCATTCACCGCCATTATTTGACAACAATTAATTAATTTTATAGATTATTTTGTTTTAGAACGATCATCCGAACGTCAGCGAGTTGTGTGTATACGAAATTTTTTTAAACATTAATTTAAATTAACGTTTCATTATATGAAAAAAAAAACACACACATGACTCACTCAACATGCGTTCCTGTGCTCTGCTCTCTTGACACGTTAAACACACAAACGCACGCACACCATAAATGCAACCTTCTATCTCCAGCAAACAAGCAAGCAAAAAAAAATCTAGTAAGACCCATGCGCACACAATAAGTCACTTTTGACCGAAATCAAAGCAAGATTTTTAACTTGGTTTAAATTAAAAATCACCATTTAAATTTCATTTAACGCACAAAAACACAAAGCAAGCAAGTGTTAAAAAAATATATATTAAATAGAAAATAACACCGAAAACGTACTATTCTCCACACCAAATTCATACGGTAATTCATCAAGTTGTGGAAGCGTAATATATTAGAGATGTGCAAACGAACACAAGTACACAAAAATAAAACAAAACGCAGCTAAATGCAATGTATTAAAAAATTTGCTTTGCTACAGCTGCCAATCGGAATCAGAATCGTGGCTTCTCCAGAGCAAGAGTACAATGTGGTATTTGTTAAGGTATGATTCCACGTACAAATTTTTTGCGCAAAAAATTTTGTAGTGTTGCCTTTTACGCTACAAAATTTTGTGCAAAACTTTCGTTTCTTTGTTGAGCTCATTATTCGAAATTAGTTCAGACAGTGTGGATAGTGATTGTGCGGCAGTAATAGTAATTGCTATAATATACATGCAATACCCGCTATGGTGACCACTTCTGTTTCAGCACCGCCCTAATATAAATAAATAAAATAATTACTGAGTCCCCATAATCATTTCAATGTAATAAAGCTTTTTTATTCTGTTTCTTTGCCGCCGTAAAAGGATATATATAGACTTATTTATAATTTAAAATTTAAATATAATAGTTTTAAATAATCAATAAATAATGGTTTTTTTCTTTTTTAAAATTAAAAAATACTGCAATATGCATTATTGATTATAATGCAGTTAGTATGAAATATTCTAAAAACTTTATAGAAATAATACAATTTAATAAAATCATTAATATTTTAAATATAATAATGAATGAAATATTTACAAAATCGCCATATTCATTGTTGATATTATGAAGCATTTGCATTCTGTTTGTTTACCGACGGCAAGTTGCATTTTTCTTCAATTTTTCATCGCCCGCATCTGTATGCCATTCACGCATTCACGGCTACAATATTCTGTCAGAAATTTGTAGAAAATCAAAACGTTTTCATTTTGCCACAAATTTTTGTACTAACACGCAAACAGCGCTTTCCACGAACAAAAATGGATCTTCTTGTTTTTGCGCAAAGAAAATTGTACGTGGAACCCATGGTGTAAGAAATAGAGGTGGCGCCAATTTTTTACAGTTGCGTGTCGTTCTCAATTTTTGACGTCATTAGCATATCAGTGTATAGAACGCTGAAATAATGCATTAAGTGTTGAACATGATTTGAAAATGCATTGAAAATTGAAGAATTTGAAGGATATCAGTGTATAGAACGCTGAAGTAATGTATATAGTGTTGAACATAATTTGAAAAAGCTTCAAATTCTTCAATTTTCAATGAATTTTTAAAAAATGTTCAACACTAAATGCATTATTTCAGCGTTCTATACACTGATATGCTAATGACGTCAACAATTGAGAGAGTAATTTTTGAGAGAGTAAAAGGCCATTTTGGCGGTACCTTGTATTATTGTACCATGGTGGAATCCTACCTTTATAGAACTGTTAATATTGCGAATGTTTTCTGCCTTTGCTTGTTCTTCTGCTTTTGTCATTCACATTATAGCGCTAACTATTAATTTCTTTGCAACCCTACCGATGTGAATGAAGTTAACCAACACCCGCAAATGTCAGCAGCTGTCAAAAAGCGGAAGTATGAACGTACGTCAGATTTCGTCTTCCTTCTTTTCGTTTTCAAGTTTTCTGGACGGAAGTTGTGTCTTGTGCTGTTCGCGTTTCGTGTCGTAAATAAAGGACTTAAAGTAATTAATTGAATTAAGAAAAATGTACTTCAAATTGTTTGCAAACAAGACAAGTCCAAATTTAATCAAATGCATTTGTTTCTCTTGTCAACAAGCAATGAAATAAAACTTATTTTTATTGCTTTCAATTAATGGAGAAGAACACGTGTTTATGTTGTTGCATCCATTTGTTCTAATAATGAGTTAATATTTTATTTATTATTTCAGCATGCGTTACGTGGCTGCATATCTTTTGGCTGTCCTCGGTGGACATGAAAATCCCAAGTCTGCTGATCTTGAGAAGATTCTCAGCTCGGTAGGCATTGAAGTCGACAGCGAGCGTTTGACGCGCGTTGTGAAGGAGCTCGATGGCAAGAGCATTGATGAATTGATCAAGCAAGGCCGTGAGAAACTCTCATCTTTGCCTGTAGGAGGAGGTGTAGCTGCAGCTGTTGCTCCAGCTGGTGGCACCCTGGCAGCTGCCACCGGTAATGACAAAAAGGAGGCGAAGAAAGAGGAGAAGAAGGAGGAATCTGAATCCGAAGATGATGATATGGGCTTCGGTCTCTTTGAATAATTAGGTTCATACTCCAAAATTTATACAAAACAGCACGTGGCAACATCCATTAAAATTTTAAGGTAAATACCCATTTATATGCATTCTGGCTGCCTGCATATGAAGATGTTTCTTTTTTACATGATGAAAAAAAAACTTACCATCTTTCGACTGATAATACACGTTGATGTTATACAAATTTCACTGAATTCTTAAAGAAAACAAAAAATTATTGTTTTAACTTAAAAATATTTTACTAATGCGCCGCCATTTTGATTTCAGTTACTCGTATATACGCACACTCGGGTCCATAACATCTAGTTCTATCTGAAAGGCAGCGTCGGTTTTGGATTTCTTGTGTTTATGTATTACTAATTTGAAATACTTTTATTTCCATGAAATAAAATTTGGTTTTTACCACATGTGTAACAACAATAATTTTTATTCACCAAGGCAAACCCAAAAAATAAGTTTCTTTTTCTTACTTTTTTTTTTTAAACTAAGTATAATAAGGACAATGAAAATTGAACGAAATAGGGTAATAACTTTTGTTGGTATCATCTTCATTTTATTTAGCCCAGTAAAACTTAACAATAATACTATACAATCTCTAGATCATTTTAATCTTTACGCTTCCGGTGACTGCTCTTCTTCTAGAATATAGTCTTCTTCATGGTATAATTGACATGGTTGCTCTGACAATAGAGCAAGTTCTGCTGTTGCATTCGTCGTATTCTCTGCTGATGGCCAGTTATCTTCACAATGGTTTTTACGTTGACGACGTTTGGCCAGAAATGCATCAAATTTATTAGTAGATTGTGCAGCTTCAGTTAGCTTATGTTGTATGCGATCTAATACAGTGTCATTTTTTGCCACAAATGCAGCAGGTGTGCTACTACCAACGTCACTTGCCGTACTGCTGCTTGTTTCTTTGTGTTCCTCCCATGCTTGTCGTGTCTTGCGTATTTTTGTTAGGATTTTTGTCATAAGATCATGATGATCCAAACCGAGAACATCATGTCGCATTTCAGTCATTTTATAGTCATTATAAACTATTTGGGTCTGTGGTGTTGGTGATCCTGGTTTGCTACCATCTCCATAGAACTCGCGTCGTACTGTCTGTGCTATATCAAAGCTGACATGTGGAGTTTGTTGCCTTCTCGATTGCTCCTCGTCAATTATATCGATATAAAATTTATCAAAATCAATATCACGCAGTATACCTTCAACTTGATTGATATTTCCACCGTATTTATCGCGGACAAATTTAATGCGTGGCACTTCTCCCATCAAACGTAGTTGGGAAAATTCATGACGTAAAATGCCACTGCAACGTTGCAATTCCACTTCAAGTTTTGCATCCGCGTGAACATCACCGCTGCCCAGCCAATAAACATTCATGCAAGCAAAATCTGATGTAATCTTAACGCGTGACACTTGCATACTACGTCCGAGTATATTGTCCGAAGCTTCACACGTAGCAAGCAAGTCTGTTATATGTGCCATAAAAAGTTTATTAAGTACAGACATACGTCGGGTGTCATTTTTACCATTTCCCCTACGCCCAGTACCGATGCTGTTGCCACTGTTGCTTTTACCGAATTGCAATCCATGGAAAACAACACTAGGCGTTGTAATATCATTTGATGTTGAAGCATCTGTCGTTGGGTACCAACGTTTCTTGATGCCTGACACACGATTTCCAAAGAGTTTACTTATAATTTTTCCTTGCCGATGAATGCTGGATTTCCTACTATTCGTGCTTTTTGACATAAAATAGACATTCGTAAAAAGGGTTTTGCCACCGTATTGTATTCCCTTATACTGCCCCACCAAGATATTGCGTAACATCTCCTTTTAGTTCTCCTCCCACTCACTACCGGTATTCAATATAAACACTTTTTACGTTCGAAGTTGTTTATTTCCTTTCACATTGAGGTTGAGTTGATGTTCATATTAGAGGTGGAGAACTATCGATAGCACTATCGAGTAGCCCAGCACTATCGACTGTTTTCGATAATTTCTCTTGAAAACTTTGCATATCACTTTAAACGGACCCGCACACGGTCATGCTTCAAATATCATGCATTAATGTATTTAAACGATTTAGTCTTTTCACACTGAGCATTTTATGCTGCATTCACAGAAAGTGAAAGGAATTGCATATTGTGTCTTCAGAACAGCAGTTTTTTGTTTTGGTTATACACACACTTGGAACTTCGCGGGCACGTTGGCTAAATTAAAACTAAAAATTTGTGAAAAATATGTGATTTAGAACATTGCAAATAGTTCTTGCAGCTCCCTTTTTCATTCCTGATACTTATTTTATTAAAATCTTTTAATAAAATTAAAAATTTATGATTTACTTAAAGATGTTTTGTGCCATCATCAGGGGTTTTGTGTTGGCACGCAACAAAAAGAGATTGGACCAAACCAAAAACCACTCCAAAAAATGGTTTGGTTCGGTTCATGATAAAAAGGTAATTCTTTATCATAATAGTGCATTCAGACAGAGCAGAACTCGCACAAGAACTCGTGTTCAAATTACAACAGCCACAGGGAAAATAAACGAATTTTGTAATTGTTGTTGTAACTCAGAACTCGAGTTCTCATGCGAGTTCTGCCAGAACTCGCTGGGCTGACATGGTTAATCTAAAAAGCATTGGTAAAATTTGAACTCTTTTAGGTGATTGTCGATAGTCTTGTTCTTTCTTTTTATTGCGTGACAATAAACAGCTGATGATGGCAGATTATATATTTAAGAAAATATTAATTGTAATTTTTTTTGTAATCTATTAACAAAATACGTAGCAGGAACAAAAAAGGGAAATGCCAGAACTATGTGCATACACTGCAAAATGTTCCAAATCATGTAGTTTTCATAAAATTTAAATTTTTATTTCTCACAATTGCCACAACGTTCCATTTTTGCATTTGTGTGTGTAATGAAAACAAAAACCAAACAAAAAATAGCTGCTCAAAACTCGCAACTCAGAACTCGGTGACAAAAGACGGGTAACCAGAACTCGCTGTCTGAACACACTATAAATCTACTCAAATTTATTTTATTTGACTTAAGGGCAAATATAGATGAAGACCTTTTAGAAGACATTCTTTTATTAAATTTGAAAAAAATAATGAATAATTGAAAAGAAATTATTTAATAACCTATGTAAATTGTTGCAAAGCAATTAAAGAAAAATGCCTTTTAACTTGCTTTCATAATCAAATGTTTCTTGAATAATTTTCGTAAAAGAAAAGTTTTGATACATAATATAGACACTTAGTGCAAAAATATTTAACCATTTGAACCGAACCGAACCGCGGTTCAGAGGTACCCATGATCTGGTTCTTGCACCGGTACAAGTTTCCTCTAAGTGGTGCGAACCACTGAACAGGTAAAGTCATTGCAAGAGTGGAAAAAGGTAATTTGAATTAATTATTTTTATACTCTTCAAGGGAGTGAATAGTATTATAAGTTTGTCATGAAGTTTGTAACACACAGAAATGTCTCTTTCGCAGACCGCATAAAGTATATAAGTATATTTTTGATCTGTGGCGGGATATCGTTGTTAAATGTTTATGCAATAACCGTTTTGTCCCTTCCAGAAAATTAGCGGATATTGGAGAGCATCGTATGAATTGTGTGTGTCAGCGATGAACTCCAGATTATTGTTTCTTTTTCGAATCACAATTTCTCGAGTCTCTGTGCGGTCGCCAACCATGATTCCAGCAACGTCCGCATTGAATCTACACACATCTTCTCCAGCTGGTGTTTTATTAGGATTGATGACAATAGCGTGATTGTCATTTTGCAATTCGTGCATTTGTGATCTGCAGACTTTCAATAATTTATGATGCGCATGGCGTTAGGCGAAATGAGGTTAGTGTAGCCACAACGCATCCACGCGATTGGCGTCCTCACCGCCCAAAAAAATAAAAAATGTATGTGTTTCGTTTTGCATTGGCAGCAATGAGCCCACTTTGTGGTACACTTGGTCTCTGATTTTGAACGTTGAATTGAATTGTTGGCCATTTGCCGCAGTATTATGAACCATTTCTGTTGCTCCGAACGATGTCATTTGAAGCATGAATTAAATGTGCGAATGGACTTCAGGAAGAGGTTTGAATCTGGATCCGTGCCGATGAGCAAGCCGTTCAATGGTTCTGGTGGTTTCTCAATTTATGATAGTTTCCTGATGCGCAACACATACCAGCTAGCTCATGTTTAAATTTGAGCGCATGAAAATGGGGACTTTCTTTATCCAATGCACCAATCAGTACCGATGAACGGAATATTCAATATCTGGCTCATACTCGAATGTGAGACAAAGGAACGAAGCGGATGTAAATGCTCGATGTACTTGTTGACGTTGTCGGTCATTTGCTCTGTTTGTGTCAATTGCTAAGCGCGCGCGAATGTCTCCGTTCCAATTGTCGTTGTTGATTTCGTTCGTGAATTTACAGTTTACCTATTCAGTAATTATGAGATAATTTGCCTTGAAACTGTTTGTTGCACTTAAGGGGTCACCAAGATGGCTTATGCTTCAGTTAAACCCGGTAGGTGGAGCTGTTGTAGAAATACAGACAATTTTTAACCAAATTTTTAACATTTTTTTATCTAGCGAACACTATACTAAGCCGATTTTAATATATTTTTTTTTTAAATAACAAATGAAGGCTAATGAAAAGAGTTGCATACTTATTTTTTTCAGTTTTTAACTTTTAACATAATATTTTTAAGTATTAAGTTTTTTGAAAACCACTGCAAGAAAAAGCACAAAAAGTTTTTATACGTTTTTTCGGTTTTAACGCTTTGGTTGTTGTTATTGTTGTATTTTCCTCTCTGAGTACACACTTTTTGGGCTCTTCGTTTCCGTATTTGATGTTCATTGAGAGCGGGACAAGAGACAAAAATTTCTTTCCCTAATGTAATTCCAAAAATATTTTTATTGCATATCCAAAAGTGTTTGTCAGCGTTACAAAAAATGTAAATTTTTTTGCTTTTTTTTTCTTATTGTTAAGAACTAAGATTATAATTATAAATTATAATTTAGTTATTTTTAATATAAGCAATAGCGACAGAGGCCTTCTGCTCAGGAGGAAAGTTAAGAAGGATAGGCGGATGAACTAGAAAAGTGCAGGACCAGACTTACTCTCAATGTAAATACCTTTAATAATAAATATGACGTTTTTGGCATTTTATGCGATCTTTAGTTCTAATTACTTGAGCTAATCCATAATAAAACCTTGATGGTCAAATGTGTAATGTTCTAAATAATACTTAAGCTTACAAAAAAAAAAAAAGAAACCGCGATAACTTATATCAACGTGATACCTACCAATAGATAGCTACATTATTATATTTTAATATAAAATATATTGAAAACTTTAAATTGGAAAAAAAGAAAACACAATTTTGCTTCAATTTTTGCTTATTTTTTTTTTTTTAACCTAAAATAATTTAAAAACCTTCCGAATGTAATGTTCGCGACCGCGGAAATGTCTATATATAAGATATTAATCTTTGAAGTCTCTTAATTTGCACTTAACTTTATCTCTTATTCTTGTCAGTTGTTCTCCTGAACTCTCTTAAGTAATCTTGAGTCATTTGAAATTATGTTATGTTAGGTTAAGTATTGCATGAAATGTATTATAAATAATTTAGTCGAGTAAGAATGAAACAATAAAAAGACAGAAGCAATCAAGAAGGCAAAGAAGAAGAACGTCTTGTATTTCTCCTTACCTGGAGCACCAAATAAAACAAGAAAACTTTACTGAGAGCCGACAAACCTCGGAACCACTCCTGGATGGATTCGTCAATAAAAATTTTTTAATTGTTTCTTAAATAAATCAAATAAATTGGTGGTAATATAAATATAATAAAAATATTTTAATATTAAAAAAGTCTGGGCTCGCTGTATCGCTACACTACCGCAATTGTTTTTGCGTGAAAACGTTTTTCATGAACCAATATTATTACATAATACTGTTGGAATTTTCTACAGAGCAAGCACAGAAACGCAGTGTGTAGCTTAAAGAAACTGAGAACTGCACAATAACAATCACATGGCTTTACACAACCGATCAGCGTACAGCAAGAGAACAGAAAAGAGTGACACACAAACTTCTCTATTCTCCCATTCTACTGCGCTCCCAACATCAATGGCTGTGTCTGACTATAAGCAAGAGATGTGCAACGGAGACATCGTTTTTCCATTCATACTATTTGTTTTTGGGTATGCCAAAATTGGTAATAAGAAGAGCTGTTTAGCTTTGACGCCCGTCAGTCAGATATTGCTATTGCAACAGTATACATGTTCCTTTCGCTTATTATACTCTTCACGGGAGTGAATAGTATTATAAGTTTGTCATGAAGTTTGTAACACACAGAAGGAGCCATCGCAGACCACATAAAGTATATATATTTGTGATCAGCTCGATGAGACGAGTTGATTTAGCCATGTCCGTCTGTCCGTCTGTCTGTCTGTATGTATGCAAACTAGTTCCTCAGTTTTTGAACTAGAGAGCTGAAATTTTGGACATAGTTTTCTTTTTACCATACGCAGCACATTTGTCGGAATCAGCTGAATCGGACCACTGGGGAGGGTACCTCCCATACAAACCACCCTTTAAATTAATGTTCTTATTAAAAAAAATTTTTTGTTTTTTAACATATGGAACTTAAATTGCGACACTATAAGTTTGTCATCTATGGCCATCAATCATGTAAATTTCATGATCCTAGGGCTACTAGGTGGGGTACCTCCCATACAAACCACCTTGTACATAAATAATTGATTCAATAATAAAAGTAATTATGATTATTATCATTCACTAAAGACAGCAACACTAAGTTTGACATTGACCAAAACAGGTATTTGTAATTCACTACAACATCAAACAGCTCTTTTTGGTTCACAAAACAGTTCAAAAAGTAGTTCTTTTCCCATTTATATTTTGATAATTTCACAGGTTGGCTTGGCGGACGAGTTCCGTTTTGTTCGCTTATAAAATTAATGTAGTTGTAATAGTGTTATAATTTATAGAAAAAGCATTTACTGCTACTACAATATTGCAGCTTTTCATTCTTTACACAGCAAAGTTTCTTCAAATGTGATTTTCGAATTAAATTATTATCATTTAAGCCTTACTATAAGGTAAAGAAAACATTTGTTTACTTGCAATATAAGGAAAAAATGTCCCTACCAACGATCAAATAGGTAAAGTAAATCATTTTATTCTGTCAAAGATCAATGCACTGACTCAAACATACTTCTCTGTAGACAATGCTATTGATCTGGAAGAGGCTGTTCATTTCCCAACAGAATTTCATTCTCTACAGCCTTCTGGTTTGCGCCCACTTAAATTAGTTCTAAAAGTAGGGTGTCAATATTTTATTACGGAACCTTAATCCACCAAAATTGTGCAATGGTACACGTTTACGGATAAAATCATTAAAAAAAACTACATAATAGAGTGTACAATACTGACTGGATGTGGGACTGGTGAAGTCGTTTTAATTCCCCAGATTCTATTAATACTAACGGATCTACGTTTCCAATTTAGAAAATTGCAATTTCCTATAAAATTGTCATTTTCAATGACAATTATCAAATCACAAGGTCAAACATTCAACGTTGTGGGATTATACCTGAGCATTCAGTGTTTTTCCCATGGATAGTTATATGTAGCTCTTTCACGCGTCAATTCAGTTCGTATTGTGTAATGTCAAAAAAGCTGTAGAAATTGCATACAAAGACATATTGTAAACAAAAATTTGTTAAAAAATTAATTAATAAAATTGCATGCTATCAATACCAAAGCGATATTTTTTAAATTTCACCCGTGCAAAGCAGGGCGATTTGCTAGTTTAAAGAATAAATGTACAATAAAATTGCCACTCAAACTGATGTGATGCTAAGAAAGGAAGGTTGGATGTAACCCGGAGGAATGTGAAGAGTATTACATCTTTGGTATAGCCAATGATAGCCTTCTTTCTGGTTTTTAATTATTTTTACAATTTATCCATACCATTTTATAGGCTTTGACGCCTGTGCACAGTGGTCCGACCAGAAGGCGTTGGCGGACAAAATTCAAAAACTCATTTAATTAAGCTGAAAATATATATTTAGGGGTTTTAAGGATCAGTGATGACGAATCTGACCTTAGTTTTAGCAAATTTTAAATTCATTCAATACTATAAATACATTTTTACTTCCGTAATTAGCTGGTGAGTTCATTTTTACATTTTTCACTACCCCAGAGAGTACCACGTGGAGGTTTACGGTAAGGTTATTCTCTCCTAATTTTTTTTTTTGTTTTTAGTTTTTTTTTATTTTTATTTTTTTTTTAATTTCTTTTTTTTTAATTTTTAAATTTTTTTTTATTTTTATATTTTTTAATTTTTTTTTTAATTTTTAAATTTTTTTTTTGTTTTAGTTTTTAAATTTTTTTTGGATATTTAGTTGGTTTTTTGTTTTTCATTTTTAATTTTTTTTTATGATTTAGAATCCTCGGTTTCTGATGAGCTGTTTTCTAAGGCTGGATCATTTTTCAAATTTAAAAGCGCAAGAACCTTTTTTGAAAATGGTTTTGGCTTGTTTTTCGGAACCTTAGTTTTTGATATTATAACTACATCTGATGAACAAAGCAAAGCATTTAATAAATCTGTCATTGTGTCAGTTCTCGACATTTTTCGTGTATTGTTTTGTCTAAAATTTTTCAAATCCTTATTGCGTGCTTCCTGAGCCTCTTCGGAGAGTTGGCCAATAGGCAGCAAAGCATGTTTAATAATTAAACTCCCATGAATTAATATTTTGTGCACGGAAGCCGGCATGTAATACCAATCATATAGTTGGACAAATAGTTTAGCAGAATCAAGGGCATATTTTTGAAATGCTTCAATATTAATATCAAGACCAGACGATAATGTTTGTAAAATAGTGGCAAACCGCTTGATTAAATGAATATCAATTCCAGTAATTTCTGATGATACTTCAGGATCATTAAAAAACCTGCGAGCCGTGTTCCCATCATTTGTCGTTCCACTACCACTCGTTTTAGGAATATCCACCAATAATCCCATTCGACTTTTGAATGCTGCTTGGACAGATGTCTTTTTATTTTTGAAACTATTTTTTTCTTCTAGACTTCTAGCCTGCCATTTTTTGAACTCTAATCGATATGATATGTGTAGTAAACATTCGAAAAATCTTATCCATGCATGTAAAGTGGACAAGCCAAACTGAAATGTAGATGGATCGGTTTCCTTTAGAATTGATTCTTCGATTTTGTTCATCATTATTGGCGTTGACCCACATACATAGCATTTTTGAGATGATGATGTGTGGGTAAGAGCATTGCATACTTTGCCATCTACCATGGTGAGTAGCATTTTATGCGAAATTGATATATTTAATTCATTAAGTTTAATTTTACTTGGTGTTAAATTATCTATTTGACTTTGTATCCAATCCCTTTCTTTCAAAGAAACTATCGAACTCTCTTTTATGAACTGAAGTCTAATAGGCACGCAAGTTCGGGAAGATGATGGGCGATCATTTTTCCAAACGATTATTTTCTCTGTTGTATTAGACATATTTGTGTACAAATCTATAGGTACTAGTGAAGTTATGAAGAGGTTTTGGTCATCAAAAATTTCAATTGATCTCTGTTTATAAGCTGAATGGCCCGAACTACCGTCAAAGCCCCACTTAACAATTAAAATCAAATTTGGGATACATTCGGAAGGAAGGGTGATCAAAACAGACTCTGCAATTTCAACTAAACGTTTTGATAAATGGTCGAGCAGTGATTGCAACTGAATTTCTGCACTATGTTCGCTTACTGTAATCTGGTCAGGGTAACACCTTTTCTTAGCTTCGAGAATTTTATGGTAAGAAGTATATAGGTCAATTCCTCTTTCTATTGCACCAGATCTTATAGAAAGATACTGATGCTTTGTCAGTTTATTAGCCACCAAGAAAGCTAAAGCTTCATCGCTGGTATAAGAGGTAAAAGTTTTAATGGGCTTAGGAATGTCTTCAACCATTTTAGAAGTATGTGCTACATGTCTCACTAAAATTGCACCCTGAACGTTACCTTCTGAACGCAAATTTACTGATGCAGCATACGCCAATTCAGGCCCGCTTGATTTACGTAAATTCTCTACTTTACGTCTCTTGGAACGTTCGCAAACATCATTGAATGTTTGTACGGGGCGGCCAACATTAGTACAGCTACCAGAGCCAGATGAAGAGGATTTAAAGTTGTCGTTTAAGGGAAAATCAATTTTTCCAGCTAACCAAGATGTATTCTCATTTAATACGCGACCCCAATGTCTGTTAGATCGTTCTAATTTTCTATTAATATCTTTACAAAAAATACTAACAATCTTCAAAACCTGATCTTTCAATTCTTTCACACTATCATCATGGTATTGAAGCTTCTCAAGAACGTAATCTTGTAATTCTAACTTCTTTGACTCAAAACTTTTTTTTTCTGAAGAACGCAAAAAAATAAAAAAAAAAAATTTCAAAACTATACGTCATTTTGATTTTATTATTACAAGCAATTCTCAGATGTTCGTTAATATTCTAATCGGCTTATGCCCGTTCCTCCAGTGACAGATAAAAATGTTATATTATTATATATAATTTTATTGTATATAGTGTTATATATAGGTACATATATCATATTAATATTGTAATAATATTAAAAAAAAATTTTGTTTTTTTAATAAAATTTTTTTTTTTTTAGTTGTCTCTTAATGCTGATGGGGTCTGTGATGTCTTTTTCTGTCTTTTACACAAAATTGCATAAGCCATATGTAACGTTTTGCCTGTGGGTAAATGCACAAAAGCTACATTATTTTTAATTTGCGCAACTTTGCGCAACAGGTTTCAGTTTGAGATCATAGCTGAAATATGTGGCTACATCACTCATGTTGATTTCAAGTGGACCGGTGTGGACCACTCGAAAAAAATGATCTTTAAAACAAAAATTTTCGAAAAATTTTGAAATTTCAAAAAAAAAAATTGGATTTTGTACCACAACTTAAGAAAATTATTACTGTTTCCGTTAATATATTCAATTATCTTTTTTTTTTCAATATTTAGTTAACAATCAAATGGTAATATTTATTTGCAGACATGAAAACGAAACTCTTGTATGAAGTACGATTTGCATACAATTTCATGTTTAAAGTCAAAAAACTACAATGAAAAATTTTTTAAATTAAGTAATATTTTCAGGAAATCTGCCTTGAATATTTAAGAAAACATCTGCATTATCAAATTTTTATTTCAAAAATGTTGAAAAATTGAATTTTGTCCGGACGCCGGACCACTGTGCAATGGTCACGTATGCTTCCATTGCATGGTGGCCTAAAGTCAAACAAAGGAATGCAGTAAATATACTAAGTAAACTGCATCGACTTGTTTGTGTCAGTATCACAGGGGCCATGAAAACGTGTCCCACTGACGCACTAGGGGTGCTCTTATACATCCCACCATTACCTATTCTAATAGAAAAGGAAGCTACTATTAGCGCCTTGAGATTGGAAGGTATTGCCGACTTAAAAGGGGGCAATATTAAGGGACACCTAAAAATTTTAGAAAATTTTCTAGACAGTCCCATTTTGCATAGAGATGATACTCTATTGTCTAAAACTATCTTCTTCAAACTTTTTCAAATCATTATTAATGATCGTGAAGACTGGAGAACTAACTCTATTAAATTCAAACCCGGCTCCCAGATATGGTTTACAGACGGGTCTAAACCTGAAAATGGTAGAACAGGGGCGGGAATTTATGGCCCAAAATTCAAAAAATCTATCCCAATGGGTAGGTACCCAACAATATTTCAAGCGGAAATGTATGCCATTGAAATTTGTGCGAGGGAATGTCTTCGCAGGAAAATGAGAGGAGTACATATTTACATACTCTCGGATAGTCAAGTGGCCTTAAAAGCCCTACAGTCGGTCACTTTCACCTCAAAGATGGCATATGACTGCCTTAACCTGTTAAATGAACTGGGTAACTTTAATACTGTTGTATTAAGGTGGGTACCAGGACATGAAGGTCATGAAGGCAATGAAAAGGCCGACTACTTGGCTAAACAAGGGGCGATCATGGCCTTTTACGGTCCAAAGCCTTTCTGGAGGCTCTCGAAAAGCCACAAAAACGAAGAAATAAGGAAACTTGAGGAAAAGAGTTTTCTAAAACACTGGGTGAACTCCACCGGACAACGCCAGGCAAAACAATTCCTCACTCTTTCACAGAGTATATCGAATAAGCTTCTCTCACTCAGTAGAGTAGACTTACGCATTTTGACTGGATACTTCACGGGTCACTGCAACCTAAGGTATCATCAAAATAAGTTAGGTCTTTCCGACACTGACGTATGCCGATTTTGTGAAATGGATAAAGAAAGTTCAGAGCATATACTCTGCAAGTGTCCTGCACTCGGTAGACATAGACTTCACCACCTCGGTGACACTCTTGTTAATCCACACAAATTGTGGAACAACAAACCCCAAGATATGTTAAGATTTATCAAAAGTCTAAACATATAGGGTTTCTATTAAATAGGGCCATGTACAATAGATCTTACTGGTCGCTGTGCTATCGGGCCCGTTATTATTATTATTATTAGTTTATTTTACTTCATTTAAAAATTCACGATATTCGTTATCATTCGTTGCAATCCCCCGCGCGTGACATGATTCCACAAAAGTAGGATACACAACTCCATTATAGAATCGTAAATCCTCAAAAGACTTGGCACCCATGAACGTTTAATAGAAGTAACCGTAAATGAAAGAACTCGACATCTTTAGGAGATACAACATACATTCGAGAAATAACTTTCTCTGCCCCACGTTGTCTAACTGTCCACTATTTTGCTTTACCATCCCACACGAAATGTTCTGGAATTTTTATATACAGAAATTCATTTGCAGAAGCAACGTTTCTATTCAATTCAAAGAATGCTAATAATTTGGTTCTTGGAGGATTAGCTACGGCCTGTTCCATATTTCCTTTTCTAAAGTAAGTATTTTGGCCTTACAGGCAGGTGGCAATCAAGCCGAACAATTGTATGAGACTGATAATGTATTGGGAATTCAAATATCCTCCAAGCAGCCTCAGTGGAACCAACAAATTTACCATTTAAGAAATTTCGGATCTCATCTATCACGATTTCATTCGGCCCAACATTCTCAACACCAAATTTTAAAGTCGCACAATCATACCTTTTATAAACATACTTGTAAATGTATTTGACACTCTTAACAGTCGTGCAAACTTCAACATTCAAATGACAATTGTAATTAGCTAAAAGATACGGATTGTATGGGACCACAAATCTATTATCAACACTATGCCCACGAAGATCACAGAAACACCATAATCACGAAGTCTATTTACTGGATAACCATTAACACTATCATGAGTACGTTCTGAGAAATCTTTCGGAAAATTTTTAGAAAATTTTCCTTTTCGCATGCACACTGAATTAGGATTAAGAATACCGCAGGGACCATGAATCATATTACTTTTTACTAACTTATGTAATTTTGGATGAATATGAGGGTCAGGAATTTCAGCAGAAACAATTTTATCAATACTTTGAACACTTTTAACTCTATCAACATTTTCCAAAGTCAACAACATATGTGCATGAGGGAGGCCACGTTTTTGAAATGCAATTGTGTAAATAATAGCATCAACTTTACCGAATATCTGGTTTTTAACTATCAAGTTAATCAGTTCATTCAATTTAATTTTGAAAATGAGAGGAACAATATCAAGTCGAAAGTGAGCCTTAGCCCCATTTAATGTTTCGATAATTTCGGTCCAATTTGGATTAGATGTCATAGTTATGAATAAAGAAGGTTTTTCCTTTCGCTGTACAATACACATAATATCTAAGTAATTCTGGAACATATTTCGGGGAGAACCTATGAATGTGGAAGGCAAAATTACTTTATGGCCAACTCTAGAATCATTACCATTTGGATTTTGATTTATAAAATCACTTAAGTTATTATAAAGGTCAGCACGTAGAGCAACCTGATTTTGTTTAATGAAATGTAATCAGGTACTTTCAATTCGAACGTACATATACGCGATCCACTGAAGAAATAATTTTTGGGAAGAATCCAGAAGACTAAAATCATCACGAATAGCAAGACGATAACATGTATACTGTAACATAATAACTTTGTTTCGAGGAGCATGAGAATTAAAAGTGGAAGCAATGTTATGTGACATATTTACATACCAACTGGTATCACCATTAGGAAACAACAAAGGATATGCCAACGGATCTAATGAAGAGTCCAAAACAGAAACATTATGAAGTTCTCCTGAAAATTTCGGAAAAATAACCATACTTCTCTCAAAAGGCGGCTCACCGTCATCGCTTCTAAAAATAGTTGCAACATCAGTCTGAATAGCATCGTTATATCTACGAAGATCACACTCTTTATCATACAAACATTAGCAGTTGTATTTTCAGGGCGGTGACAATATTCATCCATAGACCTAAAAGAACGTACAAACACGATACACGATCTAACTCATTAGCTAATTCATACATAATAGACACATTATGCCAACGGATCTAATGAAGAGTCCAAAACAGAAACATTATGAAGTTCTCCTGAAAATTTCGGAAAAATAACCATACTTCTCTCAAAAGGCGACTCACCGTCATCGCTTCTAAAAATAGCTGCAACATCAGTCTGAATAGCATCGTTATATCTACGAAGATCACACTCTTTATCATACAAACATTAGCAGTTGTATTTTCAGGGCGGTGACAATATTCATCCATAGACCTAAAAGAACGTACAAACACGATACACGATCTAACTCATTAGCTAATTCATACATAATAGACACATTACATCCAGTCTATGACGTACAGCAGTTTCAACGTCGTAAAAATAAAGCTGTGTATATACCGGATCACTACAAAAACCCGGAGTAATTGAAGCAGATCGATGGTAAAATACGCCATGAATCTTAAAATGATAAATTCCATTCAAAACTCTGTCATCTTATTTAAATTCAGAATTTATCATTGCAAATGAACGAATATTATCAAAGTAATTCTTGGAGCGTTGTTTAATGACATTGTCATTTGAGTTCAAACCTTGAACTAAATTCATAAAAAGAACATTCTGAATAAGGGGTGGTATTGCAAATTTTCCCTTATAACACAACACAAAGTAAAATCGCTAGTGTTGCGTAAAGTAATTTCAGATTGAAAATGTTTTGCTGAACAGAGATCACAACGTAATATTAAAGACCCACAGCTAAAAGACTCAAAATTACGGGGAATTAAATTCAATGCAATTTTATACGTTCCATTCAAGAAATCAATATTTTGATCATTTGAAGTACGATAACATTTCTAAGTGATCTCATGTTATTTCTGTGGCGTCTACGCTGATTTATACCAGTTAAAAAAGGTCGGGAAGGCATATTGAATAATGTTAAAATTATGTAAAAAACAAATAAATAAAAGTCACAAAACTTTTCGCAAACCAGGCACAAAACACCCGGTAACTGTTAAGAATACCGATTATGCTGATTTATGCCACACAGGCGTCAAAGCCTATAAAATTGTATGGATAAATTATAACAATAATTAAAAATAAGCGAAAGGAACATGTATACTGTTGCAATAGCAATATCTGACTGATGGGCGTGAAGGCTAAACAGCTCTTTTTATTACCAATTTTGGCATACCCAAAAACAAATTGTATGAATGAAAAAACTATTTCTCCGTTGCACATCTCTTGCACATAGTCAGACACAGCCGTTGATGTTGAGAGCGCAGTAGAATGGGAGAATAGAGAAGTTTGTGTTTCAATCTTTTCTGTTCTATTGCTGTACCAAAAACTATTAAAATATATAGACTGGACAGAGCGTGGTGGTGTGCCTCTTAATTCTTCAATTCACAATGCATTTTGAAATTACGTTCAACACTAAATGCATTATTTCAGCGTTCTATAGACTGATATGCTAATGACGTCAAAAATTGAGAGTGAGTAATTTTTGAGAAAGTAAAAGGTCAAATTGGCGGTACCTTGTATTATTGTACCATGTGTCTGCTTTGACTATTTCATTCTTGTATTCTTTTATTCTTCACAAAGATCTCTGTTGTCTCTATCGCTGTCAGGAATAATGCTGTTGTTCTCATTTGTTTGTTCAGAGTATGCAAATTCTTCTTTGTATCACTTTCTTAGAACATTAAAAAGTGATATACATATAAGTATATGCATTTATATATAATAACAACAAAATACATACAATACAGCATTAGAACAGAAGAAAGCGGCACACCAACACACAAACCTCTCTATTCTTTTATTCTACTGCGCGCATACACGCACACATCAACAACTGTGTATTGTTATTGTTGTTAAAAAGCGTTTATTTTTAACACATTTTTTTACGCCTAAACCTCTGGACCTATTTTGATAATTTATTTACAGTTAGCATCTAATAAAAATTACCTTTAAATTGGTATTTTTTTTTTTTTGTCACAATAAGTTCAGTATATAGATGTTATATACAATATACATATATATAATAAAACCATCACTTGTCTAAAGTCACCTTCTCGCACCGTCAATTCAAAGCCGATTTTCTGAATTTTAAATTACCACCACAACATTGAATAACTAGGTGAGGTACATGGGTCGATGCGGCTGAATATTACTGCGATAACTTAAATTCAGTACGTTCAGCAGTCAATAAGTTCAACGATGACGACTCAGACGTTATTTGCCGAACAAAAAAAAAAATATTTACAAACAATGACCTAAAATCAGATTTAGTTTTTATTAAATCTAACTTCGACTGCATTTCTACACGCATTCAAAAACTGCAATCCAAAGGACTTCTTTGCGAGAATGATGATTTTTACAAAAATTAAATTCGGTATTAAAAAGAAACGAAGGATGCACGTCGTTGTGCAAATTAAAATAATTATTTCTAACAATTTTAAAAGAAAATGACGACTACATCGACGTTTTAACGCCTTTGGCAATTTCCAATTTTAAATTCTGTTCATAAGCTCTCAAAGTGTCTTAAAAAACTAATTACTTCTTTTGTTGTAACGATCATCGGCGCGAGTTTACCTACGACTTTCTACGCGAACCAAGCAAAGATTAGAAATTATCAATCCTAAGGAAAAATACTTAAAAGAAAAATTAAACGTGTGATGAAACACGGCGGTGATGCTTCTGCATCACTTAGCCCAAAGACGAAAAAGATTAATGTAGCAACAAAGAATACTTAGTTTAACAATTATTTTCGTCCGCTCCAGAACTTAATGGATGACGATCAGACGGGTCAGGCTACGGCTACTGCTACTGCTCCTGCTCCTGCCAAGCCAAGCCAAAACTTCCACCTATCACTGTATTAAAGAAAAATGCAGTGTATGTTCATGGGATGTTAAGAAAATTAAACGTACCAGACTACTCGATCAAGTCAATCTCGATTAGAATAAATTTTTTTTTTAACTTGCTTGAGGATTTCAACATCACCAGGAATGTGCCCAAAGAGGAGAACTGCGAATTTTTCACCTATGCAACAAAGCCATACAAGGCGGTGCTTTCTGGATTGAAAAAGCTTTCGAATGAAGAAGTTAAAAACTTATTAACATAGATGTCAATACTGTGGAGAAAAACACAAAGAACGGCCTAAACATAATAGTGTATTTTGGTAATAAAACAATAATGTTGAAACAGCTACGAAGTGAATATGCATGCATAAATTATACCAAAGTCCGCTGGAGGTATAAATCAAAATCTCCTAGAAAGCTCACACAATGTTATAACTGCCAGCTTTTTGGTCATGGATCAAACAGCTACAACGTTAAAACTTCTTGTGCCTTCTGTGCTGGTAATCATCTATCAGCAGTATGTAACAATACGGGTAAATTCCTCTGTGCAAACTATAAAGGTGAACACCCCTCCACCGATGCTATCCATGCCGTTGATCAAATGTAGCACTCCTTGACTAGAAAGTGTCAAACAATAATCATATTGTAAATCGAAACAGTAAGTTAAAAAAAAAAACATTAACAACAACAACTTTGATCATGCTGCTGTGCCTAACAGTCAGACAAATAAAGGTTTTTTAAGTCAGAGAGAAAATATCCCACGCATCAACCAGCCTCTCACAATAAGCTACAGTAATGCGCTCACCGGTACGCAACAAAGAGTACCAGACGTCAAAGCTCCTTCTGAACTCTTCTCAATTGATGAACTTACTTCGCTCACGACAGAGCTTATTAAGAAGCTCAGGAACTGTTCCAGTAAGATCAAACAATTTAATGTTATCACCCAACTCGCTATTAAATTCGTTTACGGTAACAAATAATATAAATATGTTAAACATTGTGGCATGGAAATAATAGATCGGAACTGTTAAATTATCTAACCACAAACCAAATTGACTTATGAGACGTGGCTATCTTCTAGTGACCGGTTTCTTATACCAAACTACATTGTATATAGAAACGATCGAATTATTGGTAAAGGTTGGGGTGTTGCTATAATCATACATACAACGATAAAGCACACATAAATAACCAATATAAATACTCATTTGATTGAAAACGTTGCAATACAGGTCAATACTGATAGTGGAATTTCATTTAAGATGTATGCAGCATATTTTCCTGGATCAACAGCCAAATGCCTGGCGGGATTTTGCAGTTCATCAATTCAAGCCAATCATGTTCAAAACGGACTTATTGATGTTGTCACGTATTCGTGGCAACTATCTAATTGGTGGCGACTACAACTGCAGTATTCGGAAATGGAACTGCGCGAAGGCAAATTCTTGGGGTAACACCATGGATGAATTATCTATAAGTTCTATATTCTATTTCCCAATGATCCAACGTATATACCAACTAATCATAAAGTTAAACCTTCTACCCTCGATCTGTTTCTTACAAATGAACTAACTCACTTTCTGCAACCCATCGTCCAACAAGACCTATCTTCTGATCACTTTCCAGTCTTTCACAAGCTCTTGATTGGCGTTACACGTACGATTGAAACTTTCCTGCAGTTTTCCAAATCTAACGGGGTATTCTACAAAGAGACGTTAACAAACTTTTCTCGAACAAGATTGGAACCTCATATAGACTCTCAACCAGCAACAAATACCATTGATTTGATGGTTGACCTTTTAAAAACTGATGTAAATGAGGCAATTGAACAGTCAGTTCCCAGAAAGGAGGTTATGGATTTCAGTCCGAAGCTACCATACCATATTATTAAACTTATAAAAATCAGAAGTATTGTGCAAAGACAGTGGATAAGAACTAGAATAACCTTAATTAAAGCACGGATAAATTTCCTTAATAGACAGATAAAAGCGAAACTGCTTGTGGACAATAACTCAAGATGGAATAACAAGCTTTCAAAATTGAACAACAAATCAAAAACATTTTGGAACATTACAAATAAAAAGTTTTTACCACAACAATCAAATGTACGCAACAAGATCGGAAAAGGTAAACATTCTAGCAGACATCTTTGAAGCAAAGCACCACTTAACTTAATCTCTGTCTGATGTACAAACAAATGTCCTAGTTGCCAGTTCCTTAGACTTCCTTGAGAATATTGCTGCGGACCGAAATGTCCCTGTCATCACTACTGAAGAGGTCGTGCATGTAGTTAGTTGCCTAAAGACCAAAAAAGCTCAAATACCAAATGTGTGCATTAAAAATTTACCCATCGTCACACTGAATTACCTCACTCGGATATACAATCTATGTATTTAGCTAATCTATTTCCCAAGGGTGTGGAAAACAGCAAAAATTATTCCGATCTATAAGCCAGGGAATTCACCGGACTCTCCAACTAACTATCGGCCAATTAGTTTCCTAAGTGGCTTTGCTAAGATATTTGAGCTGGTTTTGTAAAACAGATTAAATGTGCACTGAAACTGAAAACAACATAATACCATCTACTCAGTTCGGATTCCGGTCTCATTATACTCTTCACGGGAGTGAATAGTATTATAAGTTTGTCGTGAAGTTTGTAACACACAGAAGGAGACATCGCAGACCACATAAAGTATATATATTTGTGATCAGCTCGATAAGACGAGTTGATTTAGCCATGTCCGTCTATATGTATGCAAACTGGTCCCTTAGTTTTTGAGCTAGAGAGCTGAATTTTTGCACATAGGTTTTTTTTTACCATACGCTGCACATCTGCACATTTGTCGGAATCAGACCACTAGGGGGGGTACCTCCCTTACAAACCCCCCTTTAAATTAATGTTCTTATTAGAAAAAATTTTGTGTTTTTAACATATCGAACTGAAATTGGGACAATATAGGTTTCTTATCTAGATCCATCAACCGTGTAAATTTCATGATCCTAGGGTTACCAGGAGAGGTACCTCCCATACAAACCCCCCTTAAATGAATGTTCTTAATAAAAAAAAATTTTTTTTTGTTAACATATCGAACTGAAATGTAGACAAAATAGGTTTGTGATCCATATCCATCAACCGTGCAAATTTCATAACCGTTGGGTTACCAGGAGGGGTACCTCCCATACAGACCCCAGACCCCCCTTCAATTAATGTTCATAATAAAAAAAAAAATTTTTTTTTTAACATATCGCACTGAAACTTTTAGTGTATAAGTTTCTGATCCATATTCATCAACCATGTAAATTTCATGATTCTAGGGTTACCAGGAGGGGCATCACTCATACAAACCCAAATTAAATGAGAAACTTATAAAGAATAAAAGTACAATAAAATTGTGCCACTCAAACTGATGTGATGCTTAGAAAGGAAGGTTGGATGCAGCTCGGAGAAGCGTGATGAGTAATACATCTTTGGCATAGCCAATGATAGCCTTCTTTCTGGTTTTAACTGCGTTCACCCCCTGGAAAAATTAACTCACTTTGCTAAGGAGGAAATTACTTTTAAAAAATCAATCGAAGTAGTTACCCTGAATATCGAAGCAGCTTTCGACACAGTATGGCATAAGGGACTAATCCACAAGTTAATTGTCACTCGTAACCCAACGTACTTAGTAAAGCTAGTTCAAAGCTTTTTGACGGATCGCTTTTTCAGAGTTTTCAAGAACGGTATAGACTCAGAAAGCAAGCTGATATGTGGTGGAGTTCCTCAGGGGTCTGTATTAGGAGCAATATTATACTACATCTATGGCATCCCAACATCAAGTTATTGTACTACATCAGTTTTTGCTGACGACACTGCGATCTACATCTCGGGTGCAACCTTTGAACAGGTAGGAACAGCACTGCAGGTATCATTGGATTCTCTTGCAGCTTATTTCAAACGCTGGAAAATTAAAATTAACGCATTAAAACGAGCGCAATATACTTCACAAGGAAGCGTAAAGAATGTCACCTACCCAGCTACTCCTTGAACCTAAACAATTAACAAATCCCATGGGTAAATGATATCAGATATCTAGGAATTCATCTCGATAAAAAACTTTGCTTCAACGTGCATATTGGGAAAATTCTCGACAAGATAAAAAAAACAATACGGATACTATATCCCATCATTAAACGGAGATCCAAACTGTCGACCGACAATATATAAATCAATTTTTGCCCCCATTATACTATAGTATATGGTTCTGAGATTTGGGAAGTGTGTGCAAAAACGCGCAAAAACAAACTACAAATTGTGCAAAATAAGGTGTTAAAAATGATGTTCAACGTTCCATTTTACTATTCTACTTCTAGACGGCACTTCGAAACAAATGTCCGAATGATCCAAGATTAAATAGTACGCGCAAAAACAAATTTCAACATAAGAAAATATCAAAATGCACAATGATTGTGCTATTCAGTACTTTACATACTAAATACTAAATACATTCCTAGTATTAAAGTACTGACATCATTCTAGTCAAAATTGTTTAAGGTTTTCCCAATTTTTCCTTAATATTTAAATTTATCTAACTTAAAACAAAACATATACTATACAAATATAACTAAATGTACAGTAGAAATGTAACATATTGAATACTAAACTCTGTAAATAAAATGTAAATCACCAGCTTAAGTGAAATTGTAAATGTTAAAAGGAATAAAGCAAGATTAAATTGAAATTGATGTGCAATTTGTCTAGCAACATTATACAGGTTTTAATAATTGTGACACTGACTGACACAACATATTATTTTTTCGTGACGATAATAATGAACACAAGTTGATTGATAAGGAGATTACATTTAACAATTACTACTAAAACTAAAGAAGTCTTACTGCCTATAATCTGCAAGGGAGATCAAAAACATGAAACCTCTTAAGGCGTCTTGATTGCCAAACTATTGAATGATTCTCTAATCTGATTACATAATTCGTACTAAAATTCTGAATTTCTGTCTTGCATAAAAGCATTTTTGTATCTCTGTGTATAAATTTGCTTGCTACAAACAATAGTGCAACTAGAATTTGACGGAGGACTTTGGACTGGAATCTTTGCAGAATTTGACTGTTTGGATTGCTTGCTTGGGATTCCGTACGTCCACACAGGCTCAACTTAGACTTATAAATTATAAGTTTGTTTGTTTTCATTGCTCAATTTCGACCTTTTTTTAACCTTAGATCGAGTTGATTTCGTTATCTTTAACGTGATCTTTCCAAGTCTAATAGCCGTTTTAGACAGGGCCATGATGTGAGTCTCTCATGATGCGACCAATGACTCGCATCACAATCGACAACAACCACAAGGAAAATGACGTCATTCAGGGGTTGTTGTTGTAGAATGTGATGCGCGTCTGTGTCGCATCACGCATTGATACGCTTTTGATGCAGACCAGGGCTGGGAAATGTCTGATAGTGTGGCCAAGTTTATTGCCATTTCCGGTTAGATATTGTCAGTTTTCTTCTCTTTTTGTGTTTTAAATTTATATTTAAACGTACCAGCTTGCTTGCAATTATTAATAATTCTTTTAAATAACATATTTTCCATTTTAAAAATGTTTTTTTATTATTATTCTTATTTACTGTCTCTTAATTCAACAAACGTTCTCTTCTTCTTATGCACATTCAAAACAAAAAACAGTTTTAAATGATACAAAATGGCTAGTCTAAACACCAAAGCATATCATCGTGATGCAGGGCCTGTCTAAATCGACTATAAATGCATTCCAAGATATTTTGGAAGAATACCCTCTTTTTATGCTGAATATGATGATTTGTTTGAATTGACTTTTATATTACATTACGTTAGCCACCATTCGATATTGTCAACTTGTTTTTGGATTGCCTCAGATGCATCCTGTGACAAGGAGAAGAAGACAGTATCACCTGCATACGTTGCAAGCAACACGTTTTCCATTTGGCATATCTAAAGTGTATTACATGTACAACACGGGTTCTATCACAATACACTGTGGTACACCAGCTTGGATTACGAAAATGCGAGAGGCTGCATCCTTAATTTGTGACGGTCACTCAAGTAATATCTTAACATAAGGTAGAACGTAGCAGAGACAAGTTTTTTATTTTACCAGACTCGATCAAAAGCTTGTTATTGTTGTCAAGGAACTACTATTCGGTGAAGTTGCTGGATTGTTCCATGTTGTTGCCTAAAGCCAAACTGGAGTTCTGGAACTATATTTAAGTGTGCTGACATGTTCGTCATAAGTTTGTAGGGCGGCATAATATCATTTGAAAAATGAATTTAAACCACGCGGCCTAAATTAATTTTTTAGTCCCGTCCTTAATTCCTTTTTAAAAATGAAATTGAACCGCGCGGCCTTAATTCATTTTAAAAATGAAACTAAACCGCGTGGCCTAAACTCATTTTTCAGTCGCGGTCTAAATTAATGTTTAAAATGAAATTAAACCGCGTGGTTTAACTTTCTTTCCCGTCGGTACCTTATTTCACTCGGTCTTATTTCACGCCTCCGTATTATACTTATATTATGTTATGCCTTGAATAGTAATATAAGTAAACATTAGGGAAACGCTGGAGATGCAAACACTAAAAATATTAAAAATAACTGTTGAAAGACAATGCCGACCTGAGGTAGAAAGATGGTATAACGGAGCGCAGAAAAGAAATCACAAAACCAAATATTAAGCAAGGCGAAAAAAAACAGATGTAAATAGTACCAACAACTGTGACGCTGATCAGACATCAGTTTATTACGAGGGTGGATCAAATATAAGCCGGAATATTACAAATACTTTTCTTAGCCAACCACGAGTGCTCTTACAGTGTAGGTTCTTGTAGTGTAGTATCAGGAGTGGGGGAAACGCTTGGTAAACTGTTTGACTTAGTCAATTCGTCAGTACAGCTATGAGTAAACAACAGGTTCCAGCGTCCATTGGACAACGGGCTATAATAAAGTTTTTAACTAAGGAAGGCATTAAACCGTTAAATTTTGATTCGATTGAAGGCTCAGTATGGGGATGATACTCTGTCTAAAACTCAAGTGTTTGATTTGGCCAAATAGTTTAAGAGTGGGCGAGAAAGTGTGGAAAATGTGAGTCATAATCGACGTCCAAAATCAACCGTCTCTGGTGACAACATTGGTGCAGTTCGTGACCTTATTGAAAGTGACTATTCATGAAATCGCTTTACAGGTGGGCATTAGCTATGGAAGTGCTCAAACAATCATTAAAAATCATCTTGGTTTCAAAAAAATCTGTGCCCGATGGGTCCCAAAGTTGTTGAACGAAGATCAAAAAAACATCCGACTGCAAATCAGTAAGAGACATCTGAATCGATTTCAGCGGGAGGGAGAGGCTTTTTTGAGGCGTATCATGACATGTGATGAAACATGCATACTATATTTTCAGAATGTATAAATTACTGGGCGCTACGACTTTTCAGTCACCAGATTTGAATTGTATATTAAAAACAAAGGCGACAAATGTCGTTAAATTTCTGAAAGAGCGTCAGATTGTAAAAACGTTTTCACGTTTTCAAATTAACAGTCCTGGTACTCCTATCCTACTGTCTTCCTTTTTCACTATCTTTTATTATTCGTACGTCTAATATTTTTTAATTCTACTTTTGTTATCTGTTATAAACTTCTTTTTTTTTTCCAATAAACGAACCAAAAAAAAAAAAAAACACCTTCACTGTCTGCTTTGTTTATTTCATTCTTCTCTCTTCCCACCACCCCCTTGCACATCATCACAGGCGCGCAGTGCTTGCCCATACACATACCCATACATAAACCTTAGCTTTTATCTAATGTGACTATTTCATTCTTTCATTTTTCTCTCTTCCTCACCTTGCACGCCAGTACATTTTGTGACATTTTTCGTAATCAATTTTTCTTCCGACAGGTGTTGACATTGCGAGTCCATTGATAACAAATAAACAGAAATTCTATAAGATGTTATTACTTCTTTTTTTAATTAACTAGGGCAATTATTAAATATTTTTATAGCTTAAAGCATGCTTGCGAGTCTATTGATACCACACGAACAGCATTTCATTTTTATATATGTCGGAGAATTGAAGGTAATTAAATATTAGACTAAGTTGAGCTAAGCATTTTTGTATTAAGAATAATAAAGTAAAGCAAACAAGAACGAGACGATGGGCGGGGTGCGTGAAGTTACCCAAGCTTCGACATCAGAATGGATCGGCTCCACCAAAGGAGCATTCCAGTGAGGCATGGAAGGCTCTGTTGGAATCACCGAATAGAGCACTCTTAGAAATATTAAAGACAATGCAGACACCGGCTTCGACAGGACCAAGTAGCAGACTTATGTCGTTGCCAACTTTTGATCCGGACGCCTCTGGAGCTGATGCCGTTGCATGGTGCAAAACGGCAGATATGAAATTGGCGGATCATCTTCTGGAGGGCAGTGCATTAGTGATGGCACTTAGTACATGTGCAACAGTTGGCCGGTTCAAAACGAAAGTTTGTCAGTATACGTGAGTCGTATGGTGACGTCATTTCAGACAAAATGGAAGACTATGAGTAATGAAGAGATAGCTGTCTCTTTCGTACTAGCGCATACATCTCAAATTGATAACAAACTGAAGCGTTTGCCGTACATAATAAATGTTAAAAATCTAAATGAACTACAGAAGCAGTTGCAGGCATATACGTTCAGTAAGCATAGGAAAGATGCAGACTGCTCAATGGGGCCGGATATAAGAAAATTCAAAATACAATTACATATTATGTGCCATAACTGTGGCAATGAGGGACATAAAATGAGGGAATGCCGCAAGAGAAAAGCAGAGGTAACGAACTTCACAAAAGAGAAACAATCATCTGTCACAATAGGCCCAGTTGTGGCCGCAGTGATGAGGTGCACTGGTTACCACCCCTTCCCTAATCTAATCTAAGAATCATATGAAAAACCAGTGGCAGGACGAGAGAGAACTGGAGTTACATGCTTCAAGTGTGGAAAAATTGGGCACATAGCTGTAGCTTGTACAAAGGGATCATTGGCTTCAAAATTCGGTGAGCTCTATCCATTTTATTTGACTTAGGTGCCGAGTGTTCCTTAATAAAAGAAAAGCTATCAGATAAGTTAGCTGGTAGAAGGTACAACAATTTGATTATTTTGAAAGGAATAGGTAAAAGTGTGGCAAAATGTAACTGTACGGATCGTTCAATAACATTGGAATCTTGAGCACCCTCGATTCTATCGTCAGTGTTGAAAACGATCACCTGAAAACACCTCAACATAAACAATCGGTTGTCAAAACATCCCTGAAATCTTGAGCACCCTTGATTTTATCATCAGCTAATGATGTCGATTTTCTTCTTACACGCAATCGGGTACGGAAAGTTTTTCTCTGAGTTTCGCTTTTGATAAAATTCCACAAAAAACTACGTGGCTAAAAATGGCAGACAGACGAGCTAAGTGGCTATGATCTAACCTCAACTGGCAATTAGGATAAAGACATCAGAATGATCACAGCAATTGAAACACCATAATTTCAATATACAACAAATCAACCAAACGACATCAGAGTGATCACAGCAATTAAAACACCACAATTACAATATACAACAAGTCAAAACAAAATAACTATGTACCAGATGAAAAGACAATTTCAATAATGTATTAAGAAATATATTTGCAAATGTTATTAGAAATCTTTGAAGACACTTCACCAAATAAAACCAAATAAGAAATCAAAACTCATTGGCAACGCAAAACCTTTCACGCAGCATAATTTAGTTGAGGCGTCTGATTCAAATTCTCCATTACCGCAAACACTCAATAACCAACCATTCAAGGAAGAGAAAGAGCCCCAGAGCAACTTTGCTCAACTTTGACGTGCACAATCGTCACAACAGTAACTTACAAATTCTTGCTGCTGTACAAATTTCTCATTTGTATTTAGAAATTCTATTCCGTGTGGTATTGAATGATTATTTAAAACATTAATGATACGTTGTGAGATTTTTAACCTTGGCTTCGTTGTCACTATAGATGCAGATAGATTTGATATCTATAAAACTGGTATAGTGAATGTTTAATCTGATGAGACTAATGTAAGCAATGTGGAACTGTTTGATAGCGATAACCTGGGTGAAAATCATAAGCGTAGGCTTAAAGAAATATTTAATCAGTATTCAGAAAGATTTATAGATTGGATTCCCAATGGTCGTGTATCAACAGATCAATTATAAACTCGTTTAATAGATCCCAATAAAACAGTTCAAAGGCGGCCATATCGACTTGGTGCAGAGGAGAAGGAGCTAGTGAGAAGTAAGATGCTTGAAATGTTACTAGCAAATGTTATACGCCCGAATAGTTCACCATTCGCTAGTCCGATGTTGTTGGTAAAAAAGAAAGATGGCGGTGATCGATTGTATGTAGACTATCTTGAGTTGAGTATAAATACGGTTGCTGATAAATATCCTCTCCATTAATATCGGATCAGATTGACAGACTGTGTGGTCTGTCTGATTCAGTGATGCCATTTTAGCCTTTTTCCGGACAGATCTGTCCTTTTTTTAACTGACCTATCCGGAGAAAAGAGTCAAACATCCCCTATCCGGAAATTTATCCTTATTTAGTTTTAATGTATTATTTAATTTTTTTTTTTTTCAAATTTATGAATATGCTAAAATTACGCAAATAATAGAAATAGTCGACATGTATTGGGTTGTGCTCATCACTAATACCATAACTTAACATTGTGGCTGAGCACATGACCGAAAACGGCACATGACCCGAAGTCATGATGAAGTGATGACAGCCCTTTAGGAACCCGAAAACAAGTTCGAGTTGACAAGACTACCAGTGGGATCTGGAAAAAGGAATTTAAACAAGTGAAGACGAACAACATAAACAAACATGCCGAAAGAAATATATAAACAAAAATTTCGCGAGTCGTGGCTAAATCAGCCTGATTTAAAAAGTTGGGTAAGCCGCGATCCAAAAGATAACAATAAGTCATACTGCAAGTTTTGTAAGTGTGGGATTAACTCTAAAATTGATCAAATACGTGCGCACATGGCCACAAAAAAAAAACATGTGGTTAATGCCCAGCCATTCGCACAGACAAATAAATTATCGTTCCCACTTAAACCAAGGAACGATACTGCTGCCCAGAAGGCGGCGCTAGTAATGTTCATTGCCCAGAATGCTGCGATTGAACCAGTCGCCCATTTAAGCGTCTTGTGCAAACAAAAATTTGGCGCATCGCAATTGCAATTGCGCCGGACGAAATGCACACATGTTATTAAAAACGTGTTAGCCGAACATTTTAAAGAATATCTTCGGAAAGGTATTGGTGATGCAAAATACAGTCTGCTAATCGATGAGACAACGGATGTAAGCATTACTAAGATTATAGGTAGGACGCACGAGGTTTCAGATAAATATCTCAACATGATTGGCACTACAGTAGTGCCGAAAAAAGAGGATTATGACCTTATAGATGAGGCAATAAAGCTCATTTAATATAAAAAAATTAATTTATATCTTTAAAATTAATAAAAAATAAAAATAATAAGGCAAAAAATTTTGTCCTGTTTTCTGTCCTTTTTTAAATACTTTTTGTCCCTTTTTTCCCGCTTTTTTGAGGTCGGTCTGCCCTGTTTTTGTGATAGGTTGATGGCATCACTGGTCTGATTCGATAGAACGAACTACGTTTATTAGACCTGAGGGTCAGTACGAGTTTCTAGCCATGCCATTTGGGCTGAAAAATGCCTCTTCAATTTTCCAGAGGGCAATCACTTGGGGGAATTGGCTTACACTTATGCAATTGTTTACATAGATGATGTCCTGATTGTTGCTAGGTCTAAAGAAAAAGACAATTGTATTAGAAGCCTTATCGAAAGCAGGGTTTTCATTTAATATAAAAAAACCGCATTTCTCAAAACTAGTGTAGAGTATCTTGGATTTTTAATTATGAATGGTGAAATAAAACCAAATCCACGTAAAATACAGGTACTGATTGGTTTACCTCAACCACAAACAGTTACACAACTGAGGCAGTTTATAGGACTGGCATCGTACTTTCGTTAATTTGTCCCCCAGTTTCCTGAGCAGATGAAGCCATTATATCAGCTGACCTCGAATGGTAATGGCCTCGTTTGGAGGGAGGAGCATGAGCAAATACGTCAGAAGATTATTTATGTGCTGATAAATGACCCAGTGTTGATTACACTGCGCGGTTACTATTCTTTATTAATTTGGACATGCTGAACACCAAAAAGTTAACGGTTTTCTTCTAATACGTTCCATTTAAAAGTTATGATAAATTAAATCAATAAAGAGAGCGAAAAAATTGCACTTATCAATCAAAAATCATACTTATTTCTTATTATTATAATGAATTTTATAAAAAAAATAGTAATATAATTACACATATAAGTATATGTTATTAATCTAAGTACGTTAGGCTTAAGGAATAAATTGAAGAAATGATCCACGTAACAGTCTGGGCATAGAATGCTGTGTCTAGATGAGATACAAGATTTTTTTTTTTGTCACACAGTTATTTTTAATCCGCAATATTCTATTGAACAGCACACTGATTCAGGCGCAAATGGCTATGGCGCCATACTTATGCACAGGATAGATAGCAAAGCAAGGGTGGTTGAAAACTATAGTAAGTGTACGTCAACTTCAGAATCAAAGTATCACTCATATGAACTGGAAACTTTAGCTGTGTACAATTCTGTAGAGCACTTTCGACATTTCTTGCACGGTCGTAAGTTTGTTGTACATACAGATTGTAATTCGTTGAAAGCAAGTTGTACCAAATCGATCTAACTCCAAGAGTGCACCGTTGGTGGGCAAACTTGCAAAGGTTTGATTTCTCTGTGGAGTACAGAGTAGAAAACGCATGGCGCATGTAGGTTTCCTATCTAGAAATCAAATTACCTTAGAATCTGTGCCCATAAGTAAAATAGCCGAAGTACGTATAGATTTAGCTGAGATTACAGACAATTGGCTAGTAGCTGAGCAGCAACATAATTCATGTGTTACAAAAATTATAGAAAATTTGAATAATGAGGAAATGCAGGAGAACTTAGAGGCGGAATGTTATACCGGAAAATGGCAAAACTCGCTGTTTACCAGTAATTCCGAGATAATGTCCATTAGGCAATAATGCATCTGGGTTGGCAGAAAACTTTAGACAATGTTTAGAGAAATATTGTTTTGAGGTTATGTCTAAGTATGTACGAAAATTTGTTGAGAACTGCATAACATTCAAATTGTCTAAACCCTCATCAGGCATAATGAAAATGGATTTGCATCCTATTCCCAAAATCGATATACCATGACATGCAGTGCATATTCATATTAGTGGCAAGCTTCATGGCAAGAATGACCGAAAGGAATATTTAATAGTGCAGATTGATGCATTCACCAAATTTGTCTATTTATATCATACCATAAATTTGGACACGGTGAATTGCATCAAGTCAGCAATATCGCTTTTCGGTGCATCTAGTCGCATTATAACAGATCAGGGCAGAAGTTTTTCAAGTACCGGACTCCGTAAGTTTTGTTCAGTAAATATAATTGACTTGCATTTAAAAGCAATAGGTGCAAGTCGTGCCAATGAAAGAGTAGAGCGTGTTATGAGCACGATAAAAACTATGTTGACGGGCAGTAGAGACAAGCGAACGTTCCAGGTAAGGTGCGCTGAGTGAAGTGCTGTTAGCCATGAATTGCACAACGAATAGGGTGACAAAATGTAGTCCATTGGAACTGTTGACTGGTAAAGAGGCGAGGCCATTAGGCATTCTATCCATGTTTGAGGAACGAAAAGTTTACTATAAAGAAGCCAAAGCAATAGCCAAAGAGAATATTGATAGGAATGCCAAAATTGTAAAACATAAGATTGGTGATCATGTCCTGCTGAAAAGTGAAGAACGGCATCAAACAAAATTGGATCCTAAGTTTAAAGGACCATTTGTGATCATTGATTTGTTAGATGGTGACCGTTATTCGTTGAAATCGTTGATAAGCAACAAGTATACAAGTATACGCATGAGGACTTGCGATCATTACCAGATGTGCGAGTTTCAGCGGAGTTGAGTAAAGAGAGTGGTGACCATGGTGGAAAAGATATGGGTCGAGGCTCTAGATCTGACAACTAAAATAAATAGGGAACGTCATACACAATGGCTTTGTTCAAGCACCAATGGTCATTCTTACTATGGATGACATTGTATGAGGTGAACGGTTGGTCTAAAGAGAGATAGTGGCAAAGTAGCTTCACAGAGAAGCGGCAAGAGCCTGTTGTAACTGTAGATTATAAAAGTGGAAGCCAAAGGGAGGGTTTGTGCAGAAGAGTAGAAGCTACTTAAAAAAAAAAAACAAAAAAAAAAAAATGTTAGTCTGCAAAACCGCATTTGAAGACATGCACAACTGTGGTAGTGTGTGTGATGAAAACTCAAGATTAAATTGTGTGGTAATATGATTGGTAAATCGATGCGTAGTAAGTTTGTTTAAATAATGATTGAGTTGATTGATTGCGATATGTAATAAGTAAACCAGGATATGGTACCAATCTAATGTTAGACTTTGTACACGAGGACGTGCGATCGTCAGGGAGGCCGTGTCGGAGAATTGTAGGTAATTAAATAGTAGACCAAGCTGATCTTAGCACATTTGTATTAAGAATAATAAAGTAAAGCAAACCAGAAGATTACCGTTTGAATATGATGAGTAGATCGTACAAGCTGAAAGCGAGGCCAGAAAGCGAGAGAGCCGCCTCGGCTGAGTGTGGTGCAATGTGGTTGTTGTGAGAACTTCTGCTGAATAGAAAGGTAAGCAAAAGGAATGCAAGGCAGAGTACTGAAGCTTGTGCATGAGTAAGTAAGTCATTCTAACGTTGACTGCAGAAAACAACGAACACACATTGCAACTCGCAGCGCCAAGGCAATGGATAACATAGAAAAGATAAACGAGACGACGGGTGGGGAGCGTGAAGCTACCCAAGCTTCGACATATACATGTATACTAATATAATAAAGAGGTAATGTTTGTTTAGATGATATGGGTAATCTTCGAAAAGACTTATCCAATTTAAAGATTCTTTCACCAGTATAATGCTACGTTGTCACTGAATGTCACAGGATACTTATTTTTTTGATTTAGTAAACATTTTAATATATATTTTTTAGGATTAAGATTTTTAAATGTTTTCCAAATCCAAGCACAGAAACGTTTGTACGTTTTTATGATGTGCTTCTTCTTGAATTTTGTGTTGTTTTTGTTAGTGTTGTATTTTTCCTCACTGAGTACGCACACGAGTATTGCGATCTTTGTTATTTTCTTTTTGTACATGTTGGTCACTGAAATCGACCCAAGAGAGAGACTGTGTGTTTCGTTGTTGGTGTTTTGATTGCTTTTGCAAAGCAGATGTTTTTTTTTTTTTTTTTTTGTATCGGAAGTGAAGCATCGAAAACATACCCGGTCTACAACCGGAGTGCGGGACTTTAACCCGCTAAACACTCCCGCCCCTCGTCCTATCGTCCTCCCGGAACTGTCATTAGATATTTCGTCGGGAGGAAGGCGGAGCATTGCTGCTCAAAAGTCAATCGGTCCTAGTTTAGTAGGTCACCTACTGTGTTGTGTTGTTGTCGTTCGTGGGTCGTGGCTACTCGTCAGTATTCTACGATCCCCCGTCTGGCACTCTCTGCAAGTTCTGCATATTTCGCCTAGCCCTCTCTAGACGACGTAGCTCTAGCTGAATAGCTGTAACACGCTCACAGATCCGGTCCCAGTTGGCCGGATTTGCTAACATGAACTGTAATGCCCTTGCTGGCTCCTGCGGATATCCTTCTGGAACAGGAAACCGAGCACATTGGAACATAACGTGCTTAGCGTCCTCCGGTTCGTCACACAGTGGGCACCTTGGTGTGTTGTCGTGCCCAAACCTGTATAGGTACCACATGTGTCCACCATGTCCAGACAAGAAATGGGTTAAATGGTAGTTGGTTTCCCCGCTCTTCCTGCTCAGCCATTTTTCAATGTTCGGGATGAGCCTGAAAGTCCATCTACCATTCTCAGCGTTCTGCAATCTCCGCTGCCAAAGCAATGTTGAGGCTTGCCGCTCACGCCTTCTAGCGTCGTTGTCTGGACGCCCATGACACGTCTCATAGAGTCTGCGCATTTCATCAGCCAATATGTCTATGGGAATCATGTCCGCTAGTACCAATGCCGCATCATCTGAGATTGTTCGAAAACCCGATACCGTTCTCAGCGCTGCCAGGCTATATGCAGTCGAAAGGATTTTCGAGTAGGTAGTAGCTCTCAGCGACTCCGCCCAAACGGGGGCAGCGTACAGCATGACGGATGTCACCACCCTTGACAATATCCGGCGCTTGTCCGCCTTAGGGCCACCGATATTTGGCAGCATCCATGGTAAGGCTTTCTGGACCCTCGCAGCTTTATCCTTCACGTACAGCAGGTGCTCTTTGTACGATAGCCTGCTATCCAGCATAACACCTAGGTACCTTATAGCCCTCTTGGACCGTACCTCCTGATCGCCATCTCGTACGGAGCAGAACTCTATACGCTTCCTACTGGTGATCAGAACCAACTCCGTCTTCTGCTCTGCTAAGGACAGTTTAGAAGACATAAGCCATGCAGTAACCGCGAGAATAGCGGAGTTTGCCGATTGTTCTATATTCCTTATCTTCTTGCCCGTTACTATCAGACACAGATCATCCGCAAAACCTACCGAAGTGCAGTTTTCAGGAAGCTGCAACCGCAGGACCTGGTCATACATAAGGTTCCATAGGAGCGGGCCCAGCACCGTACCCTGAGGAACCGCCGCAGTAACTCTGTAGGTTTTATTTCCATCTTCGCTATCATAGTGCAAGTACCTCTCTGACAAGTAGGACTTGATCATGTTTTGAAGGTACATTGGCGCTCCCGTTCTACGGACGTACCCTTTAATATGCAGCCAGTTAGCAGAGTTAAAAGCGTTCTTAACGTCCAGCGTGACGATTACGCAGTACTCTTTATCGCCATAGAGCCACCTTTCGCCCTGTATTGCCTGTCGTGCTATACCAACCACTTTATTTATCGCGTCAACTGTCGAGTGACCCTTTCGAAAGCCAAACTGGTTTTCAGAGAGTGTGCCACTCTCGCTCACGATTCGTTTAAGTCTGTTGCAGACAATCTTTTCCAAGACTTTGCCCACAGTATCCAACCAATAAATCGGCCTATACGACGACGCCTCGTTGGGTGGCTTAGCAGCCTTTCGTATGAGGATCAGTTTCTGATGCCGCCATCTTCTGGGGAATACTCCGTCGTGAAGGCATTGGTTGAAAACCTGCATAAATTCACTTGGAGCACTCGAAATAGCTGCTTTCAGGACTTTATTCGGCACTCCATCAGGACCCGGAGTCTTCCTATCCTGAATTTTATCACAAGCTCGGGACAGTTCCTCGGAACTAACACTGGGGATACCATCCAGAGATCGTTGTTCAGACCTTTCATCAAGTATTGAGGTCGCTGTCGGGAACAGTGTTCTGACAATGTTCTTGAGCATTGCTGGACAAGTGGGTTGTGGTACTCTACAACCTTTCACTCTCGACATTACCATCCTGTACGCCGTGCCCCAAGGATTTATGTCAGACTCCTCGAGAAGCTGTTTAAGGCATGACCGCTTGCTGGACTTGACTGCCTTTTGGAAGGCGAGTCTGGCCGTTCTGAACTCATCTAGCCGCTGCTGGAAATTTTCACAGCTTCTCGAACGCTGCATGAGTCGTCGTGCGCGAAGACAAGCCGATCGTAGCTCGCCTAGTTCGCCATTCCACCAGTGGCATGCTGGTCTGCGTCTGACCTGGATTCTCCTAGGCATAGCGGCGTCATAGGCTATGGACAGCATGTTTGACAGTCTGTCCGCCAATTGATCGGAAGAGCCCACGCCGAATTCTTGTGTTCGGAATACTTCCAGGAACATTTTCTTGTCACACAATGAGTCTTTCCACCTAGGCCCAGTTATAGGTTGCAGCCCAACTCTAGAATCTCGCCTTATGTCGATCAGGGTGGCCAGATGACCGCTATGGGTGTATCCTTCACACACCACCCACTTCGTGTTTGTTTCTATGCTGCTAGTTGCAAAGGTAATGTCTATGACTGACTCTCTGCCCGCTTTCCTATACGTGGCCGTAGAACCTTTCTTGAGCAGAACTATGTCGAGGCTTGCCACAGCTTCCAGAAGCGTTTGGCTCCTTGCGTTAGTAGATCTGCTTCCCCACTCCGTTGACCAGGCATTGAAGTCTCCTGCGATTATCACTGGAGTTCTACCTCGGGCTTCCGTCACTAGTTCGTGGAGAAAGTATTCGAAGTCTAAAGCTGTCATGCTTGGGCGTGCATAACAGCTGAAGAAGTGAATGCCCCCGATTTTCGTGCGAACAAAGTTAGCAGCACGGGTACCATCGTCCTCGAATGCGTATGAACCACACGCCCATATTGCAGCAACACCTTCAGTATCTTCAAACCAAACTGACTCATTGCGCTTCGTGTAAGGCTAACTTACCAGAACTACGTCTGCCTTCTCTTCCACTATGGTTCTTTGCAGAAGGTCCTGCACTGCTTGACAGTGATTCAGGTTGATTTGAATTACCTTCATACCTTCCTGGTTTTCAATGCCTCTTTATGGCGCTCATTCGCCAACACTACATTGTAGATTGATTGCAGCTTAACACTAGATTTTTGTTTTTACTAGCACAAGAATTTCGACGTGGCTGATCGTGATTGACTTATAGTCGATTTAGACAGGCCCTGCATCACGATGATTCGCTTTGGTGTTTAGACAAGCCATTTCGTATCATTTAAAACTGTTTTTTGTTTTGAATGTGCATAAGAAGAAGAGAACGTTTGTTGAATTGAGAGACAGTAAATAAGGAAAATAATAAAAAACATTTTTAAAATGGAAAATATGTTATTTAAAAGAATTATTAATAATTGCAAGCACGCTGGTACGTTTAAATACAAATTTAAAACACAAAAAGAGAAGAAAACTGACAATATCTAACCGGCAATGGCAAAAAACTTGGCCACACTATCAGACATTTCCCAGCCCTGGTCTGCATCAAAGACGCATCAATGCATGATGCGACACAGACTCGCATCACATTCTACAACAACAACCCCTGAATGACGTCATTTTCCTTGTGGTTGTTGTCGATTGTGATGCGAGTCATTGGTCGCATCATGAGAGACTCGCATCATCGCCCTTTCTAAAACGGCTATTAGATGAAATGTGTTGGTAAAGCGGCCGGGTTGGGTTAGGAATGTGTTGGTGAGAATGATCTGCTAAGATGAGTTTGTCGACGTGGCAGATCATTCTTATTTCCGGTGTAGGGTAAGGCGCACTCAAGTGTTTAAATCAAGTGAATTTATAAGTAAGAAAGTCAAAAATTATAAAGTAACCCAAGAAATTTGTTAATTGGCGCCCAACGTGGGGCTTTGCCTCACCTGGCAACGTGGGGCTTTGCCTCACCTGGCAACGTGGGGCTTTTATTTAAAAAAAAGAGATTTGTTTATACCAATAAAATAAAAAAAATGAATATTTCATTTAATGAAATAGTTCATAATTAATAAAACAAAAATCATCAGTATTTAAAAAAAAATTTCTTAAATCAATAAAATGAAATAAATGAAAATTTCATCCTATTTAATCATTCATGAAAATAACTAACTAACAAGACTGCGATTCCCAACATAATAATAATAATACAAAATCCATCATAGGTTAAAAAAAATAAACATAAAAACTGCGATTCTCAACACCAGCGACCCTCCAGTTTGTGTAATTAACAAGCCTTTAAAGCTTTAAAAGAAAAAAAAAATCGAAATCATCATAAAAAAACTGCGATTCCCAACACCAGGGACCCTCCAGTTTTAAAAAGTTCATGAAGGCGAAGAGCTTTGATTAATAAGTCACTATAGCACGATTTTGTTTTAGGCAGCGCAGATTGGCACAAAAGCCATGTCAACATGATCAAAAGCAGTGGCAGTAGCACCAGCACCAACGTTGACGCAATAGCAACGTCAACATCACCATTAACAGCAGTGGCAGTAGTAAGCGTCAACATACAACGACAACGCCAACATCAGTAGCAGTGGCAGTAGCACCAGCATCAACGTCGACGCAGCAACACCGTCAACATCACTATTAACAACAGTGGCACCAATGAACCGTAGGTGAAGCAAATAGGGAAATAAAGTTACTGGTGGACACATATACTCGCGCACGGTCTCTCAGACCGAGATTTGATCTCGCCTGTATTTTTGTAATTATATACTTTTTAAGTATTATTGGTATATATTTTAAAGATTAATTGAATATAATTAAATAAATAAAAAACAGTATTAGAAATATAACTTTACTTTGGTATTTCTACCAGTTTCATTCAGTCTCTAAATAAAAAACGTATTTTTTGGTAATCCAACTTGGTAACAAAAATAAACTTTTTCTTGTTATATCTATTAAACAAAATCTCTGAAATCCAATAAAAGAAAAATTAGGCATAATAAATAAGTATAGAAAGAAGTATTATACGTTATTATTTGCTGAGCAATCAGAACATACCATAACTGCATGCTTGAGACAAAAATATTTTTTGCATTTCATGCAGTTGTATCGTGTTTTACTATTTTTTTTTTTTTTTTTTTGACGAACAAAATGTGGAAGAACTTGTTGGCGCCGAACTGTTAAAAAAAATAGAGCTTTAATTTTACATATTTACCAATCTCTGAAATCTCTTAATTTTTCCTTATCTTCATCTCTTATTCGGGTTAATAGTTCTCTTTAATTCTCTTAAGTTATCTTTAGTCATTTGAAATTATCTTATGTTAGGTTAAGCTTTGTATGAAATGCATTATAAATTAGTTAGTGAAGTAAGAATGAAAGAAATAAAAAACAGAAGCAATTACGAACACCAAGAAGAAGGACTTGTGTTTTTGTGTTTCTCCTCCATCTTGAGAACCAATTCAACAAGACGACTAAACTGAGGGCCGACTTCCGGAACACCTCAGGAAGAACTCAACATTTGGCGCCAGAGCAGGGACTTGGATTAAGGATTGGTCCCATTTCTCCTCAATTGGAGGGTTTATCAGCAGTACAGGGAACTGCAGGCAGCAATCAACGGAGAATTGCCTGTTATGTGGGTCATTTCTTCAATTTATTCCTTAAACCTAACGTACTTAGATTAATAACATATACTTATAAGTGTAATTATATTACTATTTTTTTTTTATATAATTCATAATAATAATAATAAATAAGTATGATTTGTGATAGATAAGTACAATTTTTTCGCTCTCTTTATTGATTTAATTTATCATAACTTTTAAATGGAACGTATTAGAAGAAAACCGTTAACCTTTTCGTGTTCAGTGTTTTTTTTTTGTCGCACAGTGTTATTGAACTGCACACTGATTCAAGCGCAAATTGCTATGGCGCTATATTTATGCACAGGATTGATAGCAAACCAAGGTTGGTTGAAAACTATAGTAAGTGTACGTCAACTTCGGAATCAAAGTATCACTCATATGAACTGGAAACTTTAGCTGTGTACAATTCTGTAGAGCACTTTCAACATACCAAAGTCGATGTACCATGTCATACTGTGCAATATATAATAGTGCAGATGCATTCACCAAATTCGCCTATTTATATCATACTATGAATTTGGACACGGTGAATTGCATCAAGTCAGCAATATCGCTTTTCGGTGCACCTAGTCGCATTAAAGCAGATCAGGACAGAAATTTTTCAAGTACTGGATTCCGTAAGTTTTGTTCAGCAAATAAAATTGATTTGCATTTAAAAGCAATAGGTGCAAGTCGTGCCGGGCAAGTAGAGCGTGTTATGAGCACGATGAAAACTATGTTGACGGGCAGTAGAGACAAGCGAACGTTCCAGGTAAGGTACGCTGAGTGAAGTGCAGTTAGCCATGAATTGCAAAACGAATAGGGTGACAAAATGTAGTCCATTGGAACTGTTGACTGGTAAAGAGGCGAGGCCATTAGGCATTCTATCCATGTTTGAGGAACGAAAAGTTTACTATAAAGAAGCCAGGGCAATAGCCAAAGAGAATATTGATAGGAATGCCAAAATTTTAAAACATAAGATTGGTGATCATGTCCTGCTGAAAAGTGAAGAACGGCATCAAACAAAATTGGATCCTAAGTTTAAAGGACCATTTGTGATCATTGATTTGTTAGATGGTGACCGTTATTCGTTGAAATCGTTGATAAGCAACAAGTATACAAGTATACGCATGAGGACTTGCGATCATTACCAGATGTGCGAGTTTCAGCGGAGTTGAGTAAAGAGAGTGGTGACCATGGTGGAAAAGATATGGGTCGAGGCTCTAGATCTGACAACTAAAATAAATAGGGAACGTCATACACAATGGCTTTGTTCAAGCACCAATGGTCATTCTTACTATGGATGACATTGTATAAGGTGAACGGTTGGTCTAAAGAGAGATAGTGGCAAAGTAGCTTCACAGAGAAGCGGCAAGAGCCTGTTGTAACTGTAGATTATAAAAGTGGAAGCCAAAGGGAGGGTTTGTGCAGAAGAGTAGAAGCTACTTAAAAAAAAAAAACAAAAAAAAAAAAATGTTAGTCTGCAAAACCGCATTTGAAGACATGCACAACTGTGGTAGTGTGTGTGATGAAAACTCAAGATTAAATTGTGTGGTAATATGATTGGTAAATCGATGCGTAGTAAGTTTGTTTAAATAATGATTGAGTTGATTGATTGCGATATGTAATAAGTAAACCAGGATATGGTACCAATCTAATGTTAGACTTTGTACACGAGGACGTGCGATCGTCAGGGAGGCCGTGTCGGAGAATTGTAGGTAATTAAATAGTAGACTAAGCTGATCTTAGCACATTTGTATTAAGAATAATAAAGTAAAGCAAACCAGAAGATTACCGTTTGAATATGATGAGTAGATCGTACAAGCTGAAAGCGAGGCCAGAAAGCGAGAGAGCCGCCTCGGCTGAGTGTGGTGCAATGTGGTTGTTGTGAGAACTTCTGCTGAATAGAAAGATAAGCAAAAGGAATGCAAGGCAGAGTACTGAAGCTTGTGCATGAATAAGTAAGTCATTCTAACGTTGACTGCAAAAAACAACGAACGCACATTGCAACTCGCTGCGCCAAGGCAATGGATAACATAGAAAAGATAAACGAGACGACGGGTGGGGAGCGTGAAGCTACCCAAGCTTCGACATATACATGTATACTAATATAATAAAGAGGTAATGTTTGTTTAGATGATATGGGTAATCTTCGAAACGACTTATCCAATTTAAAGATTCTTTCACCAGTATAATGCTACGTTGTCACTGAATGTCACAGGATACTTATTTTTTTGATTTAGTAAACATTTTAATATATATTTTTTAGGATTAAGATTTTTAAATGTTTTCCAAATCCAAGCACAGAAACGTTTGTACGTTTTTATGATGTGCTTCTTCTTGAATTTTGTGTTGTTTTTGTTAGTGTTGTATTTTTCCTCACTGAGTACGCACACGAGTATTGCGATCTTTGTTATTTTCTTTTTGTACATGTTGGTCACTGAGATCGACCCAAGAGAGAGACTGTGTGTTTCGTTGTTGGTGCTTTGTTTGCTTTTGCAAAGCAATGGACAATTCCTTCAAGAAATTTTGTTCGCTTTCAAAATTTTAACATAAACAATTCCAATTTTTTTTTTTTTTTGGAGCAAGGGCGGGCACTGGGTAAGCTAGTATAAGTTATCACAAAAGGGTCTGCCTGCCATATGTGACATCCCACCCGCACATGATAGCGCTCATTCGCCAACACTACATTGTAGATTGATTGCAGCTTAACACTAGATTTTTGTTTTTACTAGCACAAGAATGTCGACGTGGCTGATCGTGATTGACTTATAGTCGATTTAGACAGGCCCTGCATCACGATGATTCGCTTTGGTGTTTAGACAAGCCATTTCGTATCATTTAAAACTGTTTTTTGTTTTGAATGTGCATAAGAAGAAGAGAACGTTTGTTGAATTGAGAGACAGTAAATAAGGAAAATAATAAAAAACATTTTTAAAATGGAAAATATGTTATTTAAAAGAATTATTAATAATTGCAAGCACGCTGGTACGTTTAAATACAAATTTAAAACACAAAAAGAGAAGAAAACTGACAATATCTAACCGGCAATGGCAAAAAACTTGGCCACACTATCAGACATTTCCCAGCCCTGGTCTGCATCAAAGACGCATCAATGCATGATGCGACACAGACTCGCATCACATTCTACAACAACAACCCCTGAATGACGTCATTTTCCTTGTGGTTGTTGTCGATTGTGATGCGAGTCATTGGTCGCATCATGAGAGACTCGCATCATCGCCCTTTCTAAAACGGCTATTAGATGAAATGTGTTGGTAAAGCGGCCGGGTTGGGTTAGGAATGTGTTGGTGAGAATGATCTGCTAAGATGAGTTTGTCGACGTGGCAGATCATTCTTATTTCCGGTGTAGGGTAAGGCGCACTCAAGTGCTTAAATCAAGTGAATTTATAAGTAATAAAGTCAAAAATTATAAAGTAACCCAAGAAATTTGTTAATTGGCGCCCAACGTGGGGCTTTGCCTCACCTGGCAACGTGAGGCTTTTATTAAAAAAAAAGATTTGTTTATACCAATAAAATAAAAAAAAATGAATATTTCATTTAACGAAATATTTCATAATTAATGAAACAAAAATCATCAGTATTTAAAAAAAAAATTTCTGAATCAGATTAAAATGAAATAAATGAAAATTTCATCCTATGAAATCATTCATGAAAATAACTAAAATAAACACAACAGGACTGCGATTTCCAACACCAGGGTTCTTCCAGTTTGCATAAGTAATAAATGACATAGAGCTTTAATAAAAAATTCATCATTGGTTAAAAAAAAGAACAAAAAAACTGCGATTCTCAACACCAGCGACCCTCCAGTTTGTATAATTAACAAGCAAAATCGAAATCATCATAAAACCTGAAGGAAGGCTATCATTGGATAAGCCAAAGATGTAATACTCTTCACGATAATTTTTTTTTTGTATTACTATTGGGGTCTGGGGAGAGATGGGGTATGCGTCAGTTGGAACCGGTAGGTGGCGCTGTTGTCGAGATGCAGGCACTTTTTACCAAATTTTTAACATTTTTTTATCTAGCGCACCCTATACTAAGCCGATTTTAATAATTTAAAATGACAAATGAATGCTAATGAAAAAAGTTGCATACCTTTTTTTTCAGTTTTTAACTTCTAATATAATATTTTTAAGTATTACGTTTTTTGAAAACCACTACAAGACCAAGCATAAAAAGTATTGTACTTTTTTTCGCTTTTAATGCTTTGGTTGTTGTTACTGTTGTATTTTCCTCTGTAAGTACGCACTTTTTGAGCTCTTCATTTGTGTATTTGATGTTCATTGAGAGAAAGAAAGAAAGAGACAGTATGTTTCGTTGTTTGTGCTTCGATTTGAATGTGTTTTGATTTTGATTTTTTCCTTTTTTTTTTTTTAAAGCAAAACAACGTTTGCGGGGTCAGCTAGTTCTTTATAAATTTCTCATTTAATTTGGGTTTGTATGAGAGGTATCCTGGTAACCCTAGGATCATAAAATTTGCATGGTTGATGAATATGGATAGAAACTTATATTGTCCAAATTTCAGTTCGATAAGTTAAAAAACCAAAAATGGGATATACCCCATCTGCTAATCCTAGGATCATGATTTCATCTCGTCTCTATTTTTGTAATTATATACTTTTTAAGTATTATTGGTATATATTTTAAAGATTAATTGAATATGATTAAATAAAAAACAGAAAATGTATAAGAAATATAACTTTATTTTGGTATTTCTACCAGTTTAATTCAGTCTCTAAAAAAACGTATTTTTTGGTAATCCAATTTGGTAACATAAATAAACTTTTTGTTGTGATATTTGTTAAACAAAAACTCTGAAAACCAATAAAAGAAAAATTAGGCATAATAAATAAGTATAAAAAGAAATACTAAACGTTATTAGTTTCATTTTCTGAGCTATCAGAACATACCATAACTGCATGCTTGAGGATGCGTCCCATTTCTCCTCATTTGGAGGGTTTATCAGCAGTACAGGGAACTGCAGGCAGCAATCAACGGAGGATTGGCTGCTGCACTGAGCTATTGTAGCTAGTCCATATCTTTGGCTACTTCAGGTGAGTGTTAAGTTCGGTGTATGTAAATACATAAGTGCGTGGCGTGAGAAATATGTAAAAGAATATAAATATTTACTTATATTAATTGATTCCGAGTGCGGAATATATTACATATATATGTATATATATAGGAAAACATTAACAGCAGAATCCGTTTAAAATATTGGTTTAATTTAGTGAACAGTGATGAGCCCGTCACAGACGCTTATGATAATGTTATAATATTATTATAAATATTTTATTAATGTGTAATCTTTTTAGACGCCTGTGTGGTGCATTTATGCTTAGAGAGTACCAGTGGGTTTTGATGATGAATGAGTTTTTTGTTGTATCTGCTACTGTGGAAGTTTATTTCTTCTAGAATTGTTGACGTGTTCAGATCTCGGTGAAGAAGAAGTTTCTCACGTACCACGGAGCTCCAGTAATGCAGCGAAGGGCTTTGTTTTGACAAGCTTGGATCTTACGAATGTTGTAAGAAGCGGTTTTTTTTTTTTTTTTTTTTGGATTCGCCATGGAGGTGTAAATCTTCTAAAGATCCTAGCAGACCGACCTACTAGCATGCACGATTCACCGGACAAACAGTCTCATGTGATGCCTACGTACTAAAACCACCCCCGGCCTACGCTGGCTCTTTTTTCAACCCTGGCGGGACTGCCAATAGAGGCATTACTTCGCCAGGGAGAGCTAGGTTAGACCACTCTTCTGTTTATTTCTTCATCTCTGCGGACCTGTTGCATTATAGCAACGATTATACTGCAAGCTTTGTTCCAGGAGTCTTCATCCTTTAACATAAAGTTAATCACGCCATTTGGTGTAAGGTTCTCACCTACCTCTGAAGTGATTAACTCTCTAAGATGCACAAATCGGGTACACTCCATGAGAACATGGCGAGCATTTTCCGGCTGGTTTGTGCAGTACAGGCAATGCGGGTCATCTGCATGTTTAAATCTGTGCAGGTACTCCCGAAAACAGCCATGCCCTGTGAGGAACTGCGTGAGGTGGTAATTCAGAGTTCCATGTTTTCGGGCCACCCAGACTCTGATATTGGGTATAAATTCGAACGTCCAACGACCCTTGGTTGAGCTTTGCCAACGCTCCTGCCAGGAGGCAGTTAGTGTGTCACTCTGATCATGTGTGGCAGACTCTGCCCGTCTCGAAGCATATATCGCCGCCAACTCATTAACATCCATGTCCACCGGTTTACAGTTTGCAATGACGCTTATTGCGTCATCTGAAACCGTTCGGAACGCGCAACATACCCTTATCGAGTTTAGTCGATACACGGAAGCAGCTCCTTTAATGTATGATTTATGTTTGGTTGCACAGGACCACACTGGTGCAGCGTATCGGATGATCGATTTGCTGACTGCCGCAAGCAGCTCACGCACTGGTTGTCTGGGCCCTCCAACGTTCGGCATAAGCCTTGCTAGGGCTGCGTAGGTCTTTGACGCTTTCTCGCTGGAGAATTTGATGTGATCCCTGAAGTTGAGACGACAATCCAGTAGGACCCCTAAATACCTAATGAAAGGTGCGGACGTTATGTCTTGTGCCCCGACTCGAATGCTTAGGGTTTCAAGCTTCTTCCTGCTGCTGATTAAAACTAGCTCAGTTTTATGGTCCGCTAACTATAGACCAGTCTGCCAGAGCCAATTTTTGATATTTACCACGGATGAGTTGCATTTCTCCTGGAGTTCCGGGAGCGTCTTTGCCACTGCGACTACTGCAATGTCATCTGCGTAGCCAATTATCTCTACTTCATCTGGTAGAGACACGCTAAACACTCCGTCGTACATCGCATTCCATAAAATTGGACCGAGCACAGATCCCTGCGGTACACCAGCATTAGTGTTGTACCTTTGTGGGCCTATTTCTGTGTCATAAAGAAGCGTTCGATTGCTCAAGTATGACATCACCATTCTAAGAAGGTACTTTGGTACACGAAGATTCTCCAAGGAGCGTACTATGTTGTACCATCTTGCCGAGTTGAACGCATTTTTAATATCCAGGGTAACTACAGCGCAATACTGTTTTGTGCCCCAGAGCCATCGTTCACTAGCGATTGCATTCAGAGCGATATCACGGACTCTGCTTACTGCATCGATGGTACTCCTGTCCTTCCTGAAACCATACTGGTTTTTGTGTAGTCCATTCGGACCCTCTGTGACCAATTCGAGGCGCCGACATATGATACGCTCCAGTATCTTACCCATTGTGTCCAGCATACACAACGGCATATATGATGATGTCTGATCCGGCGGCTTGTTACCTTTCGGTATCAGCACCAATCTCTGCCACTTCCAGCAAGAGGGAAAAATACCAGACATGTATTCAACACCCTAAGGAAGACGTCTGTATTCCTCTGTATTGCATGTTTTAGGACACTGTTGGGGATTCCATCCAAGCCAGGGGTCTTTTTGCTGCCTGTTTTTTCGGAGGCGTCCAGAAGCTCATCTGTCGTAATTGTGGGAATGGGCTCCAAGACAGCTTCCCTTGTCCAATGTGTGCGCTCATGTTGCGGGAAGAGGTTTCGCACAATATCTAACATAACCGCTGCACCGATCGGCGCTGGGCCGGCGACTCCTCCCAGGCGTCATTTGACAAGTTTGTAAGCTCCTCCCCAAGGGTTATTGTTGAGGTCTTCACATAGGTCCTGAAAATGTATGCTTTTACTCCTTTGGATGGATTTCCGCAACTCAGCACGTTTCGCCTTGTATTCGGCCTGCAATACAATAGATCCTGGGCGGCCCTGCAGTGATTAAGGTTGATTTGGATCACCTTAACCATTTTTGCTTAGCTGCAACATCGCTCTTTTATACATTTGACACTGGAAACAGCCTGAAGCGTGATTTTTGTCTCCTTCTACACATATTGAGCACTTCGGTGCTGCTTGGCAACCTCTGGCTAAGTGACCTTTTTTTGCCGCAACGTAAGCATTCGCCTGTGCGATCCACCGTGCTTTCGCATTGGTGGGAAACATGCCCGTAGTTGAGGCAGCGATAACATCTGATCGGTGCGATATTTCCACGTATCCTGCACCGAACCCATCCAACTCGTATATGTCCCGCATCCATAATCAGTTTGGCTTCAGCAGCAGGGAGCTCAATAGTGGCAGTTTGAGTCCCATATCTTGCCCTTCGCATAGACTTAACCGCTGACGCCTCCATGCTACTGAGGGCTGGAATTTGAGTGCGTATGGCTTCGCACACCTCCTCTCGTGTGGTGACTTCGTCCAGGTCCCAACATTCCACCAATGTTTGCTGACAAAGAGTCTTAACTGAAGCTTTTTCCTCCAAAGCTTTAATTAAGGCTCCTTCATATTCCCTTGCTCTGATTTTGCTTCCTCCTTTTAGCTCCAGCAGAAGCTCTCCTTTGCGGGTTTTCCTTATTTTGTTAACCTTCGTGCCAAAATCCTCCAGTTCTGGCTGCTGTTTAATCAGCCTAAGCATGTCGCCATAGATTGCATCACCTCGCTTGGAGATAACGATGGCATCAGGGCGCATTCGCTGTGTCTTCTCCGATTCCTTCTTCTTCCGTGACTTACGTCGTACCTCTGTCCACTCTTTGTCAGGTTTGGTCCTCCTGACCTCTGCATTCTTCCCGCTTTCCTTCTTGCCCTTCTCAACTAGCGGTGGCTTCGGTGCACTTTGCCCTCCTTTCAAAGAGGGCTGCTTTTTTTCTCCTTTAGTGTTTCCTCCAGGTAGCCCCTCAGATAGCTTTGCTTTCATAGGACCAACTTTCACCCTTAGGCCGGGTGGGATCTCCGTTATGTCACAGTGGCGCTGTGGGGTTGATTCATCCAGTGGCAGTGGCAACATGGGAGCGGTTGCTCCACATAAGCCCGGCGTTGTCTGCGCGAACTTTTCCCTCGTATTCCCCACTGCTGCGGTTCCGCAGTCAACAGCCATATCCTGAACTGCCATCAGATACAGTCGGCTGATGCTACCGATTGCTTCCCTCATAGGCTGATGGACCGTTCTTCGTTTCCCATTGTCCATCATTGCAATCAACTCCTTAATTTTGCAGCCAAGCTGTTTGAAGGAATCGAGTTCATCCTCGCTTGCGTTCCGCCTTTTGGATTGCGGGCTTAGTAGCTGTGGGCTGGAAGACCCACCTGCATCCAACGGATCTTGGACACTAATTTCCTCTTCCACGGTAGATGGTACCGACGTTTGTCCCGCTGCCTGCCCTATTTCGATCGGAGAACGCGGAGTTTTTGTGCTTCTCCGAAACGGATCGGGAACTGCTAAGTGATCAATTAAACTTGTTACATTAGATGATACAGGAGCCAAGTTGTCCACTACTGTATCACTGCGGTCATAGGATCTCGACGACTGGGGGCCCGCTTTCTCACCCACCATAGCCGCCGGTACTAGGTTTCCGACACCTTGCACCGTAACAATCGTATTTCCTTCCACTTCCATATTTGTTTTTCTGTCTGGGATCCTACCCATAGCCGTTTACCTTCAGCCAGGTATATTACAGCCGCCCCTGACATGGGAACAGACGCTGACCAGGAAGCCGCCCATTTTGGGAACCGTCGCGCCTGGATTTTACGCCTTCTCGCATTAGCTAACCAACTGACGGGTGTCAGATTGGTCATTGTCCAGAAGCGCCGCGTGGAGGCTGCGAGCTGCTTGGGGTGTACACACAAGGATAGTACTGGACTTCACCAAGTTAAAGCCAATCAGCGACATTGCCTTGTAGTTGCACCCCCGCTTCCTTGTAAGAAGCGGTGGTTCCCCATATCTGTATGCCATAAGAAAAGAGAATAGATTGAACTGTTGAAGAGAGCAGACTTGTTTTGAAAAGTGATTGATTTATATGAAAGTTTCAAATAAAATAAAATGTAACAGCAATTTAACAAAAACAACTACACCGAAAGTATTAGCAGCAGCAAAGAGCGCAGCAATAACATTAACAGCTGTAAACGTTTTTATCAGGAAAGTATTGATAGAACAACAAGTGCCTGTATTTGTCAACCTGTTATTTCCCGTTATTTCGTTTGAACATAATTGGCCCTGAGTTTGTAGAAAAGGACAGCAACACAAGTAAGCAGTTGATCAGTAATAGTTTACACTAAAAATTAATTAATCAACGTACACCTATAAATGGCATTGTTGGTAATGCAGCAAAAAGAAGGGTGGCTGAAACATCGCAAGATCAGAAAAAGCTGGAAAAGGAGGTAGAGACTTTGGCTACAAAGGAGGACTTCAAGGCATTGAAACAATCGTTGGAGGCACAAATCGAAGAAGTGAAGACAGAGAACGAAATGTTAAAAAGAGAAATAATGGATTTAAAACGAAGTAGAGAAGATGATGGGAAGGAGTTATACAGAATGGTCAACAAATATAAAGAAAAGAATGTGATCACCAAAGGACTCTCTAAAGATTGTTCGCCTAAGTCAGCAGTTGAAAAACTATGCAGGGAGACTCTCAAGCTGCAACATGCTAAAGTGCGTGAAAATAGCAATGGGAGTTGCTGCAGTGTTTGAATCCTCTGAAATGGCAAGTGACATCGTAAAGCATACAAGAAAGCTTGCAGAATCTTCAATTTTTATAGAAAGGGACCTTAACTCGGAGAGACAATAAAACAAAAAAGTACTGTTGCAGTTAAAAAAAGACCTTTTGCTATTGAATAAGCGCCTTAAGATAATGATAAGGAATGACAGTAGCAGCATTGGTGGAAAATGGATGGCGTTCAATACCAAAAAGTAGGTACTGATTTGTGAAGGCCAGCCAGCTATTGAAACGTGTAGAGAGCTGTATGGTGAGTAAAATAATTCAGATGTTATTTTATATAGTCACTTAATAAGTTAGTCAAATTCAAAAAACATTTAGATGAAATTTGTAATATTAGAGTTAGTGATAAGTTAGTTAGTAAAAACAGTGAAAGTGATAACAAAACAGCGTTAAAAGTCCTAACTTACAATATACACGGTTTGGGGAACAAAGTAATGTATAATGAATTCTTTAAATATGTACGAACTTTTGAAATTTTTGTTTTGTTAGAAACGCACGTTGAATCTGAAAATTTTGAGAAATATGTAAATTATTTTAGTGGTTTTAATGTTTATTGGAGATCAGCGACGCGTCAAAGTAAATATGGGAGAAATAGGTAATGCAATCAAGAATTTAGATGGATTAGAGGTAATCGAAATATCAAAGGGAAATAGGTAAGATAAATATAATTCCACCATATCTGAGAGGTAGTAGTTGGAATCAAGACTTTGAAATTGTAAAAGAGAATTTGCTGCAGAATGATTTAGTCAATCCAGTTGTGATTGGAGATTTAAATATCCGAATAGGTGAGTTGCAGATAACTGTTGATGACAATTTAAGTCATGAAATAATAGCCGGAAGGAAAAACAGGGTTTCCAAAGACAAAGTAGTTAATAGGGCTGGTAAGCAATTTTGTGATTTTTGTGAAAATAATGGCCTTCTAATCCTGAACGGGATGTCAAAAAGTGACGATACTGGGAAGTAGTATATGGCAGTCTGTTAACGATATATGTGCAATGTCAATGGATATTTTAAGGCATGGGTTTGATGTCATGGTGGAAGATAAAGTGTGGTCCGATTGTATGCCAATTTTCTTAACACTAAAACTATTTACAAGGAATATTTTTAGAGGCAATAATAACCTTTTCCCGCAACTGAATGTGCGTGACTCGGAATTTATTCGTATAAAAGAAGGCTGGTACAAAATTTGGAGAGGAAAAAAGAGGAACGAAATGACCTGTAGCTAAATGATTTTATTGAAATTATAAGTGAGTCTGCTGGGGTTAATGGCAGAACAGTAAAGCTAGTTAAAAAAGCGGAATGGTTTGATTGGAGATGAAATGCAGCTAGAAAACTAGCTCTGAGTTTGTTAAGGACGTTTAAAAACACCCAAAGCATGATTGACAAAGACAAATACATACAAGCAAAAGCTTAATATAAAGCACAATGTCAGAAAAGTAAGAGAGCATATTGTGAAAATTTGGAGTTAAGCATAAATAATATGAAAGACAGCAACGATTGGTGGAAAGTAGTTTCGAGATTGCGAGGGCAAAACTTAAATGGCTGTGCTGAAACACATGCAGAAGTATGCAAGCAATATTTTGAAAATCTTTTAACCCACAGAAAACAGTGCCTTGTATACATTATGCACCCTTGTAAAAAATCGATGACAATTTGGATGGTGATATTACGGTAGATGAAATTTTAAGTATGTTGAAAAAAACTTAAGCTGGAAAGAGCCAGGTTTAGATAGAGTCAAATACCATCTTTTTAAAAATGCAAATACAAATTTTTTAAGTGAGTTAGGCAAAACATATTCAAGGTTATACAATCATGCACAGTCAGACAAATCTTTTGAGACAAATATAATTTTCCCGTAATTTAAGGGTTGCGTCAAACTATAGGGGCATCTCATTTATGAATTGTGAAGCGAAAATTATGATGGGCATTGTAAATGAGAGGCTGGTGACGTGGACGGAAAAACATAATGTGGTAACTGAATTTCAAGCGGATTTTAGAAAAAAACACTCTACTGTTGACAATATTTATAACTTATGTTCAATAGTTCACCTTAAATTTAAAGAGAAGAAAAAAGTCATGCATTCTTTGTGGATTTTAAAGCGGCTTTTGACAAAGTTCCAAGGCAGCTTTTAATATACAAGTTGCATATGATGGGAACTTCAACAAAAATGGTGAATTTTATTGACCAAGTTTATAAAGTGACCAGTTCTTTGATATGGACGGGTAAAGATAAGTCGGACAAATTTTATGTTTCATCTGGTGTAAAGCAAGGTTGTTTATTGGCCCCTTTGCTCTTTTCACTCTATTTAAATGATTTGCATGACTGGTTAGGTAGAGGAATATATATTGAAGAACTAAATATTAGGCTCCTTTTATATGCAGATGGCATAGTTATATTATCAGGTGTGTTACAAGGAATGATAAGTCGCCTAGAATTATATTGCGACACTTGGAACATGAAAGTGAATTTAGCGAAGTCAGCAATAATGGTACTTAGGCGTGGGGGTCGTTTGGCCAAGAATGAGATTTGGAAGTTTAGAGGCGAAAATATTGAGATTAGATCAGAGTACAATTACCTAGGGGTAATATTGACACCACAACTAAGTTTCAAAGCCCACTTAGCTAATAGGAATAGTCTAGCTAAAAATAGCATCAATGAACTTGGAGAACATTTTTGTCCAAAAAGCCAAATAACATTTACCGTAAAATGTTAGCTATTTTTAGCAGTCACTAGGAGCGAGCAAAGTTATGCTGCTCAAGTACGGGGACTTACTTAGTTCGAAGAGGTGGATAAGTTGCAACTTTATTTTTTGAAAAGACTTTTGCGTCTACCAAGTAACACACCATCGTACTGCATATACTTGGAAACAGATATTCTAAATGGGTATTTATATACGCTGGGTCTGTTCCTGACATACGTATAAGTTAAGACACAAGAAATTAAACAAACAAATAGATCAAATAACGACACATGTCGTTTTGCAGACGCTTTTCCTGTTGACAAAATATTGCACAGGAAATGGTTGCACAATAATTTGGTTTCTTTAGTCTTTTTTCATATTTTGTCAAATAAGCATTTTTATTGTTTTCAACTAGGTTTCTTAATTAAGTAAAAACAAATTGTAATTTAGTCTTAAGCGAATATCCAATAAAGCTGCACGCTTCTTTTTTTTTATAAACCACAACTATAAATTGTTTAACTGGCGCCCGAGCATGGACCGCGGCGTGATAACTATAAAGAAAGACACTATAATTCCATCTCACGAGTCCGGTAAATTTCGGCTAATGAAACAAGGATATTACAAGTTAATGTAAATCATTTTCGTGCGGACATATATTAAAAAAAAACCCTATTAAAAAACAAAAAGTGTTAAAATTGAACGTGGGACAGCGCAGTAGCCAATGCAAAGCAGACTCCAGACGAGAGAAGACGCCTCTAAGTAATCTTCAAAGAAGAAGGAAAAGGAACCAGAAGATACTGGTAGCAATTCGTTTGTAATGATTAAGATAGTGTAAGTTGAACAATATTGAAAGAATTTATTAAAAAGTGTAATTTACGAAAAATATATAAAAAAAAATATATTAAAAATTATTGATTGGATCTAAAGAATTAAAGAAAAAACCCAAAATACAATAAAAGTTCAATAATATTGAAAAGTATAATCTAAGAAAAAATATATTAGAAATTATTTAAGATTATTGATTGAATCTAAAGAAATAAAAAAAGGAAAAAACAAAAATAATAAGAGCTTTGAGAAAAAGAATATATTAAATAAATTAGAGTTGGAAAATATTTTTTTTTTTTTATATTAAATAATCGTGACGGCCAATCCCAATAACTTGATTAGACCACTTATTATTATTATTAGTGAATTTGGTGGAATGATTTTAAAAAGAAAGCAACCACATTGGGATCTGGCTGAAAAATAGTTTTATCTTTGTGTTTGGTACGTTATGGTTCTTAATTGATACGTAGAGTAATTGTTTTTTGTTTTGCATTGCCTACTACTGCTGGATCATCGCGTCGAGTTGCAAGTCACCGTTGGATCATCACGTCGCCACTTGCCTCCGTCAGATCGCCGCACACGCCGCATCACCTTCACACCACACCAATTGGTAGCCGCTCGCCAACTGACAGCAGATTTCTGATTTGTATAATTAAAGAACTGTCAGACAATTAAGATATTTGTAACAATATATTGCTTTTATACAATCATTGTTATTACAGTCGATCCCAAGGCTCTCAAATGCTATTGGAGAACTTGCTATTATACGATCGACGTGACATTGTAAATTTACTTCAGCTGAATATTCAGTTACATTCCTTTTTGGTTTTCACTAAAACATCATAGTTCGGGTAAATTTCGTTCTATTGCATCATTTTATAAAAATGTTTTGTCCGGCCTCGATCTGAAAAGTGTGCTAAAGTTTCTTCAGGTGTATAGGGAATATGAACTTTAGCCTCTGAGTCCACAACTTTAAGAATTTTTAAACTTTATCTGAATCGGAGCCCAACTTTGAAAAAACCTGGGAAACGCTTCTTTTCCCAGCGTTACAAGGACTAACGCTCGTTTCTACGATTAGCTCTTCCTGAGAGGCCTTACTAATGATAGATGAAACTTTTTTACTTGAGTCTTAGTTGTGCACACCGAAAAAGGCTTAACTGGACGTCGATTAAATGTTGGTTCAGGGAAAATCAGATTACCTTGTAACCAACGATCCTATTACTACCTTTCCATTTATACACAAATTTACTGGCAAAGTTTCTTAGTTGTTTCAAAATTTGTTGCTTCTCTTCATTGCTTTATTTTGTTGCATCGATAATATTCGAAAACACATGATTTTCAATCGCCAAAACTTTCTTCGTATATACTTTTTCGCTGTGCCAAACTGCAACTGGATGCGTTTTGAGACTGAAATGGTAACCTGACAATCGCAAAAAATCGAAAAGAAGCAAAAACCTGCAGCTGATTTTTTAACTGAATATAGACAATGGACCATACTAACAAACAAAATAAACGATAGCCCGTATCCAGTCGAACGAACCTAAGAGGATGGGTCAATAAATCCATAGAAAAAAGCATTAAAACAATTTTTTTTTGGTAAATTTTTTTATTTTTCAACATAATCTCCTTGGAGCTCTATACACTTAGTTAGACATTTCTCTAATTTTTTTAACCCGTCAGAAAAATAAGATTTTGGAAGGTCCTCAAAATAAGCATTTGTTTGATCGATGACTTCTTCATTTGAAAAAAAAAACGTTGTCCACTGAGCCATTTTTTCAGGTTTGGGAATAGGAAAAAGTCACTGGGAGCTAAATCTGGCGAATACGGTGGGTGGTCGACCAATTGAAGAAAAATGATTTTTTCTTATGCAAACCGGGTCTTTTTTTATCAATTTTTTCATTCAGCTGATCCAAAATGTTGCAATAATATTCAGAGTTAATTGTTTTACCTTTTTCAAAATAATCAATCAACAGAATACCTTTTGCATTCCAAAAAACTATTGCCAGTTTTTAATTCCTACATGTACAAAATGCTACAACTAAATCGATAACAATCTTAATGTACACATGTACAGAACACTAGTTTCTATCGATAACAGACTTCTTTTATACCATTGATCTCCTCCAACAGGTACTATACATACCGCAAATAAAGGTTCATTTATTGTTCCAGTTTTGGGAATACTTAAACGTTGCCGGTATATAGAGTGTCCACTGCTACTATCACAACCCCATTTATATTGTTACAAAAATGATCGATAACTATCGATCATTTCCAGGACACCTTGGCAGCACTTTAATAAATGCTGGTAGCCCTGGTGTGGAACAGCTAAATTAAGAGAGAAGAAGAGGAAAAACAACAACAAAGGAGTGCATTTGGTGGAATGATTTTAAAAAGAAAGCAACCACATTGGGATCTGGCTGAAAAATAGTTTTATCTTTGTGTTTGGTACGTTATAGTTCTTAATTGTTACGTAGAGTAATTGTTTTTGTTTTGCATTGCCTGTTACTGCTGGATCATCGCGTCGAGTTGCAAGTCACCGTTGGATCATCACGTCGCCACCTGCCTTCGTTGGATAACCCCGTCGCCACATGCCTCCGTCAGATCGCCGCACACGCCGCATCACCTTCACACCACACCAATTGGTAGCCGCTCGCCAACTGACAGCAGATTTCTGATTTGTATAATTAAAGAACTGTCAGACAATTTAGATATTTTTAACAATATATTGCTTTTATACAATCATTGTTATTACAGTCGATCCCAAAGCTCTCAAATGCTATTGGAGAACTTGCTATTATACGATCGACGTGACATTGTAAATTTACTTCAGCTGAATATTCAGTTACATTCCTTTTTGGTTTTCACTAAAACATCATAGTTCGGGTAAATTTCGTTCTATTGCATCATTTTATAAAAATGTTTTGTCCGGCCTCGATCTGAAAAGTGTGCTAAAGTTTCTTCAGGTGTATAGGGAATATGAACTTTAGCCTCTGAGTCCACAACTTTAAGAATTTTTAAACTTTATCTGAATCGGAGCCCAACTTTGAAAAAACCTGGGAAACGCTTCTTTTCCCAGCGTTACAAGGACTAACGCTCGTTTCTACGATTAGCTCTTCCTGAGAGGCCTTACTAATGATAGATGAAACTTTTTTACTTGAGTCTTAGTTGTGCACACCGAAAAAGGCTTAACTGGACGTCGATTAAATGTTGGTTCAGGGAAAATCAGATTACCTTGTAACCAACGATCCTATTACTACCTTTCCATTTATACACAAATTTACTGGCAAAGTTTCTTAGTTGTTTCAAAATTTGTTGCTTCTCTTCATTGCTTTATTTTGTTGCATCGATAATATTCGAAAACACATGATTTTCAATCGCCAAAACTTTCTTCGTATATACTTTTTCGCTGTGCCAAACTGCAACTGGATGCGTTTTGAGACTGAAATGGTAACCTGACAATCGCAAAAAATCGAAAAGAAGCAAAAACCTGCAGCTGATTTTTTAACTGAATATAGACAATGGACCATACTAACAAACAAAATAAACGATAGCCCGTATCCAGTCGAACGAACCTAAGAGGATGGGTCAATAAATCCTTAGAAAAAAGCATTAAAACAATTTTTTTTGGTAAATTTTTTTTATTTTTCAACATAATCTCCTGGAGCTCTATACACTTAGTTAGACATTTCTCTAATTTTTTTAACCCGTCAGAAAAATAAGATTTTGGAAGGTCCTCAAAATAAGCATTTGTTTGATCGATGACTTCTTCATTTGAAAAAAAAAACGTTGTCCACTGAGCCATTTTTTCAGGTTTGGGAATAGGAAAAGTCACTGGGAGCTAAATCTGGCGAATACGGTGGGTGGTCGACCAATTCGAACTTTAATTCTTCAATTTTAGCCATTGATCGTAAACATGTGTGAACGCGGGCATTGTCCTGATGAAAGAGGATTTTTTTCTGTTTAAATGAGGCCGTTTTTTTCAATTTTTTCGCTTAGCTGGTGCAATAAAGATGCATAATACTCCCCTGTTATTGTTTTTCCTTTTTCTAAATAGTCAACGAAAATAATTCCACGTGCATTCCAAAAAACAGTAGCCATAACCTTACCAGCTGATTTTAAGGTTTTCGCCTTCTTTGGACATGGTTCGCCTTTCAAAATCCACTGTTTTGATTGTTCTTTCGTTTCGGGAGTGTAGTGGTGAATCCATGTTCCAAGGATTACGTTGTATGAGCGACAACAGAGCTTTAGAGGCAACCACCCTATTGCGTTTATTGTCGACTGTGAGCAAACGGCGCACCCATCTTGCCGAAATCTTTTTCATACACAATTTTTCATGTAAAATAGAAATGACGCTACCTTTTGATATCCCTGTAACCTCAACTATCTCACTCAACTTTAATCTTCGATCACTTAACACCATATCTTGGATTTTATTGATCATTTCTGGCGTAGTCACCTCTAGAGGACGTCCTGATCGTGATTCATGCTTTGTTGATGTACGACCACGCTTAAATTCATTTAACCAGTTATAAATAGTTGCAAGTGAAGGAGCGGATGTGCCGTGAACTAAATCCAACTCACTTTTTATTTCCTTTGCTGTTAAGCCTTTTATATGAAAATGTTTAATAACAGATCTAAACGCAACTTTCTCCATTTTTGTAAACAAACAAATTTTTTTCTTCAATGCACGAGAAACACACAACAACTCAACCAAGCTGAAACTTCACAGCATACCTAGACGGTAGTGATGCTGCATATAAACAGACCGTTTACAGTAATAGTCGCGCTATCTGTTGGATTTTCTAATGACTTATTGTCCCGTCCTCGTAACTTCCATTCCACGGAAAATTGGTTTATACCAGCAAAAGCTCTCTATAACGAACGACATTTTGCACTACGATTTGCCACTAACATATATAAACGCAGATCACAAACACTTTTTTTATTTAATACATAGTACTTTCGAAAAAAAATATTAATTCAATTCAAAAATGGCAAAAAAATGTTTAATGTTTGTCTAAAATCACTTTGCACTGCAAGAAGGCGGGAAAATATTGAATGCATTTGTTAAAACATATGATAACTTTGAAAGCTCACAGCTGGATGAATATTGAGATTAAAAGAAAATAAAAATATGCAAAAGATCGGTTGGTTTATCGACTATCGCAAAAATCTTTGAGGGATTCGAAAAATTTAAATTTGCTAAAGCGCCGACAGATCAGCATTTCTCCCAGTGTGCAGCGGTAACACCAGCAACAGAGAGCAGAGAATAAACAACATTATCATCATAGTCAGCAGCGGCATCATCATCGTCAACAGCAGCATCATCATCGTCAGCAGCGCACATAGGGGTATTTAGTTAATCTAGCTGGTCAAAATTATTTGTGTGGATTTTTGGATTTATAATGACAAAAATAAAACAAACTAAATACAAACAAACGATAATATTTATAATTTCACAAAATAGACGAAAAAAGTTTTTTTTTTAGTTTCATATTTCAATTTATTTTATCCTTACATTTTGATGCATCTGCTGGGTTTGGTGTTGCAGGCAGAAGCATGTATAATGTTTCAGGAAGAAAAGAAGACATCTTTTTCTTCTTCTTTATTACCCGTGAGGCACTGAGAAAGAGGTCTGAGCTTAAAAGAAGCCTATTCAAAATATCTCTATTGCAGGACTCTCTAGAGAATTTTCTAGCGTAATCCTGTCTGGAAGTCCTAAAATGTTTGTTGCGTGCCTCTGCTGCTTCCTCAGACAGTTGCACTATAGGTAACAGTGCATTTTTTATCTATATATTAATTCGAAGTCTATCCCTGTAATATATGAAGCTAGTTTCGGATCTTCAAAAAATCTCCTGCTGGTATTTCCGTCATTCGTGTTCCCAAAGTTTGCTTTCGGCTTGTCGACTCGTAAGCCAGTTTCATTGCGAAACCTGGTCTGTATTTTTTTTTTTTTTTTTTTTTTCAGCTCCATTTGTTTCTCCTCATCTGATTTTCTCATTCGATTTTTTTTTCACGGGAAATTTGTAGGCTAAGTGTAGAATGCTTTCGAAAAATCTTATTCTAACATGTAAAATAGACACAAACTTTTTGTCGTCAACCTCCACCCCAGTCGCAACCAAATTATTAATTGAGTTTTTAACATAATCGATCTCTTCGTTCGTTATGTCAGTTGTCTCTAGACTGAAGCGAAATCTTATTGGACGACAAAAACGAGGAGATGAAGGTGTTGGTTGTCCTTCCCACAAACAAGTCGCACAGGTACAAAGCAGCTTTGATAAATATTTGCGTCTGAGTCTGTCTCATTTTCATGTCTTTGTTTGTATTGTGCTTGTTGGGATCCGTCGCAGCCCCATTTACATATCAACTTCAAAGTGTTCCGCTCTTCCTCTTTTATTGTTAATAAGACCTCTTTTAAGAATTCCAATAAACGCCTAATGATTATATCGATTAATGGTTGCAGTTGGATTTCAGCGCTGGTATTCGTTACCATGCTCGAATCTGGAGGAGGATAACACTTTTTCTTGGATTCTTGAATTAAGCTATAACACGGAAAGAAATTTGTATTCGTATTTCTTATGATTTAATATTGTCCTCGTGTCAAGTCTGTATCTATAAACATTTTCAAAGCATCCATGGGGCTAAGACGTGATGGTTTCTCACTTTTAGAGGTGTCGTAAGCGTTTTTGTATTTCGTCGCACGGGTTGGAGAGCTCGTAATATCTTTGAGTACGTGGGAAGCATCACTTTTTCCTGATTTACTCAATTCAACTTGAGCTGCTTGAAGAATAACACCATCTTCTACATTGGACCGGATCTCTTCTGTTTTTCTTCTCATGCTCCTTTCGCTAGATTCACCGAACGTGACTGGAATTTCAAAAGTACCTTCCAGCCAAAGTTGGTTGTTTTTTTAAAAAACGTCTACATTTTTGTGAGCTTTAATCCACCTCTGCTTCATTTCTGATTTGAAATGTGCAAAATTGTTTTTCAGTTTATTTAACTGATTTTCGTTAAGGTCGTCGTCACGAGTCAAAAAACACAGTTTTGCTTCTAAATTGCGTAAATTTTCATTTTTCATCATATCGAAGAGTGATTTACGAGTCACGGTTCTCAACCCAAAGGAGGTTGGTTAGTTTTTTCATTGCGTAAGATCAAAGTACTATGCATTTGCGTATCCGCGGTATTCCGCTCCAAATTTTTTTAGAATTCGTTAATTAAGAGTCTACAATTTTATGATAACTAACAAAAGTTGCATGATCTACTCGGATACTATAACAAAATGCGTCTATTAATAAATTTCTTTGGAGGGGCGGGGAAGGCGGCTTCTTGTTCGTTGAAGTGTCCCCTGCCTCAGATAGTCGAATGTAGTAGCATTAATTATACTTTGTTATTTTGACTTTTGGCCGCGTAGATAATTAAAATACCCGTATGTGCAGCGTTATACTACAAATTATAGCCTTTCCGTAGTGAGTAAAAAGTAGAGAGCTTTGGTGTTGCGTCCTCAGTGTATTCTGGTGTGTTCTGAACAGCTGTTCTTTGTTTTGGTTATACACACACGTGCAACTTTGAGGGGATTTGTCATATGCAATTACAAAAAGTACAATAAATCAAGTAATTTTTAACCGATTCTATTCAAACAGGGTTCATTTAAAGCTGAAATCACTAAACTTTCGATGAACGTTGAGAAAAAATATAATTTAGATAAGATAAGGGGCACAAATTAGACTTAAAGTTGCAAAATCGATGGAAAAATCAAAATTTTGGAAAGTTTTTGGTCTGTATCTTCATGAATTTAAATGATAACAAAATACATGATACATGGTTGTAAAGGGCTACATTTCAGCTTCTAAAATACAAATTTGAAATCCGATAAAAAATGGCCAAGTTATAAGGTAATATGTACAGGAACCTCTTAAAAACGGTTTTTGAGCTTTAAGTCAAGATTTTGAGGGTGTATCAAAAATTTTTTATATGCCATTCTTTTTAGTTTTTTATGACCTATAACCTCCACTAGGTCTGATAAGAAGTTTTTTTTCGCTGTGACACAGTGTTATTGAATTCTTGTATTCTGTACCCATGTCCGTAATGAACGTCTTCATTGAACCATACTGTAGAATAAAGGATTCGAAAATAGCTTCAGCAACAGTATTTGCACTTTTATTCGCTATGGGTATGGCAGCAAGATATTTTGACAAGTCACATATAATTGTGACTGCATATTCATTGTCATTCTCTGACTTTGGTAGTGGACCAATTGTGTCGATCAAAACTTTATCGAAAACACATATTGGTGTGTCGGTACTTGTTAAAGGAGTTTTAGTATGTTTTTTTGTTTTGGATACTTGGCATTTAGGACAATTACGTACGTACTTCTTTATATGACTTGTCAGTAGTAATGTCTTTTAATTTTCGCTTCTTTATCTTTTTCTACTATGGTCACCGGCTTGAGTAGCGCTACTCTTAATTTCTTTAAATACTTATTGCCCATTTTTTAAAATAATCAATTGAAATTTCTTCAAAGATTTTTTCACTCGGTGCCGTTTTAAGTTGGCTGATTCCGTTTATACCGGCTTCAGTTTCGAGCCTTTGGAAAAACTGACCTAAGTCGAGAATTCCATTAGTATAAAGGTCGCTAACATTAATTCTTGCTTTAATTTTCCTTCCATGTTTAATTAAACATTTCATAGGTGTCATACACAAGGTCACTACTTTGCGTACATCATCATTTTTAATGATTTCATATACTTTGGGCTTAGAAGCTTTATCAAGATTTTGCCTAGGCAAATTTTCTTGTTCTTTTCCTCCGCAGGGTTTTTTCTGTCTACTTTGGTTTCTTGTAATGACTTTTAATATTTTTGGTTGGATGTCCTTAAGTTCTTGGATGGTTATTCTAGATAACGCATCTGCTACATAGTTGTCTTTTCCCTTAAGATACTCTACTGTAAATTCGTATACCTCTAAATCAAGTCTCATGCGAATTAATTTGGAACTAGGGTTTACCATCGAGAATAGATATGTCAGTGGTCTATGGTCTGTTTTGACAGTGAAGTGTCTACCATATACATATGGTCGAAAAAGATTTATTGCCCAATATATTGCTGCTAATTCTTGTTCAGTTGTACTTTTTTTACTTTCGCCTTTTGTGAATGTACGAGATGCATAGGCCACAGGGAGTTGAATTCCATTGTAGTTTTGAGTTAAAACTGCTCCACATGCCTCTTTGATTGCATCTGTTATTATACAAAATTCCTTTTTGAAATCAAGATATTGTAATAATGTTGGTTTTATTAGTTCTTTCTTCAAATACTTAAATGCTTTTTGACAGTTAGGTGTCCATTCAAATTGAATGTTCTTTTTACACAATCGTGTTATGTGACGTGCATAGTCAGAAAAATTTTCAATGAAACGTCTATAGTAATTACAAAATGCAACGAAGGGCCTAGCACTGTCTGCGTCCGTTGGGACTGGCTATTTTGCAATTACATTATATTTCTTGTCATCTGGTAAAATATCTTAGTCAGTACATTTATGACCAAGGAAAACTACTTCATGCATGAAAACTGAGCTTTTCTCGGGATGTAATTTCAGGTTGTTTTTGCTACATAAATCAAAAACATTGGTTAGATTTTTAATCATTTGTTTTTCTGAACAACCGATGACTATTAAGTCATCCATATATAAGAATGCTTGAGATGGTTCTAGACCAGAGAATGAAATTGTCATCATTCTTTGAAAGGAATTTGGCGCTATTTTCAAACCATACGGTAATCGTCTGAAACGATAAGAGCCATTGCTCGTTGAAAAATAAGTTATATTTCTTGTATCTTCTTCAAGTTCTATTTGGTGAAATCCAGACATTAAATCTAAACACGAGAAATATTTTGCTCTGCCTAGTTGATAAAGAATATCATCTATTCTAGGAAGGGTAAATTTATCGGCTAAAAGTTTTTTATTTATTTGGCGATAATCTATTACCAGACGCCATCTTTACTTATCTGAATCCGGTAAGGATTTTTTCGGAACAAGTAATAACGTGCCATTGTATTCAGATACAGATGGTTCCACTATTTGGTCCTTAATCAATTTTTCTACTTAGTTAGTTATTTCATCCTTATGACTCTGAGGAATTCGGTAGTTTTTTATATATACGGGTTCTTCATCTCTCAACCTTAATTTTTGTTTATAAAAGTTGTTGGTGGATATCGATTCTGATTCTAGGCCGAATATATCTGTGTAATTAGAACAAAGGTTTGTAAGTATATTTTTAAAAGATGGTGGAAAATGTTTCTTTAGTTTTGTCAAAATTTATTTTCCCTATTTCTAACTGTTTTGCTTACTATCTCATAATCCTCAAATTTTATTTAGAAGCTGAAATGTAGCCCTTTACAACCATGTATCATGTATTTTGTTATCATTCAAATTCATGAAGATACAGACCAAAAACTTTCCAAAATTTTGATTTTTCCATCGATTTTGCAACTTTAAGTCTAATTTGTGCCCCTTATCTTATCTAAATTATATATTTTCTCAACGTACATCGAAAGTTTAGTCATTTAAGCTTTAAATGAACCCTGTTTGAATAGAATCGGTTAAAAATTACTTGATTCATTGTACTTTTTGTAATTGCATATGACAGTTTTCTTTCCTTTTTTATTTATTTGAAATCCGATAAAAAATGGCCAAGTTATAAGGTAATATGTACAGGAACCTCTTAAAAACGGTTTTTGGGCTCTAAAACAAGATTTTGAGGGTGTATCAGAGATTTAATATATACCATTCTTTTTAATTTTTTATGACCTATAACCTCCACTAGGTCTGATAAGAAGTTTTTTCATTTTTTTTTTTTTTTTGTAACACAGTGTTATTAGTACATATGAGGACAGTATCCTGTTTTCCAGTTGCTTCTGTACAACTATTGACAAATTTAGAAATGACCTCATTCATATTGCTGAATTGTCCTGCTTACATGATAAATTTAACCCTATCAATTGTGCAATTCTTGGTTATTGCTTTGACTGCTTGTTGAGTCGAATATTTGGAAGCTGTCTCAGGTGTTAACCCATCAGATATATAGGCACTTTCTAATGTCTTTGTCAATTTTTCTATTTCTGTCGTGTACTGGTTGGCGGTTTTAGTTTTCTGTTGTATGTTCATCAGTTTTGCTGATAGAACTTCTACAGATTCTCCTCTTACACTAGTTTTTAACTTTTCTATTACTTCATTTAGTGACGTCTCAGCGCCTATCAATTTTCTTGCTGTTCCTTTTAGTTTTGTTTTTATTAGCGTAACAGCTAATTCATCGTGTGCTCCTTTGATGGAGTTCATCAATGAAAGTGCGTCAAGGAATGATTGCAAGTTTTCTGGTCTACCGTCAAATCCTGGGATTAGCCGGGGGACCGTATTAAGGAAGTCTACTGGCGTCTGAGCCATTTTGGGTATGGGGGACTCTGCTATATTGTAACCTTCTAGTTTTATGACCGTTTCATGGCTCTCTGATATTTATACTCTTCACGGGAGGGAATAGTATTATAAGTTTGTCATGAAGTTTGTAACACACAGAAGGAGACATCGCAGACCACATAAAGTATATCTATTTGTGATCAGCTCGATGAGACGAGTTGATTTAGCCATGTCCGTCTGTCTGTCTGTATGTATGCAAACTAGTCCCTCTATTTTTGTCAGCACATTTGTTGGAATCAGCTGAATTGGACCACAAGGATGGTACCTCCCATACAAACCACCGCTTTAAATTAAAGTTCTTGTTAGAAAAAGATTTTTGTTTTTTAACGTATCGAACTGAATTTCGGACACTATAAGTTTATAATATATAGGCATCAATCGTGTAAATTTGATGATCCTAGGGCTACCAGGTGGGGTACCTCCCATACAAACCCAAATTAAATGGCAGACTTTTAAAGAATAAATCTATCTATCTATATCTATCTATATATAAATAAAATCGTAAGCGTTTTCATGCCTATGCACGCTAAGCTCAGAAACGGCTTAACCTATTTGAATGCGGTTTTCACTGGTATATTGTAGCAAGCTTCGTGTAACATTTAGCGTTTGTTTGATCGAAATCGACCTACTAAATCAAAAGAGAATTCTGTTGCCTACTTTTGGCTGATTTTTGAATGTTTTTCTCTTTAGCTGTGGAGCAGCATTAAGGATCTGATAATTAGGAAAATAGATAACAAAATACACGCTATTGCAAACATATTTAGAATAACACGCGCACGAAGTCGGGGGCACAGCTTGTGTACAATAAAATTGCCACTCAAACTGATGTGATGCTAATAAAGGAAGGTTGGATGCAACCCGGAGGAGCGTGAAAAGTATTACATCTTTGGCATAGCCAATGATAGCATTCTTTCTGGTTTTATATGAAGATTATATTTGTTGGCAACATTAAGAAGCTTATTTCTAATTTCATAGAAAAAACCTTCCGCCGCAACCTTATGCGCTACTGTTAGCCTCTCGAAATTTACGTTTATTATAGATAATATATAGTATTATATATTATCTTTAAATGTTTATCTAGTGTCTCTTTAGATATTGGTCTATTTTGAGACACACATTTAAAAGATTTGTCAAAAGTTTCTTTTTGGGTTCTTAATCTACTAACAATTTCTGTCCATTCCATACCATATGGGAGTCATAATTTTAATAAAGTTTGGGTCATTTGTCAGTGTTTGGCGTATAGCTTCTAAAGTTGTTTGAGACATAGTCAATCAATCAATTATTAGAATCAAATTTTGTTTACATTTTGTCTAGTGCATCTGCTCGGCTTACCGTTTCTTTAATTATTTATTATGCAGTGCATATAATGCTAACATAAGTTATATGCTCAACACAATGATCAACACAAGTAAAAGAATCCACATATTCTTTAAATCCTCTGTATGGTCTATAACCTCAACATTGCCTATAACATTTGCGGTTGTGTTTTCAATTTGTGATTCCCTAGATCCCATGATCAAAAAAATATGTTAGGAATAATAACTTTGAAAACTAAATGTTGTATTTGTTAATTTTTGGAGAAACATTTTTTATTTTAAACAAAAGAAATTAATGGGGTAAAACAAGTAAACATACCAATTGCATATAAATGGTTTACATAAAACAAACATCAAGCTTGTTTACAATATTATTTACTTTACTTAAATTAAGTTTACACCATTTATATGTATATTTATTGTATTACGTAAATTATAAAATTTTTATGATTCATCAACATTCCAAAAAAAAATTTTATTCATTCTTATTTTTTTTTTTATTTATTTGTTTAATAACATGAATTTAATTTATATTATTTGAAGTTGATAATAATTTTTTTTAACATTTTTTTTCTATGTTGGTTTTTTTTTTCAATTTTTTCTTTCATACTTTAACAGTTGGCAGCCCTTACTTTGCCTACGTTGCCCAACTAATAGTGCGTTCAGACAGAGCAGAACTCGCATGAAAATTCGAGTTCAAATTACAACAACCACAGGGAAAATGAACGAAATTTGTAGTTGTTGTTGTAGCTCAGAACTCGAGTTCTCGTGCGAGTTCTGCCAGAACTCGCTGATCTGACATGGTCAGTCTAAAAAGTGTTGGTAAAATTTTGACTCTTTTAGGTGATTGTCGATAGCAGAGTACAAAAATATTCATACGCGAACGCTCATGAGCGCTTATTTATGAAAAAATTCATAATGAATATTTCTTGTTTTTGCTCGCGTTCATATATGAACGCAATCATAATTGCGTTCTTGCTCTTGTTCTCGAGCAAGAGCAAGCATTCATTTTGCACATTCTTCATACGCGAGTGACGAACAAACGAAAAAAATACTCACAGCTCATAGCTGATTACAATTCATTTATGTGCGTTCACGTGCTCTCATGCGCTCTGCTCATGTACATTTCAGAGTGTGTCATCTGGGGATTTGCAACAACAAAATTACACATAATTTGTTGTTGGGTATGCAAAAATTTAAAATAAGAAGAAGAGCTTCGTTTTGTGTATTCTATTTGTTTTATTCAACCGTTGGTTAATGCTTCTCACTACACATGCATACATGCATATATGCTAGTCGTTCGAAAATGAACGCTTCATTAATGAGCGATTCATTTATATTTATTTTTTACATACGTGAATATGAGCAAAAGAAAATAAATCAAAACGCTCTCGCTCGCGAATGAGAGTGAGCGCGAGTGAGTATTTCGGTACTCTGGTCGATAGTCTTGTGCTTTCTTTTAGTTGCTCGGCAATAAACAGCTGATGATGGGAGATAATAAATATATTTAAGGAAAATACTAATTGTAATTTTTTTTGTAATCTATTAACAAAATACGTAGCAGGAACAAAAAAGGGAAATGCCAGAACTATGTTCATACACTGCAAAATGTTCTAAGTCATGTATTTTTCACAAAATTTCAATTTTTATTTCTCACAATTGCCACAACGTTCCATTTGTGCTTTTGTGTGTGTAATGAAAACAAAAACAAAACAAAAAAACAGTTGCTCAGAACTCGCAACTCAGAACTCGGTGACAAAAAACGGGTAACCAGAACTCGCACAATCACAACTCGCTGTCTGAACACACTATAAATTGTCAGGCAATCTCGTCAAATTGCGCAATTTTTTTTTTTTGTATGGAGTAACGGTCTGTCTGTTTGTCTGTTTGCCATATTTACATCATTGATCGAATATTATGATGAGGTGGTGAAGAAGTTAGCCTCACTTGTAAACAAGACAATAATGTCTTACGAACTTATTGTGGCAGCAACTTGAAATGAAAAATACAGAGATAAAGCATTACGCGTCTTTGTATCCTAACTTAAATGACCATTGTGTGATATCCTTTTTTCAGCAAAAACTGATAGCCTTCCATCGGCACCAGCTCTTGCGCAAGAAGTTGAAGCAAACAAGGAACGCTACAATTTTGCCACTCGCTACGCAACACGTAGCCAGAGATAGGTTTCTTTACAAAAGGCGCAGGGTTCCATACATTCTGAGAAACGGCATCCTAGACTTGATAATAATAAGCAGGGTAATTACTGGAATAATCAAAATAAGACAGAAGCACCAGGGATTGACTCAGTGACATCAAATGTGAGGCAGCCTACTGCTTACAAGAAAAATAGTTCCCAGCAATACAAACAGCAAAGCAAGCAATCCCAGCAGTATGGAAGGACTGATAACGGTGGTACTCCTCAAGGACAACAGTTCACACGGTACTCTTACTCTGATAGAATTTCTGGACAAGGAACTCAACGTGTCAACCATGTTCAACAAAATCCCATTGAAGCTATTCGGGACTATGAGATTGAAGCGGAGTATGAGGTACAGGACATTGCAAATGGTAAATTTCAAGACATCCATAATGAGGCCCTCAATTTTTTAGGGGTACCCCTTGGCTCCCATTGATTAGCCGAACCATAGGGGAGCAAAATAGAAAAATAAAATTACTGATAGATACGGGAGCATCGAAAAACTACAATAAGCCATTAGCAGAATTGAAAGAAATCTCCCCATCATCAACTCCCTTCCTTGTTAAATCTATTCATGGGGATAGCAAGGTACTTAGTAAGTGCAAGATAAATATTCTTGGGACTAACACTGACATTTTTATTCTATAAATTGCTCAATGTTTGATGGCATAATTGGTCTTGATCTTTTACACAGATTCAATGCGAATATTGACCTCAAACGAGGCATTATTACATATGACTCAGGAAAGGAAAACGTAAAGTTTCTAAAATGCCAAGGCAAGTTTTTTAAGGTTATAGTTAGAAACTGTGCCAATTCAAGAAAAAAATTAAAAATGTGAGCGGGGTATTTGCTGATCCTAATGAGTCCCGTCCATATAATTCAAACATAAAGGCTACTATTGGTAATCCTATCCAATGGGTGTAGCAGACTTTGTTAATAAGAAAATTAAGGAAATTAAGGATCTCTTGGCAGAGGCCATCTAGTTCGCCTTATAACAATCCCGTCTAATTGACTTTAAGAAACTAAACTTGAAGATAATTGATGACAAATATCCAATACCTAATGTCATGGTTACATTGTCCAATTTAGGGGATGCGAGCTATTTCACAACTCTTGGACCTGAAATCAGGATTCCACCAAATTGAGCTCTTGGAAAGGGATAGAGAGAAAACCGGTTTTCCATTAACAATAGAAAGTATGAATTTTGCAAATTACCATTTGGACTAAAAAAAGAACCGAGCATTTTTCAGAGAGTCATCGGTGATGTCTTACGAGAAAAAATCGGGGAAAATTGTCATGTTTGTGTAGACGACGTCATCATTTTCTCTTAGACAGCAGAACAACATGTGAGGGATATCGAGTGGGTATTAAAGCAACTTTACGAGAGGAATATGTGAGAGTCGATTGAGAAATCCAATTTCTTCAAAACGGACGTAGAATACCTGGGATTCAGGGTTTGCAGAGAGGGCATAAGGACTTGCCAAAAAAAAATAAATGCCATTAAATACTTCCCGTTACTCACGTCCCTTTTTTCTGTTAGGTCATTCTTGGGTTTGGCTAGCTACTTTTAATGATTACTACAAGCCTTTGCAAGTATAGCGAAGCAACTCACCGACTTTTTAAAGGTTCAAATCGGACTGGTCAGCGCGATACAGTCAAAGAAAATGAAGGTCACATTAGTTGAGCGACAACTGCAGGCTTTTGAGACTCTAAAGAATATTTTAGTGTCAGAGGATGTCTTACTTCAACATCCAAACTTCAAGATGTCTTTTGATCTGACAACGGATGCTTCTTCTCAAGGTTTAGGAGCTGTCTTATCGCAGGAGGGCAGACCAATAATTCTGATATCCAGGGCGCTCAGAAAGGAGGAGCACTATTCAACAAATCAAAGGGAATTGTTAACCATTGTCTGGGCCTTGAAAAAAAATTAGAAATTATTTATATGGAGTAAGGAACATCAATATATTCACGGACCACCAGCCTCTCACATTCGCGGTGTCAGATAAAATTCCTAATGCTAAGTTGAAGCGTTGGAAGGCATTCATTGACGACCACAGTGCTAAGATATTCTGTAAACCAGATAAGGGAAACGTAGAAGCGGATGCCATGTCAAGACAGCCGGTCAATGTATTAGGGGAAGATGTGAACTCAGATATTGCAACCATTCATAGTGAGGAATCTCTAACCAATACTATTAAGAGAGTGTATAAACCTGTAATTTGTTTTCAAAACCAAATCATAATTGTAGAGGCAGGTACTCAAGCAAAACGCACACTTATTCTTTTTGGAACAAAAACGAGGCACGGAATAACCTTTTCTGATAGGAAAACGCATATCAACCAGATACAGGAGGTGATATGGTCAATGCAACACATTGCAGTCTCCCTATCCTGGCATTCATACAGCACAAACTTTTTGAAGTTTACCCAACGGTAAAATATACAGAAAGGATAGTTCAGTAATGAGAACGACCAAAACGAAATAGTGCTGGCAGAACATAATCGAGCGCACAGGAAAATGTCAAGCAAATTCTCAAAGACAATTTTTTCCAAAAATGGAAAAAAAAGGTTCGAAACGTGGCAAGCAATTGCAAAATACGACAGGCACATAAAGCAGCATGATGTCGCATACCTTCATATGTGGAGTAAATCTTACACGTTGATATTTATTTAACGAACTCAAAATACTTTTCAACATGTATTGACAAATATTTAAAGTTCTCAATAACGCAGCGAATAGGGACGAAAACATTTGTGGACATAAAAACTCAGCTGCTTCATATTCTGAATTTCTTCCAGGGTAAAAAGGCTATTTACTGCGACAACGAGTGATCCTTAAATTCATACACTGTCATTTCTATCCTAGCCAACAATTTTGGCATACAGGTGGTAAACGCCCCACCATTGCACAGCGTATCAAACGGTCAGGTGGAAAGATTTCACAGCACACTGCGCGAAATAGCTAGATGTCTCATCTTGTTAGCAACAATTGAATACAATAAGACAATTCAATCAGTGACAAATAAAAAGCCAATAGATGTTTTCCAGAATAAGGGTATACGATATACCAAATAGAATTCAAAGAGCACAAGAAAAGGAATTACAAACACATAATAGGGATAGACGAATTAGAACATTTAATGAGGGAGATAAAGTTCTTGTGAAAACCAATTGTAGAGCAAATAGTAGAAAAAGATATGGGAACGACGGTTCTCATCAAAGGGAGGGTAGTTCACAAGGACAATCTGAAGTAAAATTAACAATAGTGGGTGTTAGGGAATGATGCGGAGTATGTTTTTTGGAGCATTGCGTTAATGATAGAAATTTTAACGGAAATCGAATCGTAATAGTCCTTTTGAGAGTCAATTAACAAGAGATGAAAGGTTAACTCTTGTCCTGTAAAGTAAATAAATGATCAATTCACAAACAGAGGAAAATTAAACAAAACATTTAAGATTTATAATATTTTGATGAATAATAAGTTAATTTAAGATGTTGTAGTATTGTTATAAATTTTTAATTAATAAACTATAAACAAGTAGATGCGTATCGGGCACTGCAAGACTCGCAACTTAATAGAGGGAGGAGTTATCACGTAAGGATTCATGTTACGTGGTGATATGGCAGCACTGGATTGCGTCATCTCAATCGCAGACGACAAGTCAACGTTGCTCTGCTATAAGGCAAAAGGAGCAATTCCCAACACGGCGACGGTGACGTGGTCCCTCATGGGCTTGCAGTTGAAAGTCAAGTGAAGGTCAAGCTTGGCAATGCGTGCTTAGCTGAGTCTAAAGAGGACTAAGATGCTCATCTTTGTTTTTTTTGCTTTATATCAGATCGTACGTGCGATCAGATATAAGGATATTGTGTTTTTAAAAAGATTGATTGATTTGATTGAAATAAAATAATATAGTAAAATGTTGAAAAAAATAGGTATATTAATAAATGATAATTTACATAACCAATCGGGAAATAAAAAAAAAAATAAAAACCTTACAACTCAACCTCAATAGCTCTATTATCATATATACTTACTAGTATACCCAGCGTGCTTTGCTACGCCCCCGACGTGATGTTAGTGCGTGATATTCACTGTTTAATTGTAGTACATTACGCAGCAAATGAAATAATTTGAAATATTAATTAATCAATTAACTATTAATATTGACATAATTATCTGATATATTTGACAAAAGCGACTTGATTGATTTTAAAATTTGTCTCTAATTATTTGGATAATGTTCATACGAGATTACAAAAATCGCGTTTAAAAAAAATGGGATGGGGGAAGGATGGTGAAAAATACCTTACGACCTATTCTCATGCCTACCGAATATATAAAAAAAAATTGTTGTAAACATCGGACGAGTCGTTTCGCAGGAGTTCATACACTAACACCGTGACACGAGATTTTTATATATTGGATATGCCACCCAATAACAATTTCAAGGGTAATGATATATTAAATATTTTTAAGAAAGTCAAAGGCTCACTGATTATGTTGGGTGATTTTAATTCTATTGATTTCTCGTGACAAAATCATTGAGCAAGCTATTAGCGAAACCAACTTGATTTTCCTAAACAACGGCTCCACTACACACTTCTCCTACCACAATACATTCACCTGTGTAGATATCACTTTAGTATCTCCAATAATTACCCACAAATGTACCTGGTCCATCTTTAATGACATACATGGCAGCGATCATTACCCAATTTCTATTAAGTGCTACGAAATTCTATCCCGACAGAACTTTACCTCTACCTAAATATAAAATCGATCTTGCCAATTGAGAGACTTTTTAAAACAAATTCTTTAACTTCACTGAGTCTTGGGCTACTGGGTGTCATCAAGTTGCCCAATCAACGAAATATATTAGATCTACTGCCAATTGCAGCATTCCTCAAACCAAACGTGTACCTCATAAAGCTAAAGTTCCTTGGTGAAGCAATGCGCCAGAAAAACTCTGAGAGAATATGCAATCTCTTTTTCAATGTTATAAAAAGCAGTTACCCGCTTCCAACCTGAAAGCTAAAGCAGTATTTAAAAAAGCAGTACTTTTTGCCAAACGTGATTGTTGAGAGCAGCCTCTCTTAAATTCGCTCTTTACCAAGATAAAATAAAGTAAAGTAAAGTAAAGCAATATATAAAGTAAAGTAAAGTAACGGATCACATTGCATTGTGTTAATTTTGCCTATTTCTTTTTATGTTCAAGAAATCTTTGTATGTTTTTCAAAAGTTAGTTGCAAATAAATTGTCAAGCAGAACGCACATCGGCGTTTAATAAATTAATCTTTTTATTTTATTTCGGTTTGATGATTTAAAAGTGGACAGCAAAAACTCTTGCTGTACCCCAAACATTGGTGACCCCGACGTGATCGTTGTGTTTAAAGCAAATATCGGTGTATTATATTCGTTAATTCCATTAATTTGCTTTAATGTGAAGTGCACTATTTCGAGTGCATAAGCATCGGTTCCGTTATCCTACTTTGCGCTTCGTTCGTTTTGGCGACAACAATAAATATTTAATCGATTTGCGGTTTATCATTGTTGTTGCGCGTGTGGTTCTTTTTATTGCCTTTATATTGAAATAAAATCGAAAAGACAATGCCAAAGGCAAAGAACGGACAAAAAACCGGTTTCGGGGAAACGGGGCATTTTAATCGTGAATTCCTTAAGAAAAAAAGTAACTGGTTCTTAGGACAAATTCAATCGACTCTTGATACAACATCTGAGGATACCCTACAGTGTTTAAATGAGTCGATTGTGTCTGTTAAATTAGAACAACTTTCGGAATTAAAATCCCAGTTTGAGGATACTCAAACGCAACTCGAGCAGATCTGTTTGGACGAAATCAACAGTAATGCTCGAGTTCAGTTCATGGACGCATTCATCATAGCTAAATCAAATATGATGGCATGTTTAAATTCGCGGAATATGCAAGATTCGCATGCGTCTACTCGAATTGAGCACTCGGCAGGTTCCAGCACAACAGCAAATAAAACGCGTTTGCCGGCGCTGCAGTTACCTGTGTTTAGTGGCACAGTCACTGACTGGCCTGACTTTTGGTCATTGTTCCAGGTTATTGTCGACAATGAGTCAACTTTGAGTAACATCGAAAAGTTTCAGCATCTGAGATCAAGCTTGGCTGGCACCGCCCTGGATGCAGTTCGGTCTCTGGAAATATGTCATGAGAACTACGAAAAAGCGGTAATGTTATTAAAAAGGAGATTTGATATTAAAAGTATGCAATTTCAGGCACATATTAATCAATTGTTTGGCTTAAAATCCATGGCTGAGAACTCAGCAACTGATTTGCGAGAGATCGTGGACAAGAGTAGTGTGCATATTCGAGCATTAAGCACTCTTGCATCCAAGGAGGAATTTCTCGATGGTCTGCTAATGCATTTGATTGGCAAGAAAACGGATTGCGCTACGCAGGCAAAATGGGAAGAGGAAATGCCTATGCAAGGCTTACCTTCATGGGACTCAATGGCAACTTTCTTCGAACGCAGAGTAAGGATATTGGAAAGAGTGGATTTGGCCTTGGCAACAAATACGCCAGGCAATCAGGTGAACTTTAAAAAATCGTCAAATAGAAAATCTTTCGTAACCACCAATACTAATAAGCGCTGTGTATTTTGTCAAGCGGAACATTTTATCACAAGTTGTCCATTGTTTTTGAATTTATCACCTTCCATTCGCCTCAAAGAGACCAAAAAGCTGAAGTTATGCCTCAATTGTTTGTGCAAGGGTCATTTCGTAAGAGATTGTAAATCACGCTGCTGCAAGTCATGTTCTGCCAAGCACCATTCGCTATTGCATATAGACCAGCAAGTCTCAGATAGGATCGAAAATTCAGTCGTATCAGAATCTCAAAGTGCTCTTGTCATTGACTCTAATCCTGCTGCATTGCTTAGCAAAAATCATTCATCAAGAAACATTACTATGCTCGCTACTGCCATGGTTATGGTCAAAGGTCGAAACGGAATTTTGTTTCCATGTAGAGCATTGCTCGATTCAGCGTCTCAGATTCATTGCATCACATCATGTTTAGCTAATCGGTTACAAGTCAAAAGAACTAAATCTACAACTATAATTTCGGGATTTGGTCAATCAGACATAGTTGCAAAAGAAAGTATTATGATAGGATTGCAATCTGTAAATGGAAAATACAATACATCACTCTCAGCCGTCGTCGTTCCCACAATTACTTCTAACCAACCTGAAACAAATTTGTCATCTGTTCAATGGAATATTCCAGCAAATATTACGCTTGCAGATTCAGGTTTTCATCAGTCGCAAGGAATTGATTTACTTATCGGTGCTAGTTTGTTCTTCGATCTGATGTGTGTAGGACAAATACAGTTGGGTCCGAATTTGCCTATACTTCAAAAAACCAGATTAGGATGGATCGTCTCTGGAAATGTCAGTTATCCATTGAATCAAGCTTCATGCTGCACAGTTGTTGTTGCTGATGCAGTGGATGGTGATTCAGATTGTACCCTACATGAATTAGTAAAAAGTTTTTGGGAAGTTGAAGGGCATACTCCACAAAGGATTAAGAGATCAAAGGAAGACCTAGATTGTGAGAAACATTTTATTAGCAGTTTTCGCCGTTTAGGCACTGGCGAATATGTGGTGAGATTGCCAAAAAAGATTGATTCCATTTCATTGGGTGATTCGTACGTGCGAGCAGTAAATCGACTGAAATCATTGGAAAGAAAATTCATTAGTCATCCTGAATTGAAACAACAATACTCGGCATTCATTAAGGAATACGTTGACCTCAAACACATGACTTCGATTAGCTCAGTACCACCTAACTTAGTATCGTACTTTTTACCTCATCATTGTGTTTTGAAAGCTGATAGCACCACGACGAAATTACGTGTAGTATTTGATGCATCAGCTCGAACCTCTACTGGTTATTCCCTCAATGACACGTTAATGGCAGGACCTGTAATACAACCAAAATTAGTTGACACACTTCTTCGTTTTCGATCTCACAAGATTGCTATTAAAGCAGACATATGCAAGATGTATCGTTGTGTGCGGATAGAAGAACCAGACTCATTTCTGCAATGTATTGTATGGCGTGAACACCCTGATGATACACTACAAATATATAGATTAGACACAGTGACCTATGGCACAAAACCCGCTGCATTCTTGGCTATTCGTGCAATGCAACAGGTAGCTATAGACGAAGCATATGATTTTCCCCTTGGTTCAAAGATAGTACTACGCGACTTCTATGTTGACGATCTCATCTCAGGTGGCAGTACAGAAGAAGAAGTCTTGGATATTATATCACAAACAAATGCATTACTTTTACGAGGAAAGTTCATGCTCAGAAAATGGTGCTCAAATGATGATAGCGTCTTGCGAGGAGTTGAAGAATCGAGTAGAGAACAAACAACAGCATTTAGCGATGGTAATGATTGTACAAAAACACTTGGATTGATGTGGGACCCAAAGAATGATGATTTCTTATTCTCGTTTTCTTCATTTGATATTGCTGAGCGTGTTAGCAGGCGCCAAGTACTGGCTGCTGTTGCAACGATTTACGACCCACTTGGTTTGATTGGACCAGTTGTGTTAAAACTTAAGGTGTTTCTTCAATCACTTTGGAAACAAAAAATGGCGTGGGATGAAAGTATACCACAATCTTTACATTGTAATTGGAATCAATTATGCTCAGCACTAGGTCGAGTCAGCAAAATTCGGTTCCCTCGTTTCGTTGGATTAGATAATGCTGAGCTAGAAATTCATGGATTTTGTGATGCTAGCATAAAGGCATTTGGAGCTTGCGTTTACGTTCGAGCAAAGAAGGGCAATTGTGTGAAAGTCAACTTATTGTGTTCTAAATCACGAGTAGCTCCATTGAAGACACTCACAGTACCCAAACTGGAATTATGCGCAGCAATGCTACTGGCTGAGTTGATGAAATCTATTTTTGATTTGAAGATTTTTAATGCAAGTTTCTTTTGTTGGTCAGATTCAAGTATAGTGCTTTCCTGGTTGGATGATGTCGCTGCTAATTACAATATATTCGTGGCAAATCGTATTAGTAGCATACAAGAAATTTCGAACGGCATGATTTGGAGACATGTACCAACTGAACATAATCCTGCCGACATTTTATCTAAGGGTGCACTTCCTAAGGAATTTGAAGAATCTGAGTTGTGGAAGCATGGACCTAAATTTCTGCAAGAGGATGAGCTTAGATGGCCAAAATCAATTAAATTGTCTCCTAACACTATTGAGAGGAAACGTAACGTGCTGAGTGTAGTGACATGCAACACAGATTACTCAATTGATTGCAAATTCGTTAATTTGTTTCGTTCAACACAAAGGGTGTACGCTTATGTACATCGCTTTATGAAGGCAAAGTCGCTTCATTGGTCATCCCCCAAGCTTACTGTGGAGGAGATAGAAGCTAGTACAAAGGGCAACCATGCATCAGGACTACATCGAGTTGGAAGCTAATGGGACGATCGGTCGTTCCAGTAGATGCTCATCCCTGAACCCTTTTATGGACAAAGCTGGCATAATGCGTGTTGGTGGTCGATTACGGAATGCAAATTTGAGCTTCAGCGAAAGGCATCCAATTATACTACCGTCAGATCATCCAGTGACAAACAGCATCATAGTTGACTACCACCAAAGACTACTGCACGCTGCACCTCAGGCCTTGTTGGCAAGCATTCGTATGAGGTTTTGGCCCCTCGGCGGATTAAAAGCTGTAGCTAAGGTTGTAAACAAGTGTATTCGATGTTTTCGTGCAAGACCATCGTTGATGCAGCATATCATGGGCAATTTACCTTCAGAGCGAGTAAGGCCTCAGCCTCCGTTTTATACAACAGGCGTGGATTTTTGCGGACCATACGTTTACAAGTCAGAGGTGCGGAAGAGGCAGCCAATTAAATGTTACATTTGCCTTTTCATTTGTTTTGTCACGAAAGCTGTACATTTGGAATTGGTGAAAGATTTGGCAACACCTTCATTTTTGGCTGCATTGAAACGTTTCGTAAGCTTGCGTGGCCGACCACGAACTATTTGGTCGGACAACGCAACAAATTTCGTAGGTGCCAGGAATGAGCTGAAAAGACTTCATGAGTTAATGTTTAATGAAGAACATCAGAAGGAGGTACACAGACATTGTCTTAATGAAGGAATAAATTGGCGTTTTATTCCTCCAAGATCACCACATTTCGGTGGCCTCTGGGAGGCGTCGATTAAATTAGCAAAGCATCATCTTCGTCGTTCGATTTCTTGTTCGGTGCTCAATTTTGAAGAATTTAGAACTCTTGTTTATCAAATTGCAGCTATAATAAATTCTCGACCTCTTTATCAACTCACAGAAAGGCCTGACGATCTGCAGGTTCTGACTCCAGGACACTTCTTGACTGGTGGAATGCTGACAGGAGTAGCTGAGCCGGATCTAGTTAACTTAAACCCAAATCGTTTAAGGCATTGGCAAGTCGTGTGCCAAATACAACAGTCATTCTGGAAGACTTGGAGCACAGCATATCTCACTTTGCTCCAAGAGCGAGCTAAGTGGCGTCTAAAAACAGCAAACATCCCCGAAGGTTCTCTGGTCCTACTTAAAGATGACAACTTACCATCGATGAAATGGCAAATTGGTCGAGTGGTTGAAACTGTCAAAGGCAATGATGGTGTCGCTCGTGTGGCAAACATTCGTACCAGCACGGGAATCATCAAGCGAGCCATAGCTAAGTTATGCCTCTTACCGATAGAAGATGTTGAAAGCCGTAGTCCTTCAACGGGGGGAGGATGTTGAGAGCAGCCTCTCTTAAATTCGCTCTTTACCAAGATAAAATAAAGTAAAGTAAAGTAAAGCAATATATAAAGTAAAGTAAAGTAACGGATCACATTGCATTGTGTTAATTTTGCCTATTTCTTTTTATGTTCAAGAAATCTTTGTATGTTTTTCAAAAGTTAGTTGCAAATAAATTGTCAAGCAGAACGCACATCGGCGTTTAATAAATTAATCTTTTTATTTTATTTCGGTTTGATGATTTAAAAGTGGACAGCAAAAACTCTTGCTGTACCCCAAACAGTGATTCTCTTCTGAGGCTCACCACGCGCATTTTCCCTCCTTCTGCTACAAAGAAAGACATGTCACACTATTCGATTGATGACAATTTCTCAACCGAATATGTACCTACTAATGTATCTACTTCAGCCAGGCACTTAGTAGCCAACTTAAATTTGGTCGAAATCGAAAACTGCTAAAGGAAGTCTCCAGGTCCGGACAAGATATCGTACCCTATGCTATAAAACCTGCCCTCCATGCTTAAGAAGAAAATGATGAATATGAAAGTCAGCTATCCGATCCCTAAGCCTAATAAAATAAAACCACACGAAATTAATAGCTTCCATCCGATCTCTCTTTTGTCTTGTCTGGGCAAAACAATCAATAAAATAATATCACGCTGATTAATTTGGTTTGTATCGCTTCAATACTAAATTTTCAAAACCAGAGTTTAAGCAGAATCATAGCACTATGAACGCTTTATTGCGCATTCAACGTTTCGTGTCGAACGCTTTTTCGACAAAAAATCATGTCTCCATATTGGCGACTGGTTTTGAAAGGGCATTTGATCGCATGGGGCTTCATTCAGTGCTCAGTCGGTTCGAGCTCTGAGGAATGGTAACCTTATATAGTCTTTTATGACCAATCGGTCTTTTAATATAAAACATATATTTATAAGCATTGTTTGTTCAAAAGTTAATTCTTTATTTAACGTTAATTTTCTTACAAAAAGAATTGTGGTAAATTACAAAAGAAAAACTGTTGTTCAGGTTAAATCGCCATATTAATATAATAAGAAAAATTCTCCTTCCTATTTCTGATCATGTCTGCCAATTCGTTGACGTTTTTTAGTGCTTTTCTACATTTTGTTTTGATTATGTTATAATGTTTGTCTGCTTAATATTAGCATTTATTCTCCTTCAACATCCTCCCCACGTTGAAAGAATGTACTTTCAAACAAAACGTGGTCGCTAGTCATCTCTTGGAAGTGGTGCAAATCTGTGTATTGGTCGTCTAACTATGCCCTTTTTTGTTTGCACATCAGCGACGTGAACCGTCATTGCCAACGATTGAAGACGTCACTCGACCTAAAATCCACTGTTTGGGTGGCGTGTTGTCTTCATGGATGATAACGAGCTGTCCAACAGTGAGATTTGGCTGTTCCGTTGTCCACTTGGAACGTTGTTGTGACGTATGAATATAGTCACGTTGCCAAAGTGACCAGAATTGCTGTTTAAGATATGTCACCCTTTGCCATTTATCTAAACAACGAAAAAATTTTTTCCCAGTCGTCTGTACTATAATACAGTACCTCTTCAGGTACTAATACTAAGAAGGATTCAATCAACATAATTCCTGGTGATATTACTTCAGCATCGTTCGGATCATCAGATCACTCACTCAGTATCGCCTCAACTTCGATGAACACCGTTTGCAGCTCTTCGAATGACAAGTTTGCATTGGTCACATTCTTTACCACCAGTGTTTTCGCTGACTTCACGGCTGCCTCCCAGAGTCCTCCAAAATGTGGTGCTTTAGAGGGGATAGAACTAAATGCAAAGTTTTCACAATTTCTGTACAAATTTATGTTATCGATTGTTGACTTGTTGAACATTTGCGATTTAAATTCAGCTAGCTTTAAAGCTGCACTAGCGAAGTTTGTCACGTTGTGGCATAGGATTTTTTGAGGAATGCCACGGCGACTGATAAATCTCTGAAGGCCAAGAAGAAACCCATTTGTCGATAACTCTGTTATCAACTCGATGCATACCGCTTTAGAGGTGAAACAAACAAATATTGCAGCGTAAGTTTAATACAGTTGTTTGTTTTGTACGATGTGAAAAAAGGACCACAGAAATCTACGCCTGTAACCAAAAACGGTCGCATGATGCGTAACCGATCTGCTGATCCATAATTTGCTGCATAAGGCGAGGTTTGTTGTGGAAGCAATGGGTGCATCCGCGGACTACTTTGCGAACCTTTCACGCAATATGGACAGCAATACCTTTGCTCCTGCATGTAAATTACTTCGATGTAGAAATTCGACGTACATCCTCGTAAACCGATGATCTCTAGGCAACAGAGCTTGGAATTTAGCGTCATATGGGATGTTGGCATTCGCAAGCCTACCACCAACTCAGCACACACACCATCTATGTTCCCAATCGCATTTCATCCAGAAATGGAGTCAGCTGTTGCAAGCTTGGCTGCAATGACTTTTTGGATCTCAACGATGCAACTTCCTTTAAAAACGAAGATTGCTGTATGTGTACGACAATTCTCCACAAAGTGATGGTTAATTCATTCGACGGTATATGTAACACGTCTTCTGGTGAGAGCGATACATCTAGCTTTCTTCTCTTTGCGCATCGAAATACATAAGATGATATACGCAAGACTAGCAAATATGATGAGCTATTCTTCACAATCGAATCGATAACTGATTCAATGCCCTGAGTGTTAGTACAAGCTAGTGTGATCTTACTACTTACTTTAATCGGCAGAGGTAATGATTCCCGTAACAGTGGCCAATCGCACTCAGGATTCATAAGGAAATCAGGATCATTCACCCACATATTTGTGAGCATCTCTGCAACGTTACGTCCTCGGGACACGATGTCAGCTGGAATCTGCTTTGACGGAACATGTCTCCAAATGATGTCTTGTCTGTGCTCTTGTAATTCTGACACTCTGTTTGCAACGAAACAATGCAGTTGAGAAGCTTGCATTTTTATCCATTGCAGCACGACCTTCGAATCCGTCCAGAAATAAATTTGTTTCGTGTCTGCTTGTAACTTCGTAGCGAATTTACGCCAAGTCCTACTGAGTAAGACAGCGGCGCACAACTTAAGTATTGGCAATGATTGTACTTTCGTCGGTGCACCTTTGATTTTGCAATGAGCAAATTAACTTTGATGCCATCACTTTGTTGAACCCGAAGGTAGATGCAACATCCGTACGCTCTTTCTGAAGCATCTGCAAACCCATGTACTTCACACAACTCAGTGAAGTGAACACAAATCGTGGAAATTTTAAACGTGAAATACTACGTAGATCCTGCAGCAGATTCACTCAAGTTTCTTGAAGCTGACCTTCAATTGGCGTAGCCCAATCGATTCCCTTCAGTGTTATGTCCTGAATGAAGATTTTACACCGAATTATCATAGGGCTTATAAGACGTAATAAATCGAATACTCGTGCAACTGTTGACAAGATAGATCTTCTCGTGAAAGGTTCTCCTTACTCAAACTGGTAGTGAAACACAAAAACATCTAGGTTAGGTTGCCAATCGATGCCTAATATTTTTGTATTTTCATGATCATCAAGAACAAGGAGTTTTTCAGCTTCTGATATTGCCACTATTTTATTTGAATTACTGTTAAATTTAGTTAGCTGTAACCCTGCTTTAGTCCGAAGCGTAATTAACTCGTCCTTCTTTCTTTGCAGCTCATCCTCTTGATCAGCCCCAGTTAAAAGATCATCTACGTAAAAATAATTCAGAATGGCTTCGCTACCGAGTGGAAATTCAGCCCCGTAAGAACCTGCTATGTGACGCAAAGCTCTTATTGCCAGAAATGGAGCAGCCGATGTGCCATATGTAATTGTGTTCAGCTGATATGTCTGAATTTCGCTGTGCTTATTAGGTCTTCATAATATTAATTGAAAGCACCTATCCCGTTCATCCATTATGAACTGACGATACATTTTCGCAATATCCCCTGTTAATGCGAATCTGTGTAAACGGAATGACTGTAATGTAGCTATTAATTCTTGCTGTATGGTTGGTTCCACCATTAATAACTCATTCAAATACCGTTATGAAGTGCTCCTTGCCGATGCGTCGAAGACTACACGTACTTTTGTTGTTAGGCTGTGTGGCCTTAACACACAATGGTGTGTTATGTAAAAGTGAGGCTTGTTCATCTCTTCGTTTGAAACCAATGACATGTGGTTGAGAGCTATGTACTCATCCATGAATGCGACATATGTTTCTCTCAAGTGATCATCACGATCTAGTCTCCTCTCTAAGTAACTGAAGCGTTTCATTGCCATATCAAATGAGTTCCCTAATTGAACTGCTGACTCCTTAAGTGGCAACCTTACTTGCACACGTCCATCACTTAGCAGTGCCACTGTTCTGCAGAAGTACTTTTCGGCATCAATTTCTTCTTCTGTTAAGTTGGATGCATTCGTTTGGTAGTCTTCAATTCTCCAGAATCATTCTACTAGCCTTATCAGTTTGCTTTCATCCGGCTTCTTGAACGAAATGGCACAATGGGACTTCATGTGATCGAGTGAGTCCTAGGTTACCTCCGATTATCCAAATATATGAGGTATTGAGTAGGCACGGCTGGTTCTCGCCTAGGCTGCATATACCTTCTCGTATAGCATCAAAGAAACCTTCAGTGGCATCGAGATCGAAGCGTTGCAAACACTTCTGCCTAACATCGGACAAACCGCTATCTTCTTCATATACCCTTTGTTTGACAAATTGCAAACGCTTAGCAGTTTCTTCCGTAATGAAATTGACCTCGGAACCAGAGTCAAGTAACGCACGAACTAAATGAAGCTGTCCGAATTTGTCCTTTATTTGGACTACTGCTGTTGAAAGTATGCCTTTCTTGGCTGTGTTTGCTACAAGACTAACTCCTTGCGACGGTCGTTTGTCTCCTGTGAAATGAGTTGCTGTTTCGTTAAGGATCGGCTGTTCTGTTTGTGATAAAGTAAAAGGAACAAAGTCATGTAATAGCGTGTGATGAGCAGAGTTACACACTTTACACCTCGACTTGAATCGACAATCCCTAACTTGATGTCCTTTCCTTAGACAACTGTAGTAAATACCTGACCTTTATACATGGTTAATTCGTTCTTGTAATAGGAGATTTGCAAACGATTTACAACTAGATATATAATGTGTTGTTACATTACAATACACGCATGCAGTAACAAATGCTTTCAACGAATCCTTTGTCTTTGATATGCTCCCTGACGACTTTTGTTGACTTACAATTCACTTTTGTGTTTCTAGAAATTGGCAACGACGGTTAAGAATGTTGCAGCAATCATCCCACGAGAGCAGCTTTTCGAAATCTTGCTTTTCATTGAATTTCGTTCTGGTAAGTTGGAACGATTGCACAACTTCAAGTTCTGGTGCAGACAGGCAATCAACTTAGTAGTTAAATTTATCAACGACTGGAATAGATGCATCGCTATGCACTAAGTTTGTAAACGAGCTTTTAAATCTTTTAAAACTGATCTACTTCCCATCGAAACTTGGCAACTTCAACTTTGGTAATCTGCTTACGTGTGCTTGACTAGTTGACATTGTGGAACTTAACAGCGTTGAGTTATGTTCATTTCTGCGACGCTTTGCTAATAATGAAAGGATTTTCATTTTTGCAGCAATGAACAACTCATCTAATTCGGCTCGACAAGCATCAACAGTGTCCAAGTACTCAATTTGTGTTTGAATCTGGATAAGTCGATGATAGTGCGACTCCAGAACATTAAGTCTACAATCCACAACATTAGCTTCCTCTATTGCCCCATCTGCAATGAATTTACATTGTACGTTTTTGATGTGATTCTCAATCACCGTACGTTGGGCACGCAAAGAAATCAGTTTTGATTACCTCAAGTTCGTGTCGGTAGTACTCATGTTATTAAACTTGTTATTGACCCTGCCTAGCTTGTAGTAACACTATGATCTACGTCTGTGACAATTCGATTGAAAATTTGCTTTTATCTTGCTTTTTAATTATTGCTATTGCATGTAATAATAATGATAAGCGGCGTATATTCGTATAAACTTGCTGTTTGTGTGAAGATTGTAGTAGATGCTCGCTTTCCTGGTGTGTGTGGTATCCTGGAATGTGTGTCACTTAGGTGAAATTGTATGAAATGGACAAAAATGTAGCTGGACGTATATGTGTGTCTCGTATGTACTCCACTTCACTTTTGATGCCTTGATTCCAGTGTATTACAATCTGCTAAAACAATCACTTCTATTATATCTTTTTTAATACTGTATTGCATGGACGATAACTTAGCTTTTATTCCATGTCCTGTCACGGTCGCCAAAAATGTTTGTTGAAAGTTAATTCTTTATTTAACGTGAATTTTCTTACAAAAAGAATTGTGGTAAATTACAAAAGAAAAACTGTTGTTCAGGTTAAATCGCCATATTAATATAATAAGAAAAATTCTCCTTCCTATTTCTGATCATGTCAGCAGTGTGCAAAAGCTCCTCTAGTCAATAACCTCGAAAATAGTTGCCAACTACTGCAATCTCATTTAGAAAACAACTGAGACATGGCTTGTATCTGAACGCATATACTGAGCACTCCAAACCTTCGCTAACAAATGTTTACGGATTATATGCCGTATTTTCTGGCCCAGAACGGTCTCAAATGAACAACTGCTGCTGCTAACCAACAGTCATCTAGTTAGCGCCGAAATAAAGGAGCGGAAATGGAGTTGGATAGGCCACACTTTACGTAGAGAAGATGACAACATAGCAAAGATGGCCTTCCAATGGAATCCGCAGGGCAATCGAAGAAGATGTCGTCCTCGTCAAACATGGATACGTACCGTCCACAATGAGAGTAGAGCCATAGCTACTTGGAATAAGCTAAGATACTTAGCAACTGATAGAAACCGTTGGAGAGCTTTTGTTTCCGCCCTATTCCCCGATATGTATTCGTACATTATATCAAGAAATTAAAAAAGAAAAAAAAAAAACCAACTTAACATCATTAAGGTTTTAAGTTCTAAATACACCAATACCCACATAAACACCCTCATTAATATCACCGGAGCCCTTATTCTCTCCAAAATTGATTATGGCTCTCCCATCTTTGGTTGGTGCTCGAAGTTCCACCTGAGGAAGATACTTCTGCCATATCAAGCAGCTGTACGACGTTCGATTAATGCTTTCCCCACTGCTGCCCTCTGGCGTAAGCCGGGCTAACCTGCAGCATGGAAAGGATTGAAGCAGCTACTCTGCCAATAGTCCCCAAGCTTCATGCATCATCAAACCGTGATAGCAAAGCATTTCGCCTGAATCTTTAAACAAAAACTGCACTATAAATAGGCCTCTACCATTAGTTTTCCAACATAATTATCCCCTTTCCAACCTGGGCTCGAAGTCAGCCAATTTTTATCACCTGCCTTCTCATATCAGTTAAGAACATAACCACCAGCTTCGAATATGTATCACGTCTCCTATGCGAAAATAAGAAACTGGGTAACAAAAATTGGCTCTATACTGATGGAATAGTGTACAGTTCACTGCAGGGGCCCTTGCCATTTTAAAAGTCCGTCAATTTGCTGTCCACAGTTACGGTAACTTTGTAATTGCCGTGATGATAATGACTCCACGATTCGTGAAATTCAGAAAATCTGCATTCAACACCGCAACAAAATTACTATCTTCTGGGCTCCAAGTCATCAAGGAATGCACGGAATGTGCTGATATGGCTGCACGGCGTATCAGCTACGCCCCGGCTCACTACTTTACACCGGTCAACTTCAAGGATTTGAAGAACCTCGTCACTTGTCACCTTCGATCGAAGAAGCTGCATCAATGGGCACAATTCAACCATCGATATTCTGGCATCAACACGATGTGTTCTACAATATCCATACCCGCCAACTAAACAAGATGGGTTTGCGGTATGTTTATTCGCCTCTACATTAGACACTTACAGGACACCCACAAACTTCTTCTCAACGAAACAGATCTGACCGTTGACCATCTCTTGGACTCCTGCCTCTTTTTAAGTACTCTAACATAAATATTTAGGACATAGATGCAATTAAATCACGAGTCGAAGGCCCCAGTAGCTAGTGCTCGTTAAACTTGTGCATAATTATTATTTATTGTTCAATAATTTAGAACATACAACAATGACTATAAAAGTCGTCTGTTGGAGATTCTTCTTAAATTTAATTAAAATAAAATATATCTTATAGAACAGAGGTGCTCAAACATTGCTTATAGAAGAGCAAATACCCATACATGTACAAGAAAACTACAATACTTAGAAACGAAAAATTGTCTATGTACACCGAAAAAAAAAAAATTAAATATACAAATTTCCTTTACTTCTTCCACGAGCCTTTCAATAAATTGTCGAAAATTATGTGCATGTTAGTTGTAGACAATTTTAATAACGCTTCCAAATGTTCGTGGCTTATTCTAGATCTGTATTTACATACATACACAGAATGCTCAATCTTTGCCTATGAGTTTTACAAAAACAAATGAGCATGATGAGTATAGGGCTTGAGCACCTCTGTTATAGAATATATATTTTTTAAACTAGTAGAATCGTTACCATTTAAAATGTGAATAATTTCCCTTTTTTCTAAAAATACTTTCTTAAAATATGCCTTTTGAACTTTTTGAAAATTGGACATTTCGCTATAAAGTAATATAGGTTTTCTTGCTCTCTTAAGTTCCTATACGGTTTCCTTAAAAGTTAAAATTGAAAATTAAAATTGAAACTAAGATTTTTATAGAATCTACTTGACTAGCTTGATCTACATATGATTTAAGTTTTCCATTGTTTAGAGATTCTAATAATAGCAATATTTTATTGTTCCAACGCTCCCAATCGTCCCCCCTTCTAAAGCTAATCTCGTAACGTCGACCTATTAAGTTTATTTCTTTTATCCACATAATATTCTTTTCTAATAGTTTTCTTGACAACCTATGTGGTAATCTTTGATAAGAGTAACTAAAAACTGTCTTGTGTATTAAGTCTAGTATTAAATACTGGGTTAAATGTGTTAAAATAATATAAAATCAGAAAGACGGCTATCATTGGCTGTGCCAAAGATGTAATACTCTTCACGCTCCTCCGGGTTGCATCCAACCTTCCTTTCTTGCATCACCATATTCTCTCTGTTACAGTTTGAGTATCAAACAAGAACACATTTTGAGTATCAACAAAGAACACAGTTTGAGTTGCATTGTATTTTTATAGTACTTATACTCTTTATAAGTTTGTCATTTAATGTGAGTTTGTGTGGGAGGTACCCTTGCTGGTACCCTAGGATCTTAGGCTGATGGATACGGAACAGAAACTTATAGTGTCCAAATTTTAATTCAATAAGTCAAAAAACAAAAATCTTTTTCTAATAAGAACATATATTTAAAAGGATGTTTGTATGGGAGGTACTAAACCTAGTGGTCCGATTCGGCTGTTTCCGAAAAATGTTCAAAATGTCAGCTCTTTAGCTCACAAACTGTGGGATCTGTTTTGAGAACAGACGGACATGGTTAAATCAACTCGTCTCATCGAGCCGATCACAAACATATATACTTTATGTGGTCTGCGATGTCTCCTTCTGTGTGTTACAAACTTCATGACAAACTAATAATACTATTCACTCCCTCAGTTTTTGTCAGCACATTTGTCGGAATCAGTCGAATCGGACCGCAAGGGTGGTACCTCCCATACAAACCCCCTTTAAATTAATGTTCATGTAAGAAAAAGTTTTTTTGTTTTTTAACGTATCGAACTGAAATTTGGACTCTATAAGTTTCTATCTTTATTCATTAACCATATACATTTCATGATCCTAGGGTTACCAGGAGTGGTACCTCACAAACAAACCCAAATTAAATGGCAAACTTCTTTACATAGTATAAAGCAAAGTCGAAATTTTGAAGAAGTTAGAATACTGATTACTTCTAAACTACTAATTTCCATGGAAAAGTTTGCATGTACATAACTAATTGATTCAATAATAAAAGTTATTATGATTATTATCATTAATTATCCATATTTGTCATTCACTAAAGAGAGCAACACTGAGTTTGACATTGACCAAAACAGGTATTTGTAATTCACTACAACATCAAACAGCTCTCTTTGGTTCACAAAACAATTCAAAAAGTAGTTCTTTCCCCATTTACCAATACTCTATTTTGATAATTTCACAGGTTGGCTTTGCGGACGAGTCCCGTTTTGTTCGCTTATAAAATTAATGTAGTTTTAATAGTGTTATAATTTATGGAAAAAGCATTTACTGCTACTACAATATTGCAGTTTTTCATTCTTTACACAGCAAAGTTTCTTCAAATGTGATTTTAGAATTAAATTAAAGTAATTATTATTATCATTTAAGCCATACTATAAGGTAAAGAAAACATTTGTTTACTTGCAATATAAGGAAAAAATGTCACCTACCAACGATCAAATAGGTAAAGTAAATCATTAAATTCTGTCAAAGATCAATGGACTGACACACTGAAACATACTACTCTGTAGACAATGCTATTGATCTGAAAGAGGCTGTTCATTTCCCAACAGAATTTCTTAATTCTCTACAGCCTTCTGGTTTGCGCCTACATAAATTAGTTTTACTAGTAGGGTGTCCCTATTTTATTACGGAACCTTAATCCACCAAAATTGTGCAATGGTACACGTTTACAGATAAAATCATTAAAAAAACTACATAATAGAGTGGACAATACTGACCGGATGTTGAACTGGAGAAGTCGTTTTAATTCCCCGGATTTCATTAATACTAACGGATCTACCTTTCCAATTTAGAAAATTGCAATTTCCTATAAAATTGTCATTTTCAATGACAATTATCAAATCACAAGGTCAAACATTCAACGTTGTGGGATTATACCTGAGCATTCAGTGTTTTTCCCATGGACAGTTATATGTAGCTCTTTCACATGTCAATTCAGTTCGTATTGTGTAATGACAAAAAAGCTGTAAAAATTGCATACAAAGACATATTGTAAACAAAAATTTGTTAAAAAATTAATTAATAAAATTTCATGCTATCAATAACAAAGCGATATTTTTTAAATTGCACCCGTGCAAAGCAGGGCGGTTTGCTAGTTTAAAGAATAAATGTACAACAAAATTGCCACTCAAACTGATGTGATGCTAAGAAAGGAAGGTTGGATGTAACCCGGAGGAGCGTGAAGAGTATTACATCTTTGGCATAGCCAATGATAGCCTTCTTTCTGGTTTTATATACATATATAGATAATAATTTCTTCAGATAACAAGGGAATTAATTAATCCCCACTAATATTTTAATGCGCCACAAATATTCGCATCCCAACGTCAACACTGAGAAACATAAAGCAAAATGAAAAATGTGTATGTGTTTTACAAAACTTAAAATTATGTATAATATTGACATGCAACAAAAAAGCTATGCAGAATTAGCATGCACTCAGGAACAAAAATATACACAACTGATTGTATAATCAAAGATTTGGTTTGTCTGAGCAATTACTTTATGTTTGGAAATGCTGGCTCTAAACTCTAGTTATTTAAATTGGTTGACCGAGTACTTGAAACCGGCTTTGCTCATAACAAAACAAATGACTCGTTTTCAGTTGAAAACACATTTATGCAATGCTCTAATACATACATGTTTCTATTATAAATTCTGTTTAAATTAAAAATTAAACTTAATTTTTTGTAATTGGCATAAGTACATATATTTGTATACATGTGTCAGAGTCAAAATTTCAGTTGAAGAAGTGGCCCGCCCAAAGTCCAGATCTTAATCCGAGTGTTAAATCTGGGGCCATTGGGGAAGGGGAGGCTTCCACATTCGATAGAACGGTCTTTGGTCTAGAGTGTAGCACAAATGGAATACTATTCTTAGTACCCATGTCCACAATAGGATAGAAAATATGACAGGGAATCATAAAAATTTAATAAAATTAAAAAAAAAATAGTTCATGTGCATCAAAATAAGCCTCTCATTACGATTTCTTATGCACCCTTGTACGTCAGATACTCGACGCTCCACAAATACCTCTACATCCTTACAGTTCTTCAGGAAATAATCTTTCACAGTAGCCGATACAACGACAGGCTTCAAGTCCCACCCATATTCGCTCGCAGAATCACATATACCTTGTACCTCACGGAGAATCATGCTAGCAGCTGGTTTCGTTTATTGCAATTAACGTTAGAACGCTAGCAACTTTTTCTTTAACAAACAACGAAAGACGCAAAAGAAGACAAAGAAAAACGTCAGCTAAACGACAATTTCGAATGCATGTGCATGTATTCTCACTCTACGAAAGCCACAAAATTATGAACAAACATGAAAGCCGCAACAAAGAAAGCTGAACGACGATGTGCTCCAAGTACAAGCAGCTTGGCTACTTCGTCGCAATCATCTTCCCCTTGTCAAAAAAAAAGTGGTGAGAGAGGATGCAGTCGCAGAAAGGCTACGTGAAAACAATGTCTAACCACGACGATGATTCAAAAACGACTAAAAAAACCTGCACCCAAGCGACTGACCAACACATACACAATAAAATTCTCCTCCCTTTCTGTAAACTGATTTAAAATCAATCCTTACAAACTTTCATAGTCCCCACAAAAATATTTCATAGCTTATACTTATTTGTTTGAATAAAATAAAAAAATCAAGGAACGTGGATGGTTGAATAAATGCAGGTTTATATTATATGAATGTATATTAAATCATTATTATAATCTTTTAACACAATTCACATTTCATTTTGTAAAACTTATTTAAAAGATGGAGCACAATCACATGAAAGCCCTTCTTAAGGCAGCTAGCGCATATCAAACAACAGCTAGATTGCCAAATGATGAACTGACCTGTGATCCTAATGAATATTGCACTAAGGATATACAAAAGAATAAACAAAAACATATGAAATTAAATAAAGCGAAAGCAATAAATATCTAATAAAGCACCGCACACGCTCAAGTTGAAAACTGAATGAATGAATAATTAGTTCGAGTGGCTAATTAAATATATTATAAAACCACCCGAGAATAATGATATTTTGACGAGAAAATAAATGAAACGAATATCATGAAATTATGTGCATATTACATAAGGAATTATTATTGTATATAAAAGAAAAAATTATAAATATGTAAATTATGATAAAAAACAAAAACCGAAACCATATATGCTGAGCAACTTATGAAACAAAAGTCCGTTACTCGTCATCTGCAAGGCAAACATTTATCAATTTAACTGAATCCATGAATTGAAATATCAAAGAGAGGAAGGAAGGAAGGGGGGCATAAAACAAATCCGAACGCTGAACTAAACAAAAATCAACTCAATTCAACTTAACTGAAATCCCATGAGCTAACATCAACTCACATTTATTCGATATGTGTACGTTTCTGATATACGGTATTGTAGTATACAATAATATATATGTACAATGCTTAGTAATATATAGTAAACTGTGGTTTTTTTGTTGTTTACGATTTAATGTCGTCGAGCGGTTACCATTTGCCGTCTATTATTCTTATGGATATTATCACATTTTCAACTAAGTATGCATTTTTATTAAGAAACCAGATAGAAGGCTATCATTGGCTGTGCCAAAGATGTAATACTCTTCACGCTCCTCCGGGTTGCATCCAACCTTCCTTTCTTAGCATCACCATATTCTCTCTGTTACAGTTTGAGTATCAACAAAGAACACATTTTGAGTATCAACAAAGAACACAGTTTGAGTTGCATTGTATTTTTATTGTACTTATACTCTTTGTAAGTTTGTCATTTAATGTGAGTTTGTGTGGGAGGTACCCTTGCTGGTACCCTAGGATTAAGAAATTTACATGGCTGATGGATACAGAACAGAAACTTATAGTGGCCAAATTTTAATTCAATAAGTCAAAAAAAAAAAAACTTTTTCTAATAAGAACATTAATTTAAAAGGGGGTTTGTATGGGAGCTACCCTCCCTAGTGGTCCGATTCGGCTGAAAAGAAACCTAAGAACAAAATTTCAGCTCTCTAGCTCAAACTGTGGGACTAGTTTTGCGTACAGACGAACAGACGGACATGGCTAAATCAACTCGTCTCATCGAGCCGATAACAAACATATATACTTTATGTGGTCTGCGATGTCTCCTTCTGTGTGTAACAAACTTCATGACAAACTTATAATACTATTCACTCCCGTGAAGAGTATAAAGACATGAAATAGCTCTATCCCTGATTTTACCTAAATTCAAATACCCTTATCACTATGTGTATATTAGATATTATTTTCTTGTGTATTTGATCATGAATATAGTACAAACATATTTTAATTTTAGACTGTAATTAAAATTATTATTTATATGGTAATATTTATTAGAGATATAACAAATACCAACTTTTAAACATTCGCGAAAGCGAATGCGAATGTCAGAAAATATGCAAATATTCGCAAAATAAAAACAAAAACCAAGCAACCTGCATTCTAAAATCAAAATTAGTAAGGTCTGCGAGTGAGACGGTAAAAGGCTACAAACATGATCATGAAGGGACTTTGGATATGTATTAAGCGGTTGTTGTTGTTTTAAATGAATGGATGCTGTAGCATGTACAACTGAAGCCACGGGGGCTGCTGCATGTACAGCCTCGCGGCAGGGATGAGTGGTCCTTTTCCGACTGATATTGGGTGATTCTGGGACGTAGACCCGACCACTCAGGGGAATTAAGCAGCAGTCATAAGTAGTGTATTAAAATAAAAGTAGACAACATTTTCTTAATTATGGTCGCAAAAGAAGCAGTCGAGGAAGAAGAAAGTAAATTGAGGGTCTTATTCGCATTTGAAGAGTTTAGCTTTTTGTTGACTATTACATCCTTTACATGACGCTCAAATCGTTTGCACGAATTTCCATATAACGAAAATCGTATTTAACACTTTTTCAAATCGAGTTTCATACATGAATCGATTTGATGAAACTCATGTATGAGAATCGAATTCAGTTTTGTAAATTGATTTCAAATGTCATGTAGACACTTAGCACTGTCATTTCCATTTTAATTTCAGAATGTTGTTTCATAATAGTTGCCATGTGGTAAAACTATTTTGCTTTATTTTATCTTTATTAAATATTTATGATTTATATACTGAAAAATCATTGTAAAATGTTATTAAAAATTAAGAAAAGTATTTTACATTCATATATTATTTTATTCAATGTGATTTTAAATAAATACTTATTCTGTTGAGAAAACCACATTTTATATTATTTGTCTACGTTTAACACAATGCGTGGAGACCCTATGTATATTTTCTTTACGATGCTGATCATTCAAACCAGAGTACCGAAATACTCACTCGCGCTCACTCTCACTAGCGAGCGAGAGTATTCTGTTTTATTTTCTTTTGCTCATATTCACGTATGAAAAAATAAAAAATATCATTTCCTTCTCACTCACGATCGCGAGCGATAAATTTTTTTTTGTTTCCTCGTACGCGAACTTGAGTGATTTCGATCTTGTTCATAAATGAATCTTTCTTTATTGAAGCGTTCATTTTCGAACGACCAGCATATATGCATGTATGCATGTGTAGTGAGAAGCGTCAACCAACGGTTGAATAAAACGAATAGAATAGACAAAACGAAGCTCTTTTTCTTATTTTAAATTTTTGCATACCCAACAACAAATTATGTGTAATTTTGTTGTTACATATCCCTAGATGACACACTCTGAAATGTACATGAGCAGAGCGCATGAGAGCACGTGAACGCACATAAATGAATTGTTATCAGCAATGAACTGTGAGTAATTTTTTCGTTTGTTCATCACTCGCGTATGAACAAAAAGCAAAATGAATGCTTGCTCTTGCTCAAAAACATAATTATCAAGCGTTCATACATGAACGCGAACAAAAACAAGAAATTTTCATTTATGAAATTTTTCATAAATGAGCGCTCATGAGCATTTGCGTATGAATATTTTTGTACTCTGATTCAAACACATACTTTATGGGGGACCCGATGATGAGTTACAAACATCAGACTTAAGTGATATTGTATTTCAAACTAATGTAAGGTGTATTAAAATAAAAAGGAATGTTTAGAATAAATCCTCAAAAAATATAATATACAATATATTACAAGCATACATAATATACAGTCAGAAAGTCAAAATTAAGTACGTGTAGATTATTTAATTTTCAGATAAATCAAAAGTTTAGCAATGTTTCGCTCTTCGAGAAAATATATTTTTACATATGCCTTGTTTATCAATGTTTATGTAAAATGGTCGTAAGTAGTGAGGTATTTATTTCTATTGTGTGATGTTCATTCCGTAATGATTAATGTCTGTTTCGCAAATGAAATCACAACCATTTACAAACCTGGAAAACCACCAGATTCACCTGAGAACTACCGCCCCATCAGGTTGTTATGTTGCTTTTCGAAAATATTTGAAAAAATCTTGAAGCAAGACTTAACTCTCATCTCGAAACACTTTTAATTATACCTGCATCTCAATTTGGCTTTCATTCGCATTTAAGTTGCATAAACCCTCTTCTAAAGCTCAAAAAATTTATAAAACAAAATTTGCAAGATAAAAAATCAGTCGGATTGGTTGCCTTAGATATACAAGCAGGTTTTGATACAGTATGGCATGATGGTTTAATACATAAACTAATGGTTACGAATACACCTATCTACATAACAAAAATTTTTCAAAGCTTCGTCACAAACTGACACTTTTTTATTGAATTAAATGGCATTCAATCGGATACTAAAACCATTAGTGCTGGGGTACCGCAAGGATCGGACTTAGGACCGATATTATATAACTTATATATCCATGATGTACCTGTACTTAACAACTGCACTGTTTCTATCTTTGCAGACGATACTGCGCTTTATTGTGCAGGTACAAATTACATAGGTATACACACCACCCTCCTAAGCTCGTTGACTGAACTAAATTTATACTATAAAAAATGGAAAATCATGCTAAATGTCAATAAGACTAATGCTATTTTCTTCACAAGAAAAAGGAAATGTGAATATTTGCCAAATGGTAATCTAAACTGCAACAATACTGACATCCCTTGGTTAAATAGCATACGATATCTTGGCTTACATTTAGATAGGAAACTTACTTTTAATGTTCATATCGGGAAAACTCTGGGTAAGATTCATAAAACGATATGCACACTCTATCCGATCATAAATCGCAAATCAAAACTCTCACAGCACAATAAACTCAATATCTTTAAATCAATATTTAATCCCATTTTAATGTATGATTCACAGGTCTGGGGGGATTGTGCTATAACACATATAAAAAAAACTTCAAATCGCACAGAATAAACTACTCAAATTGTTATTGAATTTACCATACTACTATTCGACTAGTCAATTACACGTAAAATCAAATATTCAAAAAATTGAAGAAAAAATCTCTATTTATAACTCAATCTTTAATAATCGCAATTCACTTATATAGGGTCTACACTATGTATATAAGTTTGCGCATAACTGGTACTTGTATCTCTAGTCTATGATAAGAGCTTACAAGTACCAGTTAACTAGTATAAGTTATTGAAGTCAGATTTAAGTGTTCGTTATCTAAGGTTTTTTCCCATTCTTCCTTAGCATAAAATGTGTACAAATATATATAACGTATTTAATAATTGAAACAATTTTTCAGTAGCTAAGTAGATTAAAAACTTGAAAACTAAACTCTGTAAAATAGGAAAGATAATTAATTATGTATGAATTTGTATTAATTATGGGTTAAATAAATTAAATATAATTTTGGTTTAATTTAGTACCATGGCCAGATTCTTTTGAATTATGGTCATAGTCCGTTTCCGGTTTCCTACTTCCGTTTCATCAATTTTGAAATCACTACCCTCCAGTGATGCCATTTTAGCCTTTTTCCGGACAGATCTGTCCTTTTTTTAACTGACCTATCCGGAGAAAAAAGTCAAACATCCCCTATCCGGAAATCTATCCTTTTTTAGTTTTAATGTATTATTTAATTTTTTTTTTCAAATTCTGTGAATATGCTAAAATTACGCAAATAATAGAAATAGTCGACATGTATTGGGTTGTGCTCATCACTAATACCATAACTTAACATTGACTGTGGCGATCCAAAAGATAACAATAAGGCTTACTGCAAGTTTTGTAAGTGTGGGATTAACTCTAAAATTGATCAAATACGTGCGCACATGGCCACAAAAAAACATGTGGTTAATGCCCAGCCATTCGCACAGCCAAATAAATTATCGTTCCCACCTAAACCAAGGAACGAAACTGCTGTCCAGGATGCGGCGCTAGCAATGTTCATTGCCCAGAATGCTGCGATTGATCCAGTCGCCCATTTAAGTGACTTGTGTATTTGGCGCATCGCAATTGCAATTGCGCCGGACGAAATGCACACAGGTTATAAAAAACGTGTTAGCCGAGCATTTTAAAGAAGATCTTCGGAAAGATATTGGTGATGCAAAATACAGTCTGCTAATCGATGAGACGACGGATGTAAGCATTACTTAGATTATTGGTAGGACGCACGAGGTTCAGATAAATATCTCAATATGATTGGCACTACAGTAGTGCCGAAAAGAAGAGGATTATGACCTCATAGATGGCAATAAAGCACATTTAATATACAAAAAAAATTTATAACTTTAAAATTAATAAAAATAAAAATAATAAGGCAAAAATTTTGTCCTGTTTTCTGTCATTTTTTAAATATTTTTTGTCCCTTTTTTCCCGGTGAGGTCGGTCTAACCTGTTTTTGTGGTAGGTTGATGGCATCACTGGTTATTAGTATTGTGTTTGTTTCAACGAACATTGCTGTAGATTTTTTGATGCTATTTATTAAAAATTTTAATCCTAAAAAAACTATATTAAAATGTTTAATAAATCAGTAGCTACCACACAAGAAAAAAAATGCCAAAATCAGTTGACTAACAGATGAGTTAAAGGAGTTGGTACTTTTTCCTTTGAATATTTATATATAGATCTTACACATATTACTTGCTTTGACTGTTTCATTCTACTCTCTATCCCCTTTGCACATCAACAAAGCATATGCTGCCTTCTCAAGCAATACGCTTGTGTGTTTGTGTGTTTTCTACTAGTTTTTGATTTTAGTATACCCACGAACGTTGCCATATATTGCATGAGAGACGGAGAGAGAGAGATGAAGATCAGTTATTAGTATTGTGTTTGCCTTTGCTAGCGAATCATGGAACTTTGTTGTAGATTTGATGATGCTATTTATTAATAATGTGAATCCTAAAAAAAATATATTAAAATGTTTAATAAATCAGTAGCTACCAAACAGATAAAACATTTGAAAATCGGTTGAATACCAGATGAGTAAAAGAAATTGGTACTTTTGCCTTTGCCTATTTATGCTCGTATATTGATATTAATAAATCAGTAGCTACCAAACAGATAAAAAATACGAAAATCGGTTGAAAAACAGATGAGTAAAAGAAATTGGTACTTTTGCCTTTGCCTATTTATACTCGTATATTGATACTACACACTTTTTCTTGCTTTGACTATTTCATGCTTCTCCCTTTCCCCCTTTGCACATCAACAAAGCATAGAATACCTTCTCAAGCAAGACGCTTGTGTGTTTGTGTGTTTGCTACTGGTTTTTCCTTATAGTATTCCCACGAACGTTGCCTTTTATTGCATGAAAGTGAGAGAGAGAGCTGAAGATCAATTATTAGTATTGTGTTTGCCTTTGCTAGCGAATCATGGAACTTTGTTGTAGATTTGATGATGCTATTTATTAATAATGTGAATCCTAAAAAAACTTTATTAAAATGTTTAATAAATCAGTAGCTACCAAAGAGATAAAAAATACGAAAATCGGTTGAAAAACAGATGAGTAAAAGAAATTGGTACTTTTCCTTTGACTATTTATACTCGTACATAGATATTACACACTTTGCTTCCTTTGACTATTTCATTCTTCTCTCTTTCACACTTTGCACATCGACAAAGCATACGATGCCTTCTCAAGCAATACGCTTGTGTGTTTCTGTGTTTGCTACTGGTTTAACCACGAATGTTGCCTTATATTGCACGAGAGAGAGAGAGAGATGAAGATAAATTATTAGTATTGTGTTTGCTCTTGCTAGCGAATCAACGAACTTTGTTGTAGATTTTTTATTAAGAATGTTAATCCTAAAAACTATACTAAAATGTTAACAAAGCATACGATGCCTTCTCAAGCAATACGCTTGTGTATTTGTGTGTTTGCTTCTGGTTTTTTGTTTTTAGTACACCTACGAACGTTGCCTTAGATTGCATGAGAGAGAGAGAGAGATATGAAGATCAATTATTTGTGATGTGATTGCCCTTGCTAGCGAATCAGCGAACTTTGTTGTAGATTTTTTGACCCTTTGCACATTGACAAAGCATACGATGCCTTCTCAAGTAATACTCTTGAGTGTTTGTGTGTTTGCTACTGGATTTTCTTTTAAGTATTCCCACGAACGTTGCCTTATATTGCATGAGAGAGAGAGAGAGATGAAGATCAGTTATTAGTATTGTGTTTGCCCTTGCTAGCGAATCAACGAAAATCTACAAGATTTTTTGATGCTGTTTATTAAAAATGTTAATTCTAAAAAAACTATATTAAACTATTTAATAAATTAGTAGCTACCAAACAAAAAAAAATGCGAAAATCGGTTGACAAACAGATGAGCAAAGGGAGTTGGTATTTTTGCCTTTACCTTTGCCTATTTATACTCGTATATAAATATTACTCATTTTGCTTGTTTTGACTATTTCAATTTTCATTTTGCATGAGAAAGACAGAGAGAGAGATGAAGATCAGTTATTAGTATTGTGTTTGCCCTTGCTAGCGAATCAACGAAAATCTACAAGATTTTTTGATGCTGTTTATTAAAAATGTTAATTCTAAAAAAACTATATTAAACTATTTAATAAATTAGTAGCTACCAAACAAAAAAAATACGAAAATCGGTTGAGAAACAGATGAGTAAAAGGAGTTGGTACTTCTGCCTTTGCCTACTTCTAGTCGTACATAGATATAACACATTTTGCTTGCTTCGATTATTTCATTCTTCTCTCTTTCCCCCTTTGCACATCAACAAAGCATACGATGCGTTCTCACGCAATACGCTTGTGTGTTTCTGTGTTTGCTACTGGTTTTTGTTTTTAGTTTAACCACGAATGTTGCCTTATATTGCACGAGAGAGAGAGAGATGAAGCAAAATTATTAGAATTGTGCTTGCTCTTGCTAGCGAATCAACGAACTTTTGTTGTAGATTTTCTATTAAGAATGTTAATCTTAAAAAAAAACTATATTAAAATGTTAACAAAGCATACGATGCCTTCTCAAGCAATACGCTTGTGTGTTTGTGTGTTTGCTACTGGTTTTTCTTTATGGTATTTCCACGAACGTTGCCTTTTATTGCATGAAAGTGAGAGAGAGAGATGAAGATAAATTATTAGTATTGTGTTTGCCTTTGCTAGCGAATCATGGAACTATGTTGTAGATTTGATGATGCTATTTATTAATAATGTGAATCCTAAAAAAACTATATTAAAATGTTTATTAAATCAGTAACTACCAAACAGATAAAAAATACGAAAATCGGTTGAAGAACAGATGAGTAAAAGAAATTGGTACTTTTCCTTTGACTATTTATACTCGTACATAGATATTACACACTTTGCTTCCTTTGACTATTTCATTCTTCTCTCTTTCACACTTTGCACATCGACAAAGCATACGATGCCTTCTCAAGTAATACTCTTGAGTGTTTGTGTGTTTGCTATTGGATTTTCTTTTAAGTATTCCCACGAACGTTGCCTTATATTGCATGAGAGAGAGAGATCAAGATCAGTTATTAGTATTGTGTTTGCCCTTGCTAGCGAATCAACGAACTTTGTTGTCGATTTTTTGATGCTGTTTATTAAAAATGTTAATCCTAAAAAAACTATATTAAAATATTTAATAAATTAGTAGCTACCAAACAAAAAAAAAAATGCGAAAATCGGTTGACAAACAGATGAGCATAGGGAGTTGGTACTTTTGCCTTTGCCTTTGCCTATTTATACTCGTATATAAATATTACTCATTTTGCTTGTTTTGACTATTTCATTTTTTATTTTGCATGAGAGACGGAGAGAGAGAGATGAAGATCAATTATTAGTATTGTGTTTGCCCTTGCTAGCGAATCAACGAACTTTGTTGTAGATTTTTTGATGCTGTTTATAAAAAATGTTAATCCTAAAAAAACTATATTAAACTATTTAATAAATTAGTAGCTACCAAACAAAACAAATGCGAAAATCGGTTGACAAACAGATGAGCAAAGGGAGTTGGTATTTTTGCCTTTGCCTTTGCCTATTTATACTCGTATATAAATATTACTCCTTTTGCTTGTTTTGACTATTTCATTTTTTATTTTGCATGAGAGACGGAGAGAGAGAGATGAAGATCAATTATTAGTATTGTGTTTGCCCTTGCTAGCGAATCAACGAACTTTGTTGTAGATTTTTTGATGCTGTTTATTAAAAATGTTAATCCTAAAAAAACTATATTAAACTATTTAATAAATTAGTAGCTACCAAACAAAAAAAAATGCGAAAATCGGTTGACAAACAGATGAGCATAGGGAGTTGGTACTTTTGCCTTTGCCTTTGCCTATTTATACTCGTATATAAATATTACTCATTTTGCTTGTTTTGACTATTTCATTTTTTATTTTGCATGAGAGACGGAGAGAGAGAGAGATGAAGATCAATTATTAGTATTGTGTTTGCCTTTGCTAGCAAATCATCGAACTTTGTTGTAGATTTTTTGATGCTATTTATTAATAATGTTAATCCTAAAAACACTATATTAAAATGTTTAATAACTCAGTAGCTACCAAACAAAAAAAATTCGAAAATCGGTTGAGAAACAGATGAGTAAAAGGAGTTGCCTTTGCCTATTTATACTCGTACATAGATAATACACATTTTGCTTGCTTCGATTATTTCATTCTGCTCTCTTTCCCCCTTTGCATATCTAGAAAGCATACGATGCGTTCTCACGCAATACTCTTGTGTGTTTGTGTGTTTTCTACTGGTTTTTCCTTATAGTATTCCCACGAACGTTGCCTTTTATTGCATGAAAGTGAGAGAGAGAGCTGAAGATCAATTATTAGTATTGTGTTTGCCTTTGCTAGCGAATCATGGAACTTTGTTGTAGATTTGATGATGCTATTTATTAATAATGTGAATCCTAAAAAAACTTTATTAAAATGTTTAATAAATCAGTAGCTACCAAAGAGATAAAAAATACGAAAATCGGTTGAAAAACAGATGAGTAAAAGAAATTGGTACTTTTGCCTTTGCCTATTTATACTCGTATATAGATACTACACACTTTTTCTTGCTCTGACTATTTCATGCTTCTCCCTTTCCCCCTTTGCACATCAACAAAGCATAGAATACCTTCTCATGCAAGACGCTTGTGTGTTTGTGTGTTTGCTACTGGTTTTTCTTTATGGTATTTCCACGAACGTTGCCTTTTATTGCATGAAAGTGAGAGAGAGAGATGAAGATCAATTATTTGTGTTGTGTTTGCCCTTGCTACCAAATCAATAAACTTTGTTGTAGATTTTTTGATGCTATTTATTACAAATGTTAATTCTAAAAAAACTATATTAAAATGTTTAATAAATCAGTAGCTACCAAACAGATAAAAAATACGAAAATCGGTTGAAAAACAGATGAGTAAAAGAAATTGGTACTTTTCCTTTGACTATTTATACTCGTACATAGATATTACACACTTTGCTTCCCTTGACTATTTCATTCTTCTCTCTTTCACACTTTGCACATCGCCAAAGCATACGATGCCTTCTCAAGCAAGACGCTTGTGTGTTTGTGTGTTTGCTAGTGGTTTTTGTTTTTAGTATACCCACGAACGTTGGCTTATATTGCAAGAGAGAGATAGAGAGAGATAAAGATGAAATATTTGTGTTGTGTTTGCCCTTGCTAGCGAATCAACGAAATTTGTTGTAGATTTTTTGATGCTATTTATTAAAAATGTTAATTCCTAAAACACCATATTAAGATGTTCAATAAATCAGTAGCTACCAAACAAGAAAAATACGAAAATCGGTCGGCAGACAGATGAGTAGAAGGTGTTGATTTTTTGGGTTTGCCTATTTATATATAGTTATTACACATTTTGCTTTCTTTGACTATTTCATTCTTCTCCCTTTCCCTCTTTGCACATCAATAAAGCATAGAATACCTTCTCAAGCAAGACGCTTGTGTGTTTGTGTGTTTGCTACTGGTTTTTCTTTATGGTATTTCCACGAACGTTGCCTTTAATTGCATGAAAGTGAGAGAGAGAGCTGAAGATCAATTATTAGTATTGTGTTTGCCTTTGCTAGCGAATCATGGAACTTTGTTGTAGATTTGGTGATGCTATTTATTAATAATGTGAATCCTAAAAAAACTTTATTAAAATGTTTAATAAATCAGTAGCTACCAAACAGATAAAAAATACGAAAATCGGTTGAAAAACAGATGAGTAAAAGAAATTGGTACTTTTGCCTTTGCCTATTTATACTCGTATATTGATACTACACACTTTTTCTTGCTTTGACTATTTCATGCTTCTCCCTTTCCCCCTTTGCACATCAACAAAGCATAGAATACCTTCTCAAGCAAGACGCTTGTGTGTTTGTGTGTTTGCTACTGGTTTTTCTTTATGGTATTTCCACGAACGTTGCCTTTTATTGCATGAAAGTGAGAGAGAGAGATGAAGATAAATTATTAGTATTGTGTTTGCCTTTGCTAGCGAATCATGGAACTATGTTGTAGATTTGATTATGCTATTTATTAATAATGTGAATCCTAAAAAAAATATATTAAAATGTTTAATAAATCAGTAGCTACCAAACAGATAAAACATTTGAAAATCGGTTGAAAACCAGATGAGTAAAAGAAATTGGTACTTTTGCCTTTGCCTTTTTATACTCGTATATTTATACTACACATTTTGCTTGCTTTGACTATTTCAAACTTCTCCCTTTCCCCCTTTGCACATCGACAAAGCATACGATGCCTTCTCAAGCAAGACGCTTTTGTGTTTGTGTGTTTGCTAGTGGTTTTTGTTTTTAGTATACCCACGAACGTTGGCTTATATTGCAAGAGAGATAGAGAGAGATAAAGATGAAATATTTGTGTTGTGTTTGCCCTTGCCAGCGAATCAACGAAATTTGTTGTAGATTTTTTGATGCTATTTATTAAAAATGTTAATTCCTAAAACACCATATTAAGATGTTCAATAAATCAGTAGCTACCAAACAAGAAAAATACGAAAATCGGTCGGCAGACAGATGAGTAGAAGGTGTTGATTTTTTGGGTTTGCCTATTTATATATAGTTATTACACATTTTGCTTTCTTTGACTATTTCATTCTTCTCTTTTTCCCTTTGCACATCCACAAAGCATACGATGCATTCTCAAGCAATACGCTTGTGTGTTTGTGTGTTTTCTAGTGGTTTTTGTTTTTAGTATACCCACTAACGTTGCCTTATATTGCATGAGAGAGAGACAGAGAGATGAAGATCAGTTATTAGTATTGTGTATGCCCTTGCTAGCGAATCAACGAACTTTGTTGTAGATTTCTTGATGCTATTTATTAAAAATGTTAATTCTTAAAACACCATATTAAGATGTTTAATAAATCAGTAGCTACCAAACAAAAAACAATACGAAAATCGGTCGGCAAACAGATGAGTAGAAGGTGTTGATATTTTGGGTTTGCCTATTTATATATAGATATTACACATTTTGTTTTCTTTGACTAATTCATTCTTCTCTCTTTCCCTTTGCACATCGACAAAGCATACGATGCATTCTCAAGCAATACTCTTGTGTGTTTGTGTGTTTGCTAGTGGTTTTTGTTTTTAGTATACCCACGAACGTTGGCTTATATTGCATGAGAGAGAGATAAAGATGAAATATTTGTGTTGTGTTTGCCCTTGCTAGCGAATCAACGAAATTTGTTGTAGATTTTTTGATGCTATTTATTAAAAATGTTAATTCCTAAAACACCATATTAAGATGTTCAATAACTCAGTAGCTACCAAACAAGAAAAAATACGAAAATCGGTCGGCAGACTGATGAGTAGAAGGTGTTGATAATTTGGGTTTGCCTATTTATTTATAGTTATTACACATTTTGCTTTCTTTGACTATTTCATTCTTCTCTCTTTTCCTTTGCACATCCACAAAGCATACGATGCATTCTCAAGCAATACGCTTGTGTGTTTGCTAGTGGTTTTCGTTTTTAGTATACCCACGTACGTTGGCTTATATTGCATGAGAGAGAGATAGAGAGAGATAAAGATGAAATATTTGTGTTGTGTTTGCCCTTGCTAGCGAATCAACGAAATTTTTTGTAGATTTTTTGATGCTATTTATTAAAAATGTTAATCCTTAAAACACGATATTAAAATGTTTAATAAATCAGTACCTACCAAACAAAAAAAAATACGAAAATCGTTCGACAAACAGATGAGTAGCAGGTGTTGATACTTTTGACTTTGCCTATTTATATATAGATATTACACAATTCGCTTGTTTTGACTTTTTCATTCTTCTCTCTTTCCCCTTTGCTCATCGACAAAGCTTACGATGCCGTCTCAAACAATACGCTTGCGTGTTTATGTGTTTGCTACTGGTTTTGTTTTTGGTATACCCACTAACGTTGCCTTATATTGCATGAGAGAGAGAGATTAAGATCAATTATTAATATTGTGTTTGCCTTTGCTACCGAATCAACAAGGATGCTGCTTAAGTTTTGAGACAGACAAATAAAAACATATATGTATCATCGAAAATTACTTTATTGTTTTTCAAAATGTTCTCCATGAAGATCAATACACTTTTGCATGCGATGAACCAATTTTCGAAGCACTTTTTCCACTCGGAATGAGGTATCTCCAAAACATGTGTTTTGAACGCATCAACCGTTCTTCAGGCGTCGAAAAACGTTGACCTCGCAATTTATTTTTGGTGTGAGGGAATAAAAAGAAGTCATTGGGTGCCAAATCTGGACTATAGGGTGGATGACCCATAAATTCGACGTTTTGAGTGTTTAAAAAGTCACATGTTTGAGCCGCTGTTTGAGAGCTCGCATTGTCGTGGTGGAGAATGATTCGTCTTCTGCGGTTGATTTTTCTTACTTCTTCGAACACTTCTGGCAAACAAATAGTGGTGTACCATTCAGAATTAACCGTTCTACGTTTCTCTAATGGCACGGTGGTGACATATCCGGTTATTCCAAAAAAAACAGGCGATCATTTGCTTCGAAGTGCTACGTGCGCGAACAACTTTTGTTGGATTTGGCTCATCTTGAAAGACCCATACAGTCAACTGCTGTTTAGTTTCAGGCTCGTATGCATAGATCCATGATTCATCACCTGTCACGATCTTATAGACGTCTTTTGAAGCACCGCGATTGAATTTTTTCAACATTTCTTTGCACCAATCGACACGAGCATTTTTTGCGCGATTGTCAAATTATGCTGTATCCAATGCGAACAAATCTTTTTGACGGCCAAATGTTCATGCAATATTGAATATATGCGAATGGAACTAATGCCCAAACATGCCTCAATCTCACAATAAGTCACATGACGATCTTGCAATATCAGTTCACGTACAGCATCAATGTTTTGTGGCACAACAACCGATTTTGGACGACCTTCACGAAATTCGCCTGGAGAAAACTATGACCACGATTGAATTCAGAAAACCAGAGAAACACGGTGGCCCTCGATGGTGCTTCATCACCAAAAGTCGAAGCGAGTTGATCGGCACACTCTTGTTGAGTTAATTCACGTCGAAAATCCTAAAAAATCATTGCACGAAAATGTTCACGATTTAATTCAATTTTTTTGCCGAAACGAATTTTTCAAGTCACTGAAAACAATAAAAATAGCACTCGTATGACAAAACGTTCTGAGTAAATTTATCATTAAAAACGACAAGTTTTACGATACCAATGTCATATTTGATATATCAACATTAGTGTTGCCATATCTCAACACTTAAGTAGCAACCTTCGTAATGTTAATCCTTAAAAAAACTATATTAAAATATGTAATAAATCAGTAGCTACCAAACAAAAACAATACGAAAATCGGTTGACAAACAGATGAGCAAAGGGAGTTCGTACTTTTGCTTTTGCCTATTCATATATAGATATTCTTCATTTTGCTTGCTTTGACTATTTCATTCTTCTCTCTTTCCCTTCGCACATCGACAAAGCATACGATGCATTCTCAAGCAATATGCTTGTCTGTTTGTGTGTTTGCTAGTGGTTTTTGTTTTTAGTATACCCACGATCGTTGCCTTATATTGCATGAGAGAGAGACAGAGAGATGAAGATCAATTATTTGAGTTGTGTTTGCCCTTGCTAGCGAATCAATGAACTTTGTTGTAGATTTTTTGATGCTATTTATTAAAAATGTTAATCCTTAAAACACTGTATTAAAATGTTTAATAAATCAGTAGCTATCAAACAAAAAAAAATACGAAAATCGGTCGACAGACAGATGAGTAGAAGATGTTGAGACTTTTGACTTTGCCTATTTATATATAGATATTACACATTTTGCTTGTTTTGACTGTTTCAAACTTCTCTCTTTCCCCTTTTCACATCTACAAAGCATACGATGCCTTCTCAAGCAAGACGGTTGTGTGTTTGTGTGTTTGCTAGTGGTTTTTGTTTTTAGTATACCCACGAACGTTGGCTTATATTGCAAGAGAGATAGAGAGAGATAAAGATGAAATATTTGTGTTGTGTTTGCCCTTGCCAGCGAATCAACGAAATTTGTTGTAGATTTTTTGATGCTATTTATTAAAAATGTTAATTCCTAAAACACCATATTAAGATGTTCAATAAATCAGTAGCTACCAAACAAGAAAAATACGAAAATCGGTCGGCAGACAGATGAGTAGAAGGTGTTGATTTTTTGGGTTTGCCTATTTATATATAGTTATTACACATTTTGCTTTCTTTGACTATTTCATTCTTCTCTTTTTCCCTTTGCACATCCACAAAGCATACGATGCATTCTCAAGCAATACGCTTGTGTGTTTGTGTGTTTTCTAGTGGTTTTTGTTTTTAGTATACCCACGACCGTTGCCTTATATTGCATGAGAGAGAGACAGAGAGATGAAGATCAGTTATTAGTATTGTGTATGCCCTTGCTAGCGAATCAACGAACTTTGTTGTAGATTTCTTGAAGCTATTTATTAAAAATGTTAATTCTTAAAACACCATATTAAGATGTTTAATAAATCAGTAGCTACCAAACAAAAAACAATACGAAAATCGGTCGGCAAACAGATGAGTAGAAGGTGTTGATATTTTGGGTTTGCCTATTTATATATAGATATTACACATTTTGTTTTCTTTGACTAATTCATTCTTCTCTCTTTCCCTTTGCACATCGACAAAGCATACGATGCATTCTCAAGCAATACTCTTGTGTGTTTGTGTGTTTGCTAGTGGTTTTTGTTTTTAGTATACCCACGAACGTTGGCTTATATTGCATGAGAGAGAGATAAAGATGAAATATTTGTGTTGTGTTTGCCCTTGCTAGCGAATCAACGAAATTTGTTGTAGATTTTTTGATGCTATTTATTAAAAATGTTAATTCTTAAAACACCATATTAAGATGTTCAATAACTCAGTAGCTACCAAACAAGAAAAAATACGAAAATCGGTCGGCAGACAGATGAGTAGAAGGTGTTGATAATTTGGGTTTGCCTATTTATTTATAGTTATTACACATTTTGCTTTCTTTGACTATTTCATTCTTCTCTCTTTTCCTTTGCACATCCACAAAGCATACGATGCATTCTCAAGCAATACGCTTGTGTGTTTGCTAGTGGTTTTCGTTTTTAGTATACCCACGTACGTTGGCTTATATTGCATGAGAGAGAGATAGAGAGAGATAAAGATGAAATATTTGTGTTGTGTTTGCCCTTGCTAGCGAATCAACGAAATTTTTTGTAGATTTTTTGATGCTATTTATTAAAAATGTTAATCCTTAAAACACGATATTAAAATGTTTAATAAATCAGTAGCTACCAAACAAAAAAAAATACGAAAATCGTTCGACAAACAGATGAGTAGCAGGTGTTGATACTTTTGACTTTGCCTATTTATATATAGATATTACACAATTCGCTTGTTTTGACTTTTTCATTCTTCTCTCTTTCCCCTTTGCTCATCGACAAAGCTTACGATGCCGTCTCAAACAATACGCTTGCGTGTTTATGTGTTTGCTACTGGTTTTGTTTTTGGTATACCCACTAACGTTGCCTTATATTGCATGAGAGAGAGAGATTAAGATCAATTATTAATATTGTGTTTGCCTTTGCTACCGAATCAACAAGGATGCTGCTTAAGTTTTGAGACAGACAAATAAAAACATATATGTATCATCGAAAATTACTTTATTGTTTTTCAAAATGTTCTCCATGAAGATCAATACACTTTTGCATGCGATGAACCAATTTTCGAAGCACTTTTTCCACTCGGAATGAGGTATCTCCAAAACATGTGTTTTGAACGCATCAACCGTTCTTCAGGCGTCGAAAAACGTTGACCTCGCAATTTATTTTTGGTGTGAGGGAATAAAAAGAAGTCATTGGGTGCCAAATCTGGACTATAGGGTGGATGACCCATAAATTCGACGTTTTGAGTGTTTAAAAAGTCACATGTTTGAGCCGCTGTTTGAGAGCTCGCATTGTCGTGGTGGAGAATGATTCGTCTTCTGCGGTTGATTTTTCTTACTTCTTCGAACACTTCTGGCAAACAAATAGTGGTGTACCATTCAGAATTAACCGTTATACGTTTCTCTAATGGCACGGTGGTGACATATCCGGTTATTCCAAAAAAAACAGGCGATCATTTGCTTCGAAGTGCTTCGTGCGCGAACAACTTTTGTTGGATTTGGCTCATCTTGAAAGACCCATACAGTCAACTGCTGTTTAGTTTCAGGCTCGTATGCATAGATCCATGATTCATCACCTGTCACGATCTTATAGACGTCTTTTGAAGCACCGCGATTGAATTTTTTCAACATTTCTTTGCACCAATCGACACGAGCCTTTTTTTGCGCGATTGTCAAATTATGCTGTATCCAATGCGAACAAATCTTTTTGACGGCCAAATGTTCATGCAATATTGAATATATGCGAATGGAACTAATGCCCAAACATGCCTCAATCTCACAATAAGTCACATGACGATCTTGCAATATCAGTTCACGCACAGCATCAATGTTTTGTGGCACAACAACCGATTTTGGACGACCTTCACGAAATTCGCCTGGAGAAAACTATGACCACGATTGAATTCAGAAAACCAGAGAAACACGGTGGCCCTCGATGGTGCTTCATCACCAAAAGTCGAAGCGAGTTGATCGGCACACTTTTGTTGAGTTAATCCACGTCGAAAATCCTAAAAAATCATTGCACGAAAATGTTCACGATTTAATTCAATTTTTTTGCCGAAACGAATTTTTCAAGTCACTGAAAACAATAAAAATAGCACTCGTATGACAAAACGTTCTGAGTAAATTTATCATTAAAAACGACAAGTTTTACGATACCAATGTCATATTTGATATATCAACATTAGTGTTGCCATATCTCAACACTTAAGTAGCAACCTTCGTAATGTTAATCCTTAAAAAAACTATATTAAAATATGTAATAAATCAGTAGCTACCAAACAAAAAAAACGAAAATCGGTTGACAAACAGATGAGCAAAGGGAGTTCGTACTTTTGCTTTTGCCTATTCATATATAGATATTCTTCATTTTGCTTGCTTTGACTATTTCATTCTTCTCTCTTTCCCTTCGCACATCGACAAAGCATACGATGCATTCTCAAGCAATACGCTTGTCTGTTTGTGTGTTTGCTAGTGGTTTTTGTTTTTAGTATACCCACGATCGTTGCCTTATATTGCATGAGAGAGAGACAGAGAGATGAAGATCAATTATTTGAGTTGTGTTTGCCCTTGCTAGCGAATCAATGAACTTTGTTGTAGATTTTTTGATGCTATTTATTAAAAATGTTAATCCTTAAAACACTGTATTAAAATGTTTAATAAATCAGTAGCTATCAAACAAAAAAAAATACGAAAATCGGTCGACAGACAGATGAGTAGAAGATGTTGAGACTTTTGACTTTGCCTATTTATATATAGATATTACACATTTTGCTTGTTTTGACTGTTTCATTCTTCTCTCTTTCCCCTTTTCACATCTACAAAGCATACGATGCCTTCTCAAGCAATACGCTTGTGTGTTTGTGTGTTTGCTAGTGGTTTTTGTTTTTAGTATACCCACGACCGTTGCCTTATATTGCATGAGAGAGAGAGAGACAGAGAGATGATGTGTTATGTTTGCCCTTGCTAGCGAATCAATGAACTTTGTTGCAGATTTTTTGATGCTATTTATTAAAAATGTTAATTCTTAAAACATCATATTAAGATGTTTAATAAATCAGTAGCTACCAAACAAAAAAAAATACGAAAATCGGTCGGCAAACAGATGAGCAAAGGGAGTTCGTACTTTTGCTTTTGCCTATTTATATATAGATATTCTTCATTTTGCTTGCTTTGACTATTTCATTCTTCTCTCTTTCCCTTTGCACATCGACAAAGCATACGATGCATTCTCAAGCAATACGCTTGTGTGTTTGTGTGTTTGCTAGTGGTTTTTGTTTTTAGTATACCCACGATCGTTGCCTTATATTGCATGAGAGAGAGACAGAGAGGTGAAGATAAATTATTTGAGTTGTGTTTGCCTTTGCTAGCGAATCAATGAACTTTGTTGTAGATTTTTTGAAGCTATTTATTAAAAATGTTAATCCTTAAAACACTGTATTAAAATGTTTAATAAATCAGTAGCTATCAAACAAAAAAAAATACGAAAATCGGTCGACAGACAGATGAGTAGAAGGTGGTGAGACTTTTGACTTTGCCTATTTATATATAGATATTACACATTTTGCTTGTTTTGACTGTTTCATTCTTCTCTCTTTCTCTTTTCATATCTACAAAGCATACGATGCATTCTCAAGCAATACGCTTGTGTGTTTCTGTGTTTGCTAGTGGTTTTTGTTTTTAGTATACCCACGACCGTTGCCTTATATTGCATGAGAGAGAGAGACAGAGAGATGATGTGTTGTGTTTGCCCTTGCTAGCGAATCAATGAACTTTGTTGCAGATTTTTTGATGCTATTTATTAAAAATGTTAATTCTTAAAACACCATATTAAGATGTTTAATAAATCAGTAGCTACCAAACAAAAAACAATACGAAAATCGGTCGGCAAACAGATGAGTAGAAGGTGTTGATATTTTGGGTTTGCCTATTTATATATAGATATTACACATTTTGTTTTCTTTGACTATTTCATTCTTCTCTCTTTCCCTTTGCACATCGACAAAGCATACGATGCATTCTCAAGCAATACGCTTGTGTGTTTGTGTGTTTGCTACTGGTTTTTGTTTTTGGTATACCCACTAACGTTGCCTTATATTGCATGAGAGAGAGAGAGAGATGAAGATCAATTATTTGTGTTGTGTTTGCCCTTGCTAGCGAATCAACGAACTTTGATGTAGATTTTTTGATGCTATTTATTAAAACTGTTAATCCTAAAATAACTATATTAAAATGTTTAATAAATCAGTAGCTACCAAACAAAATAAAAATATGAAAATCGGTTGACAAACAGATGGGTGAAAGGAGTTGGTCTTTTGCCATTGCCTATTTATATATAGATATTTCACATTTTGCTTGCTTTGACTATTTCATTCTTCTCTCTTTCCCCCTTTGCACATCGACAAAGCATACGATGCCTTTTCAAGCAATACGCTTGTATGTTTCGTACTGGTTGTTGTTTTTAGTATACTAATTCAAATTTGTCTGGAATGTCGGCTAATATGACATCTTCAACATCGTCGCTTTCCTCGGAGGGCTCGAATTTAAGTCAGGTGTCCGATACGGAATTAGTTCAAATGAATCCATGCAATGTATGTTTAGAAAACCCAAAATCAGTTTTATTGGACCCATGTAATCATGTTAACATTTGTGATGCTTGTTGGGATCAAATTGTTTCCAACAATGAATCAAATAATAATGTAAATGGCATTAGTGATGTAATTCAAAAGCCTAAATGTTCAAGCTGTAATCAGCAAGTTGAAGAGGCTATTCGCAACATTTATATCTACACCTAAAGAATAAAAGATATAAAATATACATTTGTAAAGATGTTGTTTATACTTTGTTTTATTTTGACAATTGCAATCGATTTGGGAATAGGTGATAACGCTTCAGGTCAGGCTGCTCAACCACGATATAACCTGCATTTAATTTTGAGATGTCAAATTCACAATTATAACATGTACACAACAACAAACACGCTGCTTTACGAAATTTAATAATCAAATTAACTAGTTTTCATTTCAAATGATTTCCAATCAGCCGAATCAATTTTAAATATATTGAATCATCAATATTAACATCAGGGTGGAGGTTTGACATCTGCAACACGATCTTATTTTATGTGGTGTGCGATGTCTCCTGCAGTGTGTTACAAACTTCACGACAAACTTATAAAATACTATTCACTCCCGTGAAGAGTGTGAAAACGCTCGCAATTTCCTTACAAAGGAGTGTCACCTACCCAGCTACTCCTCGAACCTAAACAACGAATAAATCCCATGGGTAAACGATATTAGATACCTCCGTCGCCTAAGAAACGACATATCTCAGCGCGGAGATATGACGTTTTAAAACGACATACCTCCGCCGCTTTAGAAACGACATATCTCCGCGCGGAGATATGACATTTAAAAACGACATAACTCCGCGCGGAGATATGTCGTTTGTAGAGCGGCGGAGATATGTCGTCGGAGATATGTCGTTACCCCTAGTGATGCTGCATGAAAAAAGACCGTTTACAGTAATTGACTTATTGACGCACCCTCGTGTACCAGATTTAACACAATGCTTGAGGACCCTGTGTTTTTCTAAAATCGATTTAATGGTTTTTAATAAATTTTAAGTGAAATATATTTGGGGACTTAACGAGTTAGCATAAAAAGCCGCAATTTATGCAAACTCGTGAAGGTACCGAAACGGCTGTCAGTGTATAAATTGATGCAATCAGCTGTTCTCGCAAACATAACTGCCAATCTAACAAGCGAAAAAATCAAATTAATTATATTATAACTGCAGAAATTGTAATAAATAATGTATTAATCGTACTTTTATTTTCTGTTTGTAAAACATTTCACTTTTGCCATATAATTTCGGCAGAGTTGCCAGACAATAAATTGCCACTGTGGCAACGCAATCTTTTATGCAATTTCCTCAACTCAATCGTCGCACAATTTTACGTAAATGTTCAAATTTTTTTATATGGACTAACTGTCACTTAGTTTATGCAGCGTTTGTTTATGCAGTTTAATCAATCTCGTGAAGACCCCTACCAAAGACTATAAAAAGAATAAAGACTGGACAAATGCAGCGCGCCCTCTTTCTATTTTTTTAACCACTTTAAATTGTTTACTTGGACCGCTTTTACATTGTCCAACTTTGCGGCAGAATTCACTCATCGGACTTTTGCTTGTTGGCAAGCGCGCGCGTGGGTTGGCTATGCAGCCGTGTTCGATGTACCACAGGCAAAAATTTACCAGCCTTTTTTTTTCGTTGCTTTCTTTTCACCTCTTTCGTCTATTTGTTCGTAGAGTGAGGATGCATGCGAATGCATGAGAAATGAAAAATATAGCGCGGAATGTGAAGAAAATTGCTTTGCTCTGTCGTTATTGCTTATATAACTAGGTTATAACTTATAACTAAAATCTTAGTTCTAATTAATAAAAAATAAATAAATGATCCAGTCTAACAAAGAAAACAATTTTTGTTTTAGAAAATTAACTCCACTCTGTAGCACTCCATCAATTTAAGCATAAATTCATCGTCATCACTCTCACTCTCATCCATGTTCAGAATTAATTTCACACAATCTATAATTTCACTTGCCTTTTCAAAACTCATTTTAAATCTAAATAAAATGCATATACAAACAAAAATGTAAACAAAGTGTGTTGCGATGAAACATACTCTAGCATACGAAAATAAAGAGATATGAGAAAAAGTATGTTTACGAAAGTTTGACAATGTATAAGCAAGCCAGACACAACTATCAGACAACAAAGAAGAATCGACGATAAGTTCGAACACCGAATTGGATAATGTAAAACGCGACTTGTTTGCATATATCGACATGTGATCAAAATGGACTGACAAATAAGCTGGGCCATCAGTTCAGGGGCGTACGCAGAAAAAAATTTCGGGAGGTTCGTTTAGTGATCCTTTCAAATTTGCATAACATTAAGAAATGGATGCGAAAATAGTGCAGCTAACTTAGATATACTTTATTTTATTATATACATTCACAAATGCGTGAACTCCTTATAAAATGATATCGACTCTTCTGGGCAGTGCTGCCATGATAACCAAAATTTCTTCGCTTGAGACTTCGACATCTCTATGAATATTGAGAAGAGCCAAACCGTTCAATCTGTCCTCGCTAGTGGAATTTCGTAAGTAAGTTTTCAACCTGCGAAGAGTTGAAAATGATCGTTCACTGGGTGCAGCAGATATAGGTATATATAGAGTTGCAGCTATTTGCAGGTATCGATGCACAGTTTTGTCACAAATATTTAAAGTTTCAATAAAAGTTTTAGGCTCTTTTCCATCTGTTATTCTCAAGCAGTATCTGTAAATGAAAGTTTTTTCAACAATGCAATGAATTTTTTTCATTTAATGAAAAATCGAAATCAAATACCTTTTCCACATTGTAACTTCAGCTTCGAACTCTTCGGTAACAGTGTCATTATTCGACCACTGAGTTTCGAAAATTTCCACTGTCTTTTTCAAGTGAGTTAAATCCAGCTTTGCTATTTTTGTTGGAAGAAGATCTTGTATATTTGATAAAATATCACGGTGTTGAAGGAATCTAGCATCCAATTCTTCTATATTGTGATCTAAGAACGGAATCATGATCGATCGGCGATAATATGGCTCTGGACCTCCTTCATAGTTGTCAATTTTTTTTTTTGTTTTCCAACTACTCGAGGGACTTTTATTTCGCAGCCTTCTTCTTCGGCAATTTTTGTGGCAGTCACAAAGATGCTTTTAAATGAATCATCTGCATTTCTACGCATTTCACGAATTTCTTTGTGCAAATCTTTAGCGTATTGAAGGCATAGACTCAAATCACAGTCGTCTTTTTGCAAGAGTTGACTCAGTGTTTTCGTCAAGCTAAAAACAGGCTTCAAGACTGCTAAAGCGATAACGAACTCAGACGTTTTGATTGAAGCCAGCAATGCATGAGGCTGAACTCCTTCGACTTTGTTCATTATTTGATTGCATTCTTCCAACGCCAAACAAATACTTTCATACACTTTAGAAAATAGATGCAAACAGTCAAGATGTTCCACCCACCGCTTTTCGCAAAACTTCAATAGACGTGTTTGCTTTTCATCTGGTACAGCTTCCTTAATTTTTGTTTGTAAAATATGGCCAGCTTTGTTACTACGACGGAAAAAATTGACAACAACCTTTATTGTCCCAACGCAATTTGTGATGGGCGTGACATTGCAAGCGTGTGTGATAGCTATATTAAGACTGTGATTTGCACAGTGGAGATAAATAGCATTGGGATAGATCTTTCTGACTTCTGCAGCGCAACCCTTGAATTGTCCTTTCATTGCACTCGCTCCGTCATAACCAGTAAAAATGCACATCATCAAAGTTTACACCAAACAAACTGGAATAATAACAGCCACAAAATGCAAGAAATCTTCTTGGATGAAATATTCTCTGTTTTGCTCTTCCACGAATCGTACACAAAGAGATAACTGTTCAATTACATGAATATCTGTGGTATCATCAACAATAATTACGAAACATCGAGACATTTTAACACGATTTACCAAGTTCGATACTATGATTTTGCCTGCAGCTTCGATGATTTCATTTTGGATTCAACTTCTCAGCGCTAGGTTTCTCATTGGTTCCGTTCCAACTGAATTAAGAGGCCAATTCATCGAAAAACATTATTCGGATGGCACTTCTTAAAAATGCGACTGTCCATCGCCACCAATTTTTGAAATAAAATTTTTCAAATCAAAAACAAATTAATTGGGTAAAATTTAAATAAATATGCAAATATTCTTACAAACTAATCCCGACATTATTTACTTACTTTGCTGAAAAATTTCACTCCAAATTTTTTTTTTTATTAAAATAATTCACTTTTATTTATTTTTGTTTGAAGCAGAATATCTTACTTCAACAGTCGAAATGTTACAAATATCGGTTGATTTCGACTAATGCAACTTGCAACGTAAATGATCAACAACAACTCATGCAAATGACGGAAAACATTATCATCACTTTTTAATCATAAATAATAGTTATATTTGACTCATCCTTTTGACTAATATGCAATTTACACCAAAGCACATCAACATCAACATTGATGTGCTTACAGATTCGAGAACAACCACAATGACGTCATTCAGGGGTTGTTGTTGTAGAATGTGATGGGAATCAATAGTCGCATCAAGAACTGATGTGCCTTGATATGAAAATTAATAATGGTCACTGTAGACATTTTCTGAAAGTGTCGCCAAGTTTTCCCTAGTGTTTCCAAGTTTTTTTGTGTTTTTCCGCCTGTGGCATCAAAAACAGCAGCTGATGGCACAAAACATTGTTAAGTAAACCACAAATTGTCAATTTTTTTAAAAGAATTTAATAAAATAAGTATCAGAAATGAAAAAGGGAATAGCAAGAACTATTTGCATATGTTGCAAAATGTTCTAAATCATGTATTTTTCACAAACTTTTAGTTTTTATTTAACCAACGTGCTTGCATGTTCCACGTGTGTGTATAACCAAAACAAAAACAACAGCTGTTCGTGATGCAAAATATCCGGTGTGAACGAAAAACCCCATCAACGTGATGTACTTTGGTGAAAATTGCATATAACTATATGAACACTCATATTTTAATCACCTAAAGTAGTCAAAAATGAGTAAGATGATTGTAGGAAACACAATCATACAAATGCTAGCTGGGAGGCTGCATGTTATTGTTGTGTAATTGTAATCTCTTTATTGAGACTTTTCCGGTGGACTTTCCAAAAATTTAATTTTTATTACTTGTTGGGGATATGGCAATAGAGAACATTTCAAGTCTCTACCTAGTGCGGTTCATGAGATACAGAAATCCATGGTGTAAGAAATAGAGGTGGCGCCAATATTTTGCAGTTATGTGTCGTTCTCAATTATCAAGGTTCACGTGTTTATTGAAAAGTAAAAAGGTTTTGTACAAAGTAAAGAAGCTTTTATAAAGAAGAAGAAATAATAGTGCTGCTAATGTGATCTTAATAGATAAGAAAACAAGTAGAAAGAATAACTTGATGCAACATAATGTTAAAAGGATAATTCAAACTTATAACACTTCCACTTTTTATCATGATATTCTTCCTTTACAATTTTATGAATATTTACATTTGCTTTTAAGCTATTAAACATGTTTTTCTTAAGTGGTTTAGTGAGAATATCAGCCAATTGTTCATTTGTTGGTACATAGTTCAGTATGAAACCACCCTTTTCATAAATTTGTCTAATAAAATGAAATTTTACCTGAATATTTTTTGTACGCTTGTGGTATTGAGGGTTTTTTTACCAACTTGATAGCACTTTGGTTATCTAAGTACATCTGCGGTGTCGCCAGATATTTCGCTTAACAAACGACGAACCCATATTAGTTCTTTGACTCCTTCACATGCCGCAATGTACTCAGCTTCTGTTGTCGACAGTGCCACTGTTTGCTGAATCTTAGACGATCACGATATTGGGCCGCCACAAAACATTAAAATGTATCCACCTGTTGAGCGCCTGGTTACTACATCTCCAGCAAAGTCTGAGTCGGTGTAGCTAATTAACGAAAGATCATTAGTATTATTAAAAGAAATACCGTCACCAGATGTTCCCCTTTGATATCTGAGAATCCTTTTCACAGCTGTGACATGCTTCCTTTTGTAATTCTCCAGAAAATGACTTGCATATGATACTGCATAAGCAAGATCTGGTCTTGTTACCATGGACAAGTACATCAGTGATCCAACCGCCTCACGATAAGGGTAGAATGATAGAATGGCTGGTCCCCATCTTCGTCAGCTTGAAGAGTACCTTCTGCTGGCGTGCTTACTGGCTTTGCGTTAACAATTTTTTTAGCATACGCCACTTGAGAGATATGAATATTCTGTGATTGATGAGTGACCTGCATACCCAGATAGTACAACGATTCAAAAACCTTTATTTTGAACTCCGAACACAGGTAGGCTATAAATTCCGTAAGTGCGTTTTTTGATTTAGTTGCCACGATTCGGTCATCAATGTAGATTGCTAATATTACTTTCTCATTTTTAATGTTGCCAACGAAAACGCATGGGTCCGCTGTGCTTGCTTTAAGGTTAAATTTTTCCAACAGTTGCGTGAATTTTCGATTCCAACATCTAGATGCTTGTTTTAATCCGTAAAGACTTTTGCTTAATTTGCATACTTTCTTTGATCCATCTTCATAACCAGCAGGCTGATGCATAAAAATTTCTTCTTCCAGATCACCATATAGAAAAGCTGACTTGACAGCAAATTGCTTTAGCGACAATCCAAGCGCGTGTGATAATGCAAAAATCATTCGAATCGAAGTGAATTTTGCTACTGGACTGAATGTTCCTCGTAATCAATTCCAAATTTTTGTGTGAAGCCACGTGCCACTAAGCGCGCCTTATACCTTTCGATTTCGCCTTTTTTGTTTTGCTTCACTTTGTAGAACCACTTGTGGGAAATTGCAGTTTTATTTTCCGGTAGCATTACTAAGTCCCAAGTCCTGTTAATGATGAGAGACTCCATCTCCTCGTCCATGGCATGCTTCCACTGCATATTTGAATCCCCTGACATTGCTTCTTCATATGTTGCAGGTACATCACAGGTTGCCAAGTGAGCACAGTGCAATGTGCCGACATCTTTCTCTCTGATTTTTGATCGCGTATTGTAAGTTTTCATTTCCAGCTCATTTTAGTCTTTTAAATCGTTTGAGCTTGCATCTGCATATGTATCGCTGTTATTATCCTCAGCACGGGATGCATCCTCCTTTATTTCTACTTTGGGCGTTGTGCTAGTACATGTCTCTGTCTCTTCTGGAACTGAAAATGTTAAATTATCATTTGTTTCTTTTAAAATAACATCTCTAGAAATTTCTATTTTTCTTTCTCGTGGTATCCAGATGCGGTAGCCTCTCCAATTCTCTTCATACCCCACGAAAATGCCCTTTTTCGATTTTGAGTTTAATTTCCTGCGTTTTTCCTGTGGGATATGCACATACGCATCTGAACCAAAAACTCGCAAAAAATGTATGTTTGCCTTTTTTCCAAACCATAACTCAAATGGTGTCGTGTCAACATCTTTAGTTTTTCCAGTTCTATTAAGGGTAAACATAACGTTTTAAACAGCTTCGCCCCAGAATTTTAGACTTAGACATTTGGAATGTATAAGCGTCCTTGCAGCTTCTATGATGGTTCTCATATCCCTTTCGGCTCTGCCATTATGCTCCGGAGTGTATGGCGTTGACTTTTGATGCACTATTCGACGTTTCTGTAAAATCTCAGCTATGTCTTTGTTGACATATTCCAAACCGTTGTCTGATCTGATGCACTTCACTCCTTTTCCAGTTTCGGCTTCCACTCGATCCAAAAAACGTTCCAACATCATGCTCACGTCAGCCTTTGACTTGATGCAGTATATATGGCGATAGTTTGAAAAGTCGTCACGAAACAAAAGCATATACCGTGCCCCCCATACGAAACTTCTTGCATGAGACCAAATAAATCTGTATGTATTAGCTCACCTGGATAATTTGCTCTGTTATTGGCTGTACTAAATGGAACACAATGCTGTTTGCCAAAAACACATGCTTCACAAAAAAACTCATTACTTCTGAATGGTATATTTTGCCGTTGTAACACTATCTTGGCATGGTTCTTATCCTGATGACATATGCGCTCATGCCACAGCTGAAGTGATTCAGTTTTCTCAGCTATATTCGCTTGTGCCGAAGTGGTTGTAATTTTTAGAAATAGCTAAAATAATTTTGAATCACCTCTTTCACCTTGAAGCCACACTCTGCCATTTTTCTCAAAACTGCATTTGTTTCCTTGAGCCTATATCCCTTGTCCATACAAGCGTTGGAAAAAAAGATTTAGTTTTATATTTGGAACATATAATACATTGGCTAAATATTTTTTATTCCACACACTACCGTCGTACGCTTCAACTGTAGTATCACCTTTGCCATACGCCTGCACAGTTGATCCATCAGCAATTCTGACGTCTTTCGGTTTTTTTTCGTTTTTCATAATTATCAAACCACTGCCGATGTTACGTCATATGGTCACTCACTCCAGAATCCATGTACCACGTATCTTCAGAACTGATGTGTGAGTGCACAAACATAACCTCACTTATAAAATCATCTCCATGTGGTTTTCCGCTGTTTTTTTTCTTGGGCAGTCCCGCTTCCAATGCCCATTCTGTAGCACTTGCACTTTTGACCCCTAGAGGTGGACTTACGCTCCTGTTTGGCCAAGAAAGCTTCTTGCTTTGTGTTTTGTACTCCCAAACAAGAATCTTCCATGCACAGGCGCGAAGTTAATATTTCTAATGTTCGTTGTTCCTTTGACGTCGCTTCCCACGAAGCGAAAAAATGATTATATTGCTCCGGCAAAGTCATTAAAATGTTAGTTATAAGCATATTTTCTGAAATTTTCTCACCCAAGTCCTCCAACTGCTTGGCAACTTTCTGCAGCTTGGCAATGTGCATCGCTATGGTGTCATCTTCATCCTTAGTGTATTGGAAAAACTGCTGTTGCAATAAGTGTATAGATGCTTCCGACTTCTGCTCGTATACACTTTCCAGAGCTGAGTACATGTCTGCAGCGTTGTCACAGTTGATAACGTGCATTAGCGGCTCTTCTCCATTGCAACCACCAACACCTTCTGTGCCTTGGCATCCCTCTCCTTCCATCTGATTAATTCTGCGCCATCTGCAGCAGGTCGCACTTCAGCTCCATTGGCAATGTCCCAAAGGCCGCTTGCCCTAAGCATTACCTTTATCTGGAATTTCCAAAGTGTCCACCTTTCCTCACTGACCAGCTTGGCAATTTTATAATCTTCCATTATTTAAATTTTACAATTTCGAAGTGAGCTGGGCCCATAACCTATTAAGGTTCACGTGTTTATTGAAAAGAAAAAAGCTTTAGTACAAAGTAAAGAAGCTTTTATAAAGAAGAAGAAAAATAGTGCTGCTAATGTGATCTTAATAGATAAGAAAACAAGTAGAAAGAATAACTTGATGAAACATAATGTTAAAAGGATAATTCAAACTTATAACATCAATTTTTGACGTCATTCGCATATCAGTGTATAGAACGCTGAAATAATGCATTTAGTGGTGATCATGATTTGAAAATGCATTGAAAAGTGAAGAATTTGAAGGATATCAGCGTATAGAACTCTGACATAATGCATTTGGTTGAATGTTTCATTTCAAAATGCATTGAAAATTGAAGTATTTGAATAATTTTCAATGCATTTTCAAATTATGTTCAACACTAAATGCATTATTTCAGCGTTCTATATACAGATATGTGAATGACGTCAACAATTGAGAGTGAGCATATTTCGAGAGAGTAAAACGCCCAAGTGGCGGTACCTTGTATTATTGTGTCATGACAGAAATCTAAAAACGTTACATTTTGAATTTTTTCACTCAAAATTTTACTCTAAATTTTTTGCGTAGCGCCGCTAAATAAGTTTCATTGCAAAAATTTTTATTCATTTCGGGGGGCGGTTTGAACCCCAGAGCCCCTGCGTACGCCCCTGCATCAGTACATTTTTCTTTCATCGTTTCAATTATCGGTGCAGATTTCGAGTCGATAATGGACTGAGACTGAACTGACCGTCTAATATTCGTTTAATAGTCGGTTTAGACTGAAGGAAAAATCAGATTTTTCAATAATCAGGTACAAAATCTGATTATTTTTACAACAACCACAGGGAAAAGTGATGTCACTGAGGGTTGTTGCTCTGATAACCAAGGTTGATTATAATCTGATTAAAAAAAACAGGTTTTTAATCAAATGACGACTGGTCACCTTAGTTGTGTTGTGAAATTTTTGCCTATTTTTTAGTTCATTTTGGCTCTTTTAAACATAAATCGACTAACAACATTTTAAGTAATATAGAAATAGTTAATTTTTTTTTAAAGATTTTAATAAAATAAGTATCAGGAATAAAAAAGGGGACTGCAAGAACTTTTTGCATTTATTTCATAATGTTCTAAATCATGTATTTTTCAAAAATTTTTAGTTTTAATATAGCCAACGTGCTCGCAAAGTACCTCGTGTATGTATAACCAAAATAAAAAACAGCTGCTACAACAAAAAAAGAAGGAAAAAATCAGTGTAAGCACCTGACTGAAAATCAGGCAATTTTAAGCAGTCTAATAGTCAGTTAACACTGATTTTTTTGCTGTTGTTTTGTTGTAGATTTAGTCTAAACCGACTATAAAAGGGCCTTTATTAACATTTAGAGTTTGTGTAATAATGCTTTGACTTAAGTTATCAAGTTTTCCCAACTTGCATATCAGCGCCAAAGCAATTAACCAGAAAATTAAATAGGTGTTCAAAAAATAATAATAAAAAACGAAGCTTTATGTGGATCTCTTTTTATTTTATTTTATACTTATGTATATATTTTTTATCTTAATGATTCAAATTATTGTTTGAATGCCAGTTATCGATTCAATAGACACAACATAGTAAATCGATAACAATGAAAACAATTATAAAAACAAAACAAAATCATTTCTCAGCACTAGTACCAAAGACACATATTTCATTGCTTTTGCAGCACTAAGCGCAGTGAAAAATGTATAGTCGCAGAAAGACCAACTGATCAATTCGTGTTGTGTGTTTGCTGTGCTGTGTTTGGTGTTCATAATTTTTAGTGTGAGACAAATTCTGGGTGCAACATTATTCCAGGTCGCGTTTTATTTTTTCCATAGAATACCAGGCACAACGAGAATAAGACGAAAATGGCATTGAAAGTGTTGGTTGGACAAAGTAAGTAAATTTAAAACTATGGGCAAAAAAGTGTATTTATTTTCTTCACTAGAATGCCAAAATAGTGAACCGTGTATTAATCATCATAATCGTATAAAAAAGGGCTTAATACAATGTGATGATTACAATTAAGGGCGTCGTAACTGCTGATAAAAACTTCTTTAATTTGATGGTCGTTTTGTTGCTTTGATTAGGATAAATCTTTATCTAGAGTGCAATAAAGCACAAAGTTGGCAAATGCAGATAGTAGACATGCATGCATTTGTTTTATACCCCTCAATACGCAACACACCTTCAAATCCTCTAGTCTAAACACACAAATAACTACGCATATGCGCAGTACTTTATTGATTTTCCAATAACAAAATGTTATCATCTTCGTTCCTCTCCCAACATTCTTATATTCTGCTTATTTGAACGCTCTTTATTACCATATTCTTCTATCATGTGTTTATGTATCGCCTACATATTGAACTAGGTAGACCAACCCATTGGCACCCATTTCTGAGCTCCTAAACGCTTCTTAAGATTGTTTAATTTCATTTGAGTCAACGGTGATGTGTTCTAAAGAAAGTGCTGTGCTTGCAAGATGGATTTTGATTTAAAGCTATTAAAGGGGGATTGCAGAATTTGTCCCCAACAATGAATCGCAAAAATGTAATTTTACTATTCTATTTTGTTTGTTTTGTTGGAGTGAATTTCATTTTATAAGCATTTTTGCTATTGATGATAATAATGATGACATTGATGAAAGCAAATGATGATAAACGAACAGGTCGCTTTGTTCATGATGATTCATACAAAATACGCTCATACTACGAGTAAAACAAAACAAAAAGTAAATCAAAACACAATAAATAATCATATGTACAAACGTGTTTTTGAAGTGAAACCTTCTTTAGGTGCGTTGAGCGATTTTTGGCAGAGGAAAAAAGTACATGTTAAGGTAGGAATCCACACGTCCACTTTTTGATCAAATCGTCTGAGAAAAGATAGAGCTGAAGTGATTTGATGTGATGATGGCGCTGATTTGACGTTGGATTCAATGTTAGCATCAAATCAAAACGTTTTGATTTTCTTCAAATCTGTTCTGCTCTCTTGATTTGATTTGACAGAATGGATGGACGAAATCATCTCATTGTGATAAAATCTTCGTTGCGAACAGACTTGTGTGTCTACAACGGAGAAAAGAAACGGCAAATTCATTGTGTGTATTTCTTCTCCGTCCGTCTGACTCTGCTCTATCTCATGAACCGCAAAAGCTAGACAGTTGAAATTTTCACAGAATGTGTATTTCTCTTGTCATGATAGCAACAAATACTAAAACTAAAATAAAGTTAAAAACTTAAAGGGGTCCCCATACAAGAAACGTGTGCTCCAATATGCACTGCGCACAGTTTTAGAAGCTTTGTGATTTATTTTGTTTAATATTTTGGTAGTTTTTTTTTTTTTTTTTTTTTTTGTAGTATACTTTTATGCTTTATGAATATTTTGCAAAAGATTTTTGCCAATTTCATAATAAATGCATATTCATTGTGTTTGGGATTGCTCGAGCATTGAATTATTGAATACATAAATAATTTTTACGGCAGAAAATGTATTACGATGGTACGGAACACTCCGTGTGTGAGTCCGACTCACAATGGGCTGATTGTTATACTCTTCACGGGAGTGAATAGTATTATAAGTTTGTCATGAAGTTTGTAACACAGAAGGAGACTTCGCAGACTACATAAAGTATATATATGTATTTGTGATCAGCTCGATGAAACAAGTTGATTTAGCCTTTTCCGTCTGGCCGTAAACAAGTACCTCAGTTTTTGACCACAAGCTCAAAGGTTTCTTTTTACCATACGCTGCACATTTGTCGGATTTAGCCCCCTTTTACATTAATGTCCTGATTAGAAAAAGTTATTTGTTTTTTAAACGTATCAAACTGAAATTCGGACACTATAAGTTTCTGTTCCAAATCCATGAACCATGTAAATTTCATGATCGTAGGTACCTCCCATACAAACCCACATTAAATGACAAACTTATAATGAGTAAAAGTATAATAAAAATACAGTACCACTCAAACTGTGCTCATATTTGATGTTCAAACTGTGTTCTTTATTGATACCCAAACCAAAGACTATTAAAATATATAGACTGGACAGATCTCTCAATTTAAGTGGTGTGCCTCTTAAGTTAAGTGGTGTGTCTCTTTGTTTTTAAGCCCAAAAACAAATTGTGTGATGGGTTACACGAGATTACACGCAATTGTTGTTGGATTTACTCTTGTTTTCCTCTTGCATTACTCGTCAAAAAAGCTACAAAAAAGTCTCCGCTTAAATTGAGCGAGTTGTCTGCTCTATATGTTTGATACTCTTTGCCCAAACTGTGTTCTTTGTTGATATTCAAACTGTGACTGAAAGTATATAGTGATTATAAGAAAGGAAGGTTGGATGCATACCGGAGGAGCGTGAAGAGTATTACATCTTTGGCATAGCCAATGATAGCGTTCTTTCTGGTTCTTTCACCCCCTTCATAATTTTTCTAGAGCAAGCAATATTGCCGTCGACACATTCGCTGTGTGCACTCATTGTGCATCAAAAAAAATAAAAAAATTCTCAATTTGAAAAAAAAGTGGATGAGTGAATGGGAAACACATCAAATTACAACAACAACGATTTAATCAAATCGTGGACGTGTGGATGAGTGGATTGTGAAAACATCTCATTGCGATGAAATCTTCGTTGCGAACAGACGTCTGTGTCTACAACGGAGAATAGAAACGGCATATTGATTGTGTGCATGGTATAAATAATACAAGGTACCGCCACTTGGGCCTTTTACTCTCTTGAAATTTGCTCACTCTCAATTGTTGACGTCATTCGCATATCAGTGTATAGAACGCTGAACTAATGCATTTAGTGTCGAACATAATTGGAAAATTTTGAAATTACGTTCAACACTAAATGCATTATTTCAGCGTTCTATACACTGATATCCTTCAAAAAACAAATTGTGTGATTGGTTACTCTAGATTACACGCTATTGTTGTTGGATTTACTCTTGTTTTCCTCTTGGATTACTCTACAAAAAAGCTACAAAAAAGTTTCCGCTTATATTGAGTGAGTTGTCTGCTCTATATGTATGATACTCTTTGTAAGTACAAAATAACGATTGGTAGAACAGGAACACCTCTGAATGCTTCAGAAGCCGATAAACACCACAAGCGATCAACAAGTCATCGAGAGGATCTAATGTTAGAATTAAAAAGGTAACAATACAGTACAAACGGTCACTTAAACTTTTCTTGAATTAATTATCAATATTTTTATTCAATTGCCAAAGTTTATATGCGCATGCAGCTGATTTAATAAACGATGCTATCGTAAAAATTCAAATGTTCTACTATCGTTATAAACTCGTGTGAAAAACAATGAACCAATTGATATTCCGAATTTCAATTTTATTGTAAATTATAAAAGACCTGAAATTCCAGCGGCGGGAGTAGCTATTTATCACAATACACATCAAACACTTCATTTGTGGACACATACATGACAAATTCGCTAGAGGGATTGGCGTTAATGTTTCTGATATAAGCAAATATGCGTTGCTCGTTGCAGTTTCCAAAATGGTCAATACATTTTAATAATTGCCGTTTATATTTCGCCTGAAAATCCATGAGACAAATACAACAAATATCAACTACAACAATTTTTATTTAAAATAAATATTTATTTATTTTAAAAAACTAGGACTATAATAATAAAATCATAACCTCGATATTTTACAAGCAATAGCTACAAAGGCCTTCAGCTCGGAAAGCTGTTTATATAAAACAAAAATTAATGTAACTAATATTAATATTGATAATAACAAAAATATTAACAAAGCTATAAATACTTATAATTAGGAACTTAAAGATTAGAAATAGTAAAAAAAAGCTTGTATCAATTTGATGTTATTTGATGTAATTCTGTGTGTTGGAGTTTAAAATGAGACTATGTATTTGACAGTGTCTTGAGAGGAATAATTCGGAGTTGTGAGGAATGGAAAGAAAGTAGATTCTTTGGCTACTTTGTCAGCCGTATCATTACCAAAAATCAGGCAATGACTTGGTATCCAAACTAAAATAATTTTTGATGGATAGCGGACTAGTATATTCCTGATTTTTTTTGCATAAAAATTATTAGATGTGATGTTAGAAATAGATTGAATTGAAGAGAGAGAATCGGAAAAAATAGCGAATTTACCTCTATTATTTTTGGCAAAAGATGCTGCTTCGAGTATGGCGACTATTTCTGCTGTGAAGATGGAGCTATGGTTGGGTAAAATTTCGGTTTTAATTGTTGCGTCTTCATTAGTGATGCTATAGCTTACATGATTCACACATTTAGAATAGTCTGTGTAAATAAAGGTATAGTTACGAAGTTCTTCTTTCAAGTTGTTGAGAAGAGCTCGAATTTGGATGGGATTGGTATCAGGCTTGAGAAAGTTATGAAGAGAACAGTTAATAGAATAAGGCATAAGGTTCCATGAAAGTGGGGAGTCGAGTGGGGAGAAATGGTACATTTAGGGTGTTGCAGCTATAAATAATTCTGTGAATAGTAGAAGGCACCTTCGGTTGGTTTTTTAGATTTAGCTATTTTACGAACTAATGAGCTTAAAGGGGAGTCCTTGCTTTGAAAAAGTATTTTAAATAATTTGGCACAATTTAAGTCGCTTTCGAGTTCCAGTGAATGAAAATCTGCCTCAAAGAAAGGCACCAGTGCAAAGCGCAAAGCAGAGTTTAACATGGTTTTAATTTTATTTAAAAGGGTTTTGGGAGCAAATCCAAAAATCGGCAAGCCTAATTATATTTGCTTAAGAGAAATATTTTAACAAGTGTGAGTAAGGTTGAGGTATTGCAATTAAGCTTGGGATTATATAGGCACTTGATGAGATTTAGTTGAGTAGATGCTGAAGTGCTTAGCTCCTGAATATGCGAGTTCTAACGAAACTTTTTATTAAAATGAACACCTAAAATTCTTAAGGAAGTAACTTATTGGAGTTGTGTATGAGAAACAATCAATGTGGATGCAACGCGAACTACTATTTTACGGTTGGACATGAATGACATAATATATCTAATGATTCTGGGGCCGACTCCCCACTCTAACAATTAATCAACAATGCTATGTATAACAATTTTATCGAAAGCTTTCTCAAAGTCTAATGACACGATTGTGATGTGTTTTTTAAGGGAGATGCTATCTGCAATTGCGTGGTCTACATGGACGTCATGGAATGTATATTGAATTTAGATTTGTAGCCGGTAATGCGTTTTATATTTTTATATATTTTATCAATTGGAGTACGAGGATTAATGGTATAGATAAATTTAGTAATCGCTTGTTCCTTAGTTCGCTTAATTTCTCTTTTTAGAAGAGCATTTGCTTTATGTAGCCTAAAATATAAAAATGTGTGATGTTATTTTGAAGAAGTGTCCAGTGTTTGTTTTTGTTCTTTTTTAATTCATTTAGTTCTTTGTTCCACCAAGGAACGTTTTTACTGTAAAAACTGGATGAAGTTTGTGGGATAGTTTTGTTAGTGAACAAAAAATGATTTTCTCAATGTTGGCTGCTTCTTACATCATTACTTAATGGAAAAGATGCATGAAATTTGAAGCAATTTGCTTGAAATTGATCCCAGTTAGCGCGTTCTGTGATAAATTTTAATTAACGAATTTTATTGGGAGATTGCGATTTATTAGAGGGGAATAGTGTTAGAATAAATGGGAAGTAATCCCCGGTGGATAGAGAGTTATCAGTATTCCAATGAGTATGAACAGTTAGTTCAGGAGTGTAAAAAGAAAGGTCAATATGAGTTAGAGTATTATGAGTGCTAAAATGAGTCGGTGAACCATCATTTAAAAGAATAAAGTTGGATTTAGTAATAAATTTATCGATTAGTGTTCCTTTTCTGTTATTTTTAACAGATCCTATGCCAGCTAGTATGCCACGAGTTGAAGTCCCCAGTGACTAATGTGGGAGGAAACAAGATAAAGGAACGACCGATCTCAATGAGAGTAAATAAATAAGCCATATACAAATGAATATAATTGTTGATCAAAAAAAAAAAAAAAAATAAAAAAAAACAAAAAAACACTTCATTCAAAAATTTTCGTTTTCACTTCGGTCGGCAGTCCCAGTGACTGCCTAATTTTTTTTTTTTTTTAATTTTATCAGAATACTATACTTACATTAGAGATCTGCGTGGCTTCCCTCACAACTTAAGTCCAATAGGATGAACTGGAATTGAATTGAATTGAGTGAGAGCGAGACACGAAATGAATGAATATGCCTGCGACTGTGTTTTGAGTTCGAAAGCCGTCTGCATTCTGTAAAACGAAATGAAAACTTCAGCATAGCCGAACACATCCGAATTAATTCGAATTTTCGTTTGATTTGCGTGAAGCGCGCGATCGTAGAAGGAAATGAGCGGAGAATAAGATGCAGACGCATGTAAGTGGTTGTGCGTATGTATAGGTGTACTACATATGTTGTTTTCTTTCTTCTTTTCCTTACGCACAGCAAAACAACAACAGCCCTTTGTTCTTATGCAAAAAAAAAAAATGAAGGCAGTCGAATAATTTCGAAAACAACGTCTCATTCTCACTAATTCAATTCTTTCATCTTTGTATAAATGTTGTGCGACTGAGTCTGACGTCAGTGCACAAATTCACTTGAATTCTTTCGGCGTCGCATTCTGTTTCACTCAGTTTATATTGAACATTGTTGATTCGAACGTAATTTTTTTTGCCATCATGCATACCTCTAACTTACATACACATATCGCACATGTTTAACTAAAGTGTTCACTCGAAAAACACGATTTTTGAGTTAATGATGCAGAATTATTCATTTCATTTCATGTTAATAACTTGCGCACTCTCCGCGTGAGAAGAGAATATTTCGACTATAATTAGCCAATTTGTGTGAGTAAATTGAAAACTTTAAACGCCTTTTTCTCGAAATGCTCTTTTGTAACACTTTAGTTAAACATGTGCGATATATTCATATCTGTTCCCATATAGTGACACTCGGCCTTTTGTTTTATTTTTTGTAATATCGAATTTTGGAGACCGTATTGAATGTTTGTTCCAGTTTGTTTGTTTTTATGTGAAAATATGGGAAGGCGAATGTAAATATTTCATTTGAAGTTTTTTGATTTTTTAATTGCATGCATGTTAAGAAATTTTATTACAGAATATTAAATAAGTTTTAATAAATTGGTTTTACACATCCATTTATATCAGGGTTGCAAACCGCTTCAAAAATCTGTGTGGTTCAGTTCAGTGGTTCGAACCACTTAGAGAAAACTTGTACCGGTACGAGAACCGGTTCAGGGGTACCTCTGAACCGCGGTTCGGTTCGGTTCAAATGGTTCAACATTTTTGCACTGAGTATCAACATTATGTATCAAAACTTATTTTTTACGTAAATTATTATTTCAAGAAACATTTGGTAATGAATGCAAGTTAAAAAGCATTGTTCTTCAATTGCTTTACAATAATTTACATAAGTTATTTTATAAAATGTTTTCAATTATTCAGTATTCAAATTAAATAACAGAATGCCTTCTAAAAGTCTTCATCTAAGTTTGCCCTTAAGTCAAATAAAATAAATTTTAGTATATTTATCATAAGTATTGCATATTTAGGATGAACCAAACCGAACCATATTTTGGAGTGATTTTCGGTTCGGGTCTGTCTTTAAAATAAAAACGGTTCGGATCATGGTTCGGTTTGAAGCCCAAAAAACGCGACGGTTCGGTTCAAAAACCGGTTTGGTTCAGAACCGGTTTGCAACCCTGATTTATTTAGCTCCAGTACATATCAAGCAATACATACTATCTTTTTTAAGGAGTTTCATGTAGTGTACATAGTCCTATATTGAATTTTAATGTGGAGAACATTAACAGACTCAACATGGTCTGACTATAAATACTACAGACATATGAGCGCAACCACACACCACTCTCTTAGTGCCTTTATCTATCATAATGAGGCGCCCAGACTGTAGATTTTATGTACATACATACATCCTCAATGGTACTGTTGGGGATTTAATTGCCGAGCTCAATAGTAATATTTTTATGTTTTATGAGGTTCTATTCAAACTTCAAATGTACTCGTATTAAAATAAGAAGCCAATATATTGATGTCGATGATATGATAACTACTGCTTGGAAAGCTAGACATTGCGTTTTGTTTGGTGATAAGTTGAAGAGCATTTGACATTTGGAATATTGTTCAACAATTACATATGTATGTATGTACTAGGCCTCCTGTGCATTGAGTACATCAAAAGCCCTTTTGATTCATTCATCATAAAATAATTATTTGTTTCAATCAAATTCATTTAAATTGATTTTGAGTGTCACTTATATGTATGTAAAGTTAAATGTGATATTTATTATTACAGTTTATTGTTATATTATTTATTAGTTACGTCTTTTCCACAACTGCTGAATAACCGACCACGACTTTATGTTATTCCAATCCAATTCAAGAGGGAGTAACCCTCTCCCTTGTCTCTCACCCACTGTTGCCAACTATGCTGCTGATCGATAGCTCGGCCGCCTATCGATATAGGTCAGTCCGATAGTCGTCACCGATCACCAGCTCACCACCACTTGTTACATTCGGCCGTCCTGACTACCGGAGTCTGACCCAGACGACAAACACTCCTCGTTCTCACTAATGTACCTCCACAACTTCATGTTGTCCACGCTTGTTGAGGTAACATTAGGGCCCTCCACTTGAGCCGCTTTTCTTACATCATAGCGACCATTCTCAAATGGGAACTCCAAAACTGCTGTTGTATGGAATGAATCGTCTATTGCAAGGTAAAGTGACCAGCGTTGTGTGCATGCTTATAACTTCGTACTCCATTGTCTTTGGCACAATCCACAAATCATTACCACTTACTTGCTTATATAAGATTCCACCCTTGAGTATGAAATCTTTGCAAGGACGGGTCTTCAACACTTCCAGAACGGTACTGATGAATTCATCCTTCTGTTGAGCGACTTTTAGGCGAGCAGATATCTCTGACGTTCTTGCAGCACAATTGCACCAAAGCCATCCTTTGATGCGTCTGTGAGAAGTTCCGCTGGTGCATCTCTGCAATATAAACGTAAAACTGGCGCTTGAGACAAAACAACTTTCAGCTGGTTCATAGAGTTTTTCTCTGCCGCTTCAAACTTAAAGGTCGCATCTTTCTTTAAAAGATCTGTCAACGGACGAGTTGATATTCGCATAACCTCTGATGAACTTTCGGAAAAATCCCGTTAGGCCGAAAAAGGATTGAACACCTTTAATATTTATGGGATATGGAAATTTCCGGTCAGCCTGAGTTTTTTCTTGGCCAGGCCAAATTCGACCATTTTCGACTGTGTGACCCAAAAAGTGTATTCTATTTTGGAGGAAATGACACTTTTTCCATTAAATTCGTAGCTTGTATTTGACAGCCTCATGCAGCACCGCTTCCAACTTCGAAACGCATTCATCATTTGTTTGTGCATATATGATAATATCGTACATCTGCATGATATCTTGAGCGATCAAATCTTTAAATACGCAATTGACGAAGCGACTAACTACAGCCGGAGAATTGCAAATTCAAACGGAGCTCTGCAAAACTCAAACAGTCCCTCTCTGGACACAAACGCAGTATATTAGCGGCTGGACTCCTCGATTGGTACATGCAGAAAGCTATTCTCTAAGTCCATGACAATGAAGACCTTAGCTGATTGAAGTTTTTCTAGCACTTAGTCCATCAGTAACACCGGAAAGCAGTCCCTAAGTACCATGCTGTCTAGTTGACGGTAGTCAACGCAAATTCTGTTAGATCCATCCTTCATTTTTACCACCACCGCACGACTAGCAAAGTTGGACGAAGACTTGCGTACCATCCTTCAGCCACTCATTGACTTGTTTATTTATAGCTTCGTATTCTAATGGGGCATAGCGGCTTGGTTGTTGACGAAATGGCTTCTTCTGTTCATCAGGTATAATTTTCATCACAACAGGACATTCAACGGACGACTCAGCCGGCTTGTATCCATCAATGATTGACTGGATCAATGGTTGACACTGTTATTACCATCATCGATTATATTATAAATACTTACCTCATTTGTTGTAGCGCTGCTTGGTTGCGCTACGGCCTTTGAAAAGGAGACCCCTTCCTCATTTAGCGACATACAAAATTGCGATACGAAGTCGAACTCAGGCAACACTTCGTTTTGGATGTTGCTGTCTGGTACTACAACGAACTTTTGCTCTGTCTCGATTCCATCCACCTACACGATGCCCACGAACGTACTCAGCGGTTGTATTTTAGTATTACCAAGGCCACGGAGAACAGAGTAATTTTTCTGCAAATCGACATTTTCCAGCTTCTTGAACACCGACTCACCCACAATTGACACATCTGCACCAGTGTCAACCAGGCCGGCGACTCTGAACCCGATCAGTACTACTACCTTACAACGCTTTGTATCTTTCACAACCTGCATCTCCTTTACTACTCGTGGACAATTCTTTGATATATGTCCCACGCCATCGCACTTAAAGCATTTCGTGTCCGCGTTGCAATCCTTCCTCATATGCTCTGTTGATCCACAATTGAAACATCGAAGCACTCTACCAGTATTGGATCTTTTTTCTGGCCGCCGCTACTTTGGTCTCAACGGCACACTTTCGCTCGTAGACTTCGCATTTCTCTCTCAGTTCATGATATGATTTACAACTGTACATGTTAAACTTGTATTCATTTTTGATGCTCAGTCCGTCCACTATATAACCAATGACTGACTCCTAATCAATTTGTCCAAGTGCAGCAATCTCATTATGAAAGTTTTCATCTTTCTTTTTCTTCCTTTCTACCAACTTTGCAAGTACCTCTGCTCTTCTCAGCGTACGCTTAAATTCCGCTATGAGAAAATTCCTCAGCTGATCGTATGTACTGACCATAATTGATTCTAAAAACAAATTTGCAACCTTGGTCATTTTTCCGCGTGCCTGTACATATTTTTGTTTCTCCGTGTGTTCATACGCCTCTGCGTTCTGTTCAAAATTTGTCAGCCAATGCTCTACTGGAATAGTCTCACCGTCAAAATCAGGCAGTATTCGCGCAAAATTGTCTATTGAAATCTTTGGTTCATTTTGCCTTCTCTGATTCACCTCATCTGCTTGTATTTTCAGAGTAAGCAATTGAATGATCTGTTGTAGACTCTGGCTGTTTACTTCATTTAAGTCAACACCACCAACTGCTCCGATTTCTTTGTTTCGCTTAACAACCGATTCGTTTCCAAGAATATTTGCAATTGCTGCTTGCGATCGAGTCACAACACCATGCTGGCGTCCACCTTCAACACCAACGTCCTCGTCACTCATACTTTCGTATTCGCTTCCAGAAGATGTCGCAATAGTTCTAGCAATTTCGTTTGCTTTCTGTTTCGTTTTGTATTCTACTGCTGCTGCCACTGATGCTACTGCGCTGCTGACTTTTTCGTTTGTTTCTTTTGCCACACTGTGTACATACACAACTTCTCATCTTTGTCAAATGTGTTTTTCTTTATTCTTATTATTTGCTTAGGTTGAGCCCACAAATGTAAAGTTAAATGTGATATTATTTATTATTACAGTTTATTGTTATATTATTTATCAGGTACTGCTTATGGCGACCACGACTTTATGTTATTCCAATCTGCTTTTTACTCCCTCTCCCTTGTCTCTCACCCACTGTTGCCAACTATGCTGCTGATCGATAGCTCGGCCGCCTATCGATATCGGTCAGTCCGATAGTCGTCACCGATCACCAGCTCACCACCACTTGTTACATGTATTTCAGCTTCTGTGATATGAATAATATTGCATTCACAAGTTGATTTGCTCTCTGATTATGAATATGAGAGCAATCCAAAATCATTCTAATGAATATCAATCAATAATTATCATTTAAATGAATGTGGTTTGAGTAACATTTATAAACCTATTCATTATTAGTAGAAAAATTTTCCCCCATCGGATCAGGAGACGTCGTTTAAAGAGTCTTCTTCCTAATGTCCTTGTATACGGAAGGTTGCCACCTAGATAAATGTACACTGCGATATAATCGCCCCACGTCAATATTCGAAATAATCACAGCAATATTTTATGCTATTTTTGCGATAATATTATAATAAATAATTTCCAAAATAAAAAAATATATATTTTCTTGTGTTATGTATATTGTGAGCGAGGTGAACAGAGCGCATTAACAAGGAGAGGAAGAGAGTTGAGAAAAAGAGCAAAGTTGCTTTGTTTAGACCTGTTTTATACTTAGATTGGGCTATCTTGTTTGTTGAGAAGAGAGCGACGGCACACGACGAGGCAAATTTCAATAGCGTACCAGCGTTTCTGCCGGCGTTTTTCTCTGTTCTCTTTCGCGTCATTCGTTGTTTGTTCATTTCATTTGGCTTGCGTAGAGTGAAGGTGATTTTATTTAAACGCAATGCCCGCGGAAGAAATATATTTTAAAATTTAAAAATATTCTGATGAGGAAATTTATTGAACTTCTACTTTGTTATTTTAAAAAGCGTATAAACATTTAATAAATACAATGAATAAATAAATTTCTACTTTGTATTAAATTTGTAATTCTTATTTTAATTTTTATTTTTATTATTAGAAGTAGTTTAACAAATAAATTCTTAAACTACTTAGAAAAAAATAAGAGCACTAGCTGCCATGGCTTTCAGCTCTATATTTTAATTTTGTCCCTTTAATTTCCATTTCACGTTATTTATTAAATATATTTCTTAAAATGTGTAACTACGTCCAAAAAAACTAACACTTACGCATATACGAACAGAAATGAAAACCAATAAACGAATGAAAAAGTGTGAAAAAAAATTTAACGCAACGAGCGACGCTGAAATATAAAAGCAAGTCAGAGTTACCAAAGAAGAAAAAGCCTGAGTTATAAAATATGACTTAGTTTTGAAAAATACAGTGGAACGTCACTTAAGGCATTTTACTAAGTTATTAAGATATGCTGGTGACGTCAAATGGAGTTAACACTGCATTTCTGTGAGCGCTCAACTAGATCGCCTGCGATTAGTTGTTGTTGTTGTTCAATGTGTCTTTTTCATCCCTCATTCATTGTGTGCTTTAATAACTAAAGAAAATATTTGAACAAATAATGAATAGGTTTATGAATTTTACTCAAATCACATTCATTTAAAGTGGATTGCTGTCATATTCATTATCAGTTAGATTATGAATAACTTGTGTTTCTCTTGCTTCATTTATATTTTACTTCTGCGTTGCATATTGAATGTGGTTATTATTGCAAATCATAAATATAAATGCAAATCTTATTGAAAATCAGCTGTTCCCAAAATATTGGTTTGTGGAGTGTTGCCTGTGGTGCAGTTATTTTCTTTTATTATCATTTTCTCAATGATTTTGTGAATTATAGATTTAAAAATCATTGCAAAATGTTATTAAAAATCAAAATAAGCATTTTACATTGAACATTTTTCTTGTACAATGCAATTTAAAAAAAAAAAAACGTATTTTGAGAGGTGAGCTACATCATATGTCATGCGTATGGCAACTTTAAAAACAACATATACGTTTTAACAAGAGCGCAAGAAGTCGCATGCATAAATAACTACACAAAAACTGTTCTGAGACAGGCTGACCTAAGTGCAAACCGTCCGGGCGTCTTTTAAAGGTAGTAACAGATACATAAAAGGAGTAGGGATGTCAAAAGTGCGAAAAAATATCGATATATATCGTATCAATATATTTTGCTATATCAATATCGGTGATGACATTTTTAGTAAAAAATATCGATGTATCGGTGCATTTTGAATGGAAATATTGGCGCTCTAAAAATCTAATATATTTAGCTCAATAATCTCACATTACTAATCAGCAATGAACAGACCTTATTACTAATAATAATACAAATATGTAAAATTTATCTGAAATAAACAACAACGATAAAGAATTTTGTTTATTTATCTAGTTATATTTATTTATGTAGTAACAAAATGTAGTAATTAAAGTAAAATATATAAGATAATACATAATGTGAGAAGGAACAATGTAGTAATTAAAGTAATATATTTATTTAAGCTTAATATTCTTATAAATAGCCGCAATTTATGCAAACTCCGAAGTCACCGAAACGATTGCCAGTATATAAATTGATGCAATCAGCTGTTCTCGCAAACATAACTGCCAATCTAACAAGCGAAAAAATCATGCGAAGAAAGGAAGGTTGGATGCAACCCGGAGGAGCGTGAAGAGTATTACATTTTGGCATAGCCAAAGATAGCCTTCTTTCTGGTTTTTAATACAATCTAATCTGAAGCCCCTGGACAACAACAACAACAAATATAGAGGCAGAGAGTAAAACCGCATATCTTTTATTGCCAAATACGAGTATTAAGTGTTCCAGAAGGAAGGGGGGGAATGTTTGTTACTTGAACAATTGGATAGTTCACTCGAACAATCAGATGGATGGAAGAATGGACTGAGGAACGAGCGACATGAATTCCCTTTGTAATAAATGTGTTAAATGCTGATGAGACTATTGAATTAATTTTGTTTGAATTGAAGTTTTCGTATGAAGGAGAAGTTTTTCTTATTTCTTTATAATCAAAACTGTTTTATATTTTTTTTTTTTTTTTGTTCATTTCAGAAATTATGAACGAAGTGGTAAAGTATAAGCCACCGCCACCGAAAAAGGCTGGTGCCGCTGCCACAGCTGCTGCAAAAGCAGCCGGTGGCATTGAATGGCGCGTCCTGGTCGTAGATAAGCTTGGAATGCGGATGGTATCCGCTTGCACTAAAATGCATGAGATTAGTGCTGAAGGCATCACCCGTAAGCATATAGTCAACAATATCATGTGATATGATAGTTTCTTTCATTGCAATATTTTCTATTTGATTTTGATTCCGATTCGATATTTAGTTGTTGAGGATATAAACAAGAAACGTGAACCATTACCCACAATGGATGCCATTTATCTAATAACACCATCGGATGAATCTGTGCGTTCTTTGATCCGTGATTTTGAAAATCCAGCACGTCCAATGTACCGTTATGCGCATGTTTTCTTCACGGAGGGTATGTTATCGTGATCCCGCTTTTGATTATAGAACCCACCATACACATTTCAGGACATCTACAATTTTGTGAAGATGGATCGATTGAAATTTTTTTTATTTCCTTTATTTATTCCTTTTATTTTTATTTTTTGCTTTCATTTTTTATTCCAATTTTAAACTTTCTTTGTTTCTTCTGTTTTTTTTTTTTTTTCATTTTGTGTTGCCGTAGCGATTCCACCGCGTATCTTTGAAATTCTTCAATCGCAAAGTGGCATATGCCGTAAATATATTCGAACATGTAAAGAGATCAATATTGCCTTTTTGGCTTATGAAGATCAGGTATTTGATATTGATGTAAACAAAAATCATATAAAAATGCTTTTGGAATTTTGGCCACCTCCTTTTCCATTTAATTCAATGTGCTTTATATGTACTTAAAATATATATATGTGTGTGTGCTTACGTGGTTTAATTTCTTACATTCATTATTTGAAACCATGTTCTATTTTTTATTACTTTGTCCTCTAACAACATCACTAAAATAGAATGTTCTTCAGTTCTTAAACATGCAGAAAAAAAGGATCTTTTTCGATATCACTGATGGCTTGATTAATATCTAAATATAAATTTAATATATGTAATAAAATGATTTAATACGAGAAGAAAATACTTATCACATCTATTTAGGATAATAACAACTAAATTTGTATGTGTATGAAGGTACTTTTACCGAGAATAAAGATATTTTTTGAAATGATCTAAACCAAATTATTATTATTTATAATGATTCGATTAACTCTGGCATATTTAAGTTGTGTTTCGAATATGTTGATTGATTTCATTAAAAATAAAAGGAAATAATAATAATGATCCAATAAAATTTTTTGATTATAGCTTGAAATAATACAAGTTGTGAAGTTGTTATGTAAACATATTTTAATCGAAAAATGAAGTTCAAACTTATTTACCATATAATACAAATACAACTTTTGACAACTAATTGGAAACAAGCACCTTGCTTATGTATTTACCGTACTTAGAATGATACCAACTGAACTAACGGTTTATTATTTTGATTTTTCTTTTCCTACGTTATTCTTCTTTAAAAGGATGTTGCATTATCACTTTGTATTTGCATCATTTTTTAATAATTATGATCAGTACGTTTCAAGCTTTGATTTAAATTTTTTTATATATTTTAAATAATTTCGCAAATTATAAACTGAGTTTTTATTATTTTTGGTTATTAGAATATATTGCAATTATGTTTTGGTTACCCTAATCATGAGAAATGCTGTACTCCAGCCATACAGAAAAATATAATTGAGCTGCGAAAGGTCGGTAAGACGTATCAGGCGATTGCAACTCAATTAAATTAATCGAAAAACCAGAAAGAATGCTATCATTGCACTGTGGGCCAAGAAGCGATCAAAACTGGCCAAAATTCAAAAACTTATCGAATTGGCTTAAAACTCTTCACTCGGGGGTTTTCGGGGTCGCTGATTGCGAATCTGACATTTAAATTAAAAAATTCAAAATGGCGGATCCAATATGACGGATGAAATTTTAAAAATTGATCAGTTTAGCTTGAAACTTGTCACTTGGGGGTTTTTGGTGTCGCTGATTACAAATCTGACATCAAAATTTCAAAATTCAAAATGGCGGATGTAATATGGAGGACGAAAATTTTATAAATTGATCAGATAAGCTTGAATCTTGTCATTTGGATGTTGTCAAGGCCGCTCAGTACAAATCTGGCATGAAATTGAAAAAATTCAAAATGGCAAATCCAATATGGCGGGCAGTTGTTTTCAATTCGTTGTTTTTAAGGTCACAAAATATAGATTTAATATCAGATATTATAAAATCAAAAAGGCCTATTCAATGTCACTTAAAAAAAATTGTACATCAGTGAATCCCTTTCAAATTCGCTTCTTAGAGGTTTTTGAGATTGCTGATTACGAATTAGATATTAAATTTTAAAAGCTATAAATGTCGTTCTTAGTATAAAGTCCAAAAAATTTAAAAATCCATTGAATTTAAAAAAATATTACTACTCAACGAATTTTCGGGTTGTTTAGGAAGGTAATTTAAAATTTTAGAAATTGAAAATCGTGCATCTGATATAGTAGATAAAAAATGTAAATCCATTTAATTTTAGAAAGATCACTGCTATTTTCATGGTTGATTGTTACGAAGCTGACTTTAGATGTTCAAAATATAAAATATGTCCAATATGGTAAACAAAATATTTTAAACATTTTGTTATAAATACCTAAATTTCAATTTTAAAGGCTTTGAGACCCTAAATAACAAAATTATTCTTACTATTGACCAAACTCACGTGAGTTCAAGTTAAAAGCCTTACTATATTACTCGAAATATATAGCAAATTGTTAAAACAAAACAATACTAAAACGCAATGGAATATGTCGCGCAATGGAATCAGAATCTTTTTGTATCTAGTGCATATGAGTACGTTTAAAACCAATTATGAACCATTAAACGTAAAATGCCGCATATTTGCCGCATAATTAAACTAAAGTACGTAAAATTAGAAATAACGCAAAACCCATTATGATCCTAAACTTATCCTAGGTTATCTGTTAATCGATAAGAATAACAATTCTCTAAACCCAGTAAAATTTGCAATTTACGTCCTTCTGTCTAATGCAATGTATTCTTTTCTGTCATCGACAAGCTTTTTTTAGAACTATTATACATCTAAAAATTACATGACTGAATTAAGTCATCTCTGTTGTCTGAATATTTGAACCAGTACAACTTTTTCGTCATTATTTAATTTTTTATTTATGACTATTCTTTCATCTTTAAAAGTGCACTAATATAAAACTTCTTCATAAATTATTCTGAAAATTATTTTTTAACTACTTCTATTTATCTATAAATCGATAATTAAATGATTTGAATCAAATTTGATAATTGACTTTTGGCCACTTTTGACTGAAGTCTGGCCCACTGTGCATTGGCTATGCCAAAGATGTAATTCTCTTCACGCTCCTCCGGGTTGCATTCAACCTTCCTTCCTTAGCATCACTATGTTACAGTTTGAGCATCAACAAAGAACACAGTTTGAGTGGTATTGTATTTTTATTGTACTTATACTCTTTACAAGTTTGTCATTTAATGTGAGTTTGTATGGGAGGTACCCCTGCTGGTAACCCCTAGGATCATAAAATTTACATGGCTGATGGATCAGAAACTTATAGTATCCAAATTTCAGTTCGATACGTCAAAAAACAAAAAACTTTTTCTAATAAGAACATTAATTTAAAAGAGGGTTTGTATGGGAGGTACCCCCTAGTGGCCCGATTCGGCTGATTCCGACAAATGAACTGCGTATGGTAAAAAATTTCAGCTCTCTAGCTCAAAAACACTCCCGTGAAGAGTATAATAATATATTTAATGCAATTGATCATTTCAAGAAAAATATTACTTCAGAAAATGTTCAACGAAGGAAAAGATCGCGCAAAACTTATAAAATTACTGATTGTAAAATTGTACGCAAATCAAAATTTGATTCTCGAAAAAGTGCTGCCGGCGTAAATATAATAAAACAGGCCGCTGCTCGTCGGTTGGCAGAGGCTGTCCTCCATGTTCCTATTTCGCGGAAGAAACCATTAGTGACAATCAACCAAAGAAAACGTTGCATACAATTTGTTAAGAACCACGCTGATTGTCTCTTAATAAATATGTGGTTTGGAGCGATGAATCGAAGATCAACCGTCTTGGTCCATGTGGCAAAAAATATGTTATACGGTCAAAAAGGTGTCTATACAAAATAAAAAAGATAAACATGTTTAAACTTTAAAGCAAACTAAAACCTTCGTTTCCAATTAGGTGTCAACAGCTGTATTCATATTTTACCTTACACAATGTTGTTGTAGTATTTATTGGGTTGTTCGAAAATTAATTTTGTTTTTCTTTTAAGATTTTTATTTACGATTTTCTTATAGGAAATAGTTTATTTAATTATATAGCGAGATTTGCTCCGCTCCCGACGCGATGTTAGTGCGTGATGCTGTTCTCTGTTTAACTGTAGTACATTGCGTCGCAATTTAAATAATTTGAAAAATCAGACGAATCTATTAAGTTTAATATTGACATAATTATTTGATATATTTCACAAAGTCGACTTGATTGATTTTAAAATTTGTCTAATTATTTGGATATTGTTCATACGAAAATACAAAAATCGTGATTAAAAAATGTTGGGTGGCGAAAGGAGGGTGAAAAATACCTTACGACCTATTCTCATACCTACCAAATATATATAAAAACCAGAAAGAAAGCTATTATTGGCTATGCAAAAGAAGTAATACTCTTTAGCCCCTCCGTGCTGCATCCAACCTTCCTTTATTAGCATCAAATCAGTTTGAGTGGCAATTTTATTGTAAATTTGTTCGTTATAAGTTTGCCATTTAATTTGTGTTTGTATGGGAGGTACCCCTCCTGGTAACCCTAAGATCATGAAATTTACATGGTTGATGAATATGGATCAGAATCTTTTAGTGTCTAAATTTTAGTTCGATAACAACAACATTAATTTAAAGGGTGGTTTGTATGGGAGGTACCGCACCTGGTAGACCTAGGGTCATGAAATTTACACTATTGATGGCCATAGATTACAAACTTATAGTGTCGAAATTTTAGTTCGATACGTCAAAAAACAAACAACTTTTTCTAATAAGAACATTAATTTAAAAGAGGGTTTGTATGGGAGGTACCCCCCCTAGTGGTCCGATTCGGCTGATTCCGACAAATGTGCTGCGTATGGTAAAAAGAAACCTATGTACGAAATTTCAGCTCTCTAGCTCACTGAAATGAGGGACTAGTTTGCATACCTACAGACAGACAGACGGACATGGTTAAATCAACTCGTCTCATCGAGCTGATCACAAATATATATACTTTATGTGGTCTGCGATGTCTCCTTCTGACAACATGACAAACTTATAATACTATTCATTCCCGTAAAGAGTTTAAAAAATATGTGAGCATGCTTAACACTCACGAGCCCTTGATGTGAAACACGTTGACTTAGGTAGCTAAATAAATTATTGAAAGTTTGATATATACACCTCTCTTTCTAATATGTATTGTATTTTACGCTTGAAAACAAGAAGTATGTATATAAATAAACCATTTAAGAAGGTGAAGAGCAAACAAAGTGTGTCTGTGCACACGCTGTTGTTAACTTTGAATATTTTCTATTCTAATTCTACTGTTTATTAGTAGCTTCGTATTTGATCTCATTATTGCTTTATGCATTTATCAAAAAATGCTACAATATTCCCAGACTGGGGGGTTTGAACTCACACTCTACTTTTGTACAATATTATGAGCAGGCGCACATATCGAGATATTGCTGGTTTTAACAACGAATGCACGATATAAGTATAGTACATAGTCAAAGTGTTTCAATATTTTATTCGATTTATTAAACTTAAAAAGAAAAAAACAAAAAAAAAAATGAATTCCTGGGCTTGAACCCACTCTCTATTGTTTTCTGTCATCGGCCAAGCCGGCTCCTTTACAAACTATGCTATTGTGGTATTTATATTCGTAGCAGGAAAGTGCATACTTAAAGTGTTTCACTAACATTTTATTTAATTCGATTTATTATTTTTTATTAAACTTTTATAATTTTATATTAGTCCAAAATGAGTTTTGTTGTATTGCCAATTACTTGTTGAAGGTACAAAGTGTTTATAAAACCAGAAAGGAGACTATCATTGGCTATGGCAAAGATGTAATACTCTTCACGCACCTCCGGGTTGCATCCAACCTTCCTTTCTTAGCATCACATCAGTTTGAGTGGCAATTTTATTGTACATTTATTCTTTATAAGTTTGACATTAAATGTGGGCTTGTATGGGAGATACCCCTCCTGGAAACCCTAGGATCATGAAATTCACACGGTTGATGGATAAAGATCAGAAACTTATAGTGTCCAAATTTCAATTCGATATTTTAAAAAACAAAGAAGAACATTAATTTAAAGGGGGGTTTGTATGGGAGGGCTTTTATTTCTGATCGACAAGAAAAGCGTTAACCAAAATTGCCTATGACGATGACGCAAATGTAAAATTTTACCCTACCGAAACCAAAGATGTTTTACATCAAAAATTTTGAAAATCGATCAAGGCGTTAGAGCTGAGTTCATACATTAACACCGTGACACGAAATTTTTATATATTAGAAGATTTACTGTCCACATGACTCCACGCAGGTGATTTTTGACTTCCTTATTTAGTGTGAACATTTTACGGTCTTCAAAATTATGTAGAGACTGGAACAAATAACTATCAGAAGGTGCCAGATCTGGACAATATGGTGGTAGTGACAGTATATCTCATTCAAGCTTTTCTTTTGACGAGTCACCAATTTTGTGTGTGGTCTCGCATTATCTTGGTGTAAGACGTACGTCTTTTCTATTGATTAATTCTGGCCTTTTCTGTTTAAGTGAATCATTAAATTTGTTCAGCTGACAATATAACCATATTCAGAACTGTTCGTTGTGTTGTTCGATAAATGTTTTTTTTAAAAAAAAAGAAAAAAAATCCCAGATAGCATCACCTTTTTTTTTTAAGAATATCGTCTTTAGAAGTGCTTTGAGGTAGTTCATCTCTTGCGTTTAACATTATTGTATTTAGACAACTCATTTCTCATCCCCAGTGATGATGCTCTTTTCTTGACGTTTCAGAAGCAAATCACAGACGTTAACGCGACTGCACAACCCATATGTTGAGCTTTGAGAATAAACAAAGCCGTTACAAATGATCATGAACGTTCTAATTCGATAAATTTAATCACTCAGAGATCGCACGAGTGGTTATTCGCCGGTTTGTATCAATTAATGCCTTCATTTTATCTTCATTAGCATAAAATGGCATTCTAGAACGTCGTGCATATTAAAAAAAAAATTGCCGGATCGATTTTTTGCCACTGGTGTTCTGTTCTGTCATACATCCTCTTCATACAAATCGGATAATTTGTCTTGCTTCAACAACATTTTTACTTTTTCGATAGTTAAAAAGTTAAATATGCCGAAAATGCTGCTTTTCATTTTCCATATTTGATAGGGCTAAAAACTACTGCGTAGATTCAATAGAACTTTTTTACGCAAGCCTTCCCAGATCAGCTATGTTAATGATTTGCAGCTTAAGTGTAAAGTTGGCTGTGAAAAAACACAATCAAGACCTTTGTATACGATTAAATTAGTTTCTGAACAACCCAATAGTTCGAATAGTTTTTCTTTATTATAAAGAAAATAATATTTTTAATTCCAATCAATGATATGATTGATGGTGGACTTTGTATCACTAAGAAGAGAGGGCATAAACGATTAGAATGATGAGTAGATATTTTAAATGTGGATCTCGTCTCGTCAAAAACACATATAGTATATACCAAAATATTTTTGCTTAATTAAAATACTTTTGTTTTCTGATTACAATTTTTTTCATTTGAAAATTCCTTTTTTTTTATTTGTGTATTCTCATTTAGTTTTTTGAATTTAATTTAACAATTATCAAATCAACAACAACATTCTTTTACAGTGAATAGTAATGATGATATATGACGTAGTGAAATGGAGTGGCAAAAGAGAATAAGCGCCTAAATTTATGCAATAGAACGTCATTTGTTTTATTAAGCGCACATCTTCAATTCAAAATCAAATATAAATATAATTAGTCAAACCGATCAATCTATTACTGACTTACTCACTTATTCTCAAATTATTGATGCGCACTGATTTTTGCTGTTTTGTTTGAGTTTTGTTTAATTTTTATTTAAGTTTTGATTTTGAAATTTAATTCAAACGAAACTAAACAAAAAGAAGAAAATTATGTATGTAAGAAACATTTTAAAATTATTATTATTATTATGTATAAATTATTAATTTATAGTTTGCCCGGAGGAATTATTTAACGATTTGTGTAAATCGTGCGCTGCAAGAAAGATCAAAACTCTAAAGGAGATTAATATTGCATTTCTGCCATATGAATGTCAGGTGCGCTCAATTATTTAAAAAAAAAAAATTATAAATAATAATAAAATGAAACTATTTTATAATAAATTAACACAAAACTCCGCAAAAAGACCCGAAAGAGTTGAATCTGAGTTTATAGAAAGTTAAGTTAAATTAAAGGTTCTTACAATAGAACAGTACAGAACAGAAATTGGGCATTCGATTTCGATTGCCTCGATTAACAAATGTCAATTAATTTCAGTTTAATCAAATTATAGAAAAGAAATCCTTTTCTCTCTCTATCTACACACACTCTTTCTCTCACTCTCTCTTACTTATTATTATTAATGAGCTTTCGTTTCTTACTATGTATCTTTATAGGTGTTTCTATAATCATTAATATGGTTGTTGTGTGTTGTGTTATGTTGTGTGTTATATGTGTACTTTGTTATAAAAGTAAATTGTGATTCGCTGTTTATTATTGTTTCGTCTTTAAAAACGTTAACTCACTATATCTAAATTCTTGGCTCACTTGCAGATGACATTAACTTCGGTTACACCGAAACTTAAATGTCTTTCACACAAACACGATATATATGTATATAGTAATCGGGTTGATCGTATTTTATCAAATATTGAGTTAATTTAATATATGTATATCCATAGCAACCCGAGTATGTTATTGAGTTATACCTTTTCTATCTTTTCGAAAAGTTTCGATTCCCTGTATTTTTTAAGAAATTGAAATTTGTAACATATAGTATGGTAAAACTGTAATGCTATATAATGTTATGTTAAGTCCGATGATTTGTAAATCTTTCTATTTACATAGTATATACCTTACCAATCATGATGGGACTATATGAAATACATATCGCTCATTTTCTTCAAGACTGTCATAACTCAAATAAGAGCATTTCGAGAAAAAACACATTTAGTTTTCAATTTACATACAAATTGGCTAATTACACTGTGCGACAAAAAAAAAGTCTGTTATGTGGGTCATTTCCTCAATTTATTACTTAAACCTGACGTACTTAGATTAATAACATATACTTGTATGTGTAATTATATTACTAATTTTTTTTATAAAATTCATAAAAATAAAAAATAAGTATGATTTTTGATTGATAAGTACCATTTTTTCGCTCTCTTTATTGATTTAATTTATCGTTATTTTTAAATGGTACATGTTAGAAGAAAACCGTTAACTTTTTCGTGTTCAGCATGCCGAAATTAATAAAGAATAGGTGTTTTCATTAATGTAATATTTTTTTTTTGTCGCACAGTGTTATAGAAGAAATATTCTCCCGCGTAGAGAATGTAAGCTATCAGCATGCCATTTACAAAATACTAGCATAGCACGGCGCGCGTTGCTGCGGTCCCGTCGTGATGGTAGTGTGCGATTTTTGTAGTCCTTGTTCCTCGCTCTAATTTTGTCCACTCACATTTCCTTGATTTATTGATACTAACGAAAGCAAGCTTGTTTTTGTGTTTCTTCTCAAATGTTCTCGTTTCGGTAGTGTGACATAAACAGGTGTGTCACAGAAATCGAGAGAAATTGAAATTGAATTGATTTCAATGCCTAAAAATGTGCAATTAAAATTTTCATTATGCTGATACTTTAATTATTGAGTAAATAAATTCTTGTATACTACGAGCGTAGGTCAATAAGTCCTTAGAAAATCCAACAGATAACGCAACTATTACTGTAAACGGTCTGTTTTCATGCAGCATCACTACCGTCTAGGTATGCTGTGCAGTTTCAGCCAGATTGGTTGAGTTGTTGTGTGTTTCTCGTGCATTGAAGGAAATAAATTTGTTTGTTTACAAAAATGGAGAAAATTGAGTTTAGATCTGTTATTAAACATTTTCATATAAAAGGCTTAACAGCAAAGGAAATAAGAAATGAGTTGGATTTAGTTCACGGCACATCTGCTCCTTCACTTGCAACTATTAATAACTGGTTAAATGAATTTAAACGTGGTCGTACATCAACAAAGGATGAACCACGCTCAGGACGCCCTGCTCACAGTCGACAATAAACGCAAAGGTGGTTGCCTCTAAAGCTCTGTTGTCGCTAATGCAACGTAATCCGAATGAGTTTTTTCGTCGGTTTGTGACTGTAGATGAAACATGGATTCACCACTACACTTCCGGAACGAAAGAACAATCAAAACAGTGGATTTTGAAAGCCGAACCATGTCCAAAAAAGGCGAAAACCGTAAAATCAGCTGGTAAGGTTATGGCTACTGTTTTTTGGGATGCACGTGGAATTATTTTCATTGACTATTTGGAAAAAGGAAAAACAATAACAGGGGAGTATTATGCATCTTTATTGGACCAGCTAAGAGAAAAAATTGAAAAAAAACGGCCTCATTTAAACAGAAAAAATCCTCTTTCATCAGGACAATGCCCGCGTTCACACATGTTTACGATCAATGGCTAAAATTGAAGAATTAAAGTTCGAATTGGTCGACCAACCACCGTATTCGCCAGATTTAGCTCCCAGTGGTTTTTTCCTATTCCAAACCTGAAAAAATGGATCAGTGGACAATGTTTTTTTTTTTTCAAATGAAGAAGTCATCGATCAAACAAATGCTTATTTTGTGGACCTTCCAAAATCTTATTTTTCTGACGGGTTAAAAAATTAGAGAAACGTCTAAGTGTATAGAGCTCCAAGGAGATTATGTTGAAAAATAAGAAAAAATTTAACAAAAAAAAATTGTTTTAAATCTTTTTTCTAAGGACTTATTGACCCCTCGTAAAATTATGAAAATTTTAACTGCATATTTTTAGGCATTGAAATCAATTCAATTTCAATCTCTCTCGATTTCTGTGACACACCTTATAGATTCGTGCTATCCTTACCGTTAAACTTAAAACAAGATCAAACAGAAACGGAGTTCTGTAGCAATGAGCTTTTTGTGGGGTAACATAATGAACTTACAGTAGAGTCAAAATAAATGTACTTCTTATTAAAAAAATATGAAAATACATATATAAAAACTTGCGAGTTGCAACAAAGTGGGTAGCAATAAACATTCTTCTTGAAGAAATACATATACATACATGCTAACTTTCATGCTGATTGGTCAAACGTTGTTGGAGTGAAAAGCCGTTAAACATTATTTCTCATCCTATTTGATTTTTATATACTTAGATAAAACTTGATGTAACGAATATTTCTACATCATTAACTCAAAAATCGTGTTTTTTTTTTTTTGAGTTATGAAAGTCTTGAAGTAAATGAGCGATATGTACATACATATTTAAATAAAGTTTCCATCACAAGTAATATTCATCTATGAGGCGGTGTTGTTATTCAATCAACATGCTGGGAACTTTCGTAATTGAGACATATTATCAACGTATGGAAATGGCAATAAGTCTCATAAACCAAGAAAATCTTATTTACAGAAAGAATAAAAACGACGAACTAAATTGGTTTGTCCTTTCATGATATGTCCATATAATCATATTTTATGAGGTCTCCGATATCTCCAATACTTGTGCAAAATGCTAATGTGTGAAAGTTATGAAAAAATAAAATCAGTAGCTACAAATTTTGTATATAAGTATTAATAAATATTCTGTCTGTCTCTCTTTCTATTTCTACATCTGCTTCTCTTTTCCTCTGTCTTTATCTATAACCCTACTTATTAGATCTTAAGCACCATGCATAATTTAATTTCCAGTACACATTTTTCCACTGAAGGAATAAAAATGAAAAAAATTAACAAAAAAAAAAAAATCATAAGATTTACTTAAAACGGAATCTCCTTAAGTTTTGTTTAACTTGTTTTGTAGTGTTCAATTTAATGTATGTAAAATTTATACAGCAAAGCAAATCGTAATTAATCTTATACAAATAACCTTAAGAAATAATCTAAAATAACTGAAAAAACAAATCAATAATTTCGGTTCTATCGAAATTGAAATACTCTTCACACTTTTATCTATAAGTATTGTATTGCTTTATTAAGAAGTCATAATTCACCCATCCATCGGCATACAAAGTAGAGCATTGCACGAGTCAGCACTAAGTCGTGTTAACAATCCACACTAATATTGCGCACTCCACGACACTGAGTCATTTGCATTTTTCAAAACTATCATACCGCAACATGAGAGTTTTTTTAACTAGTCAGTCATTGCTCACTAACATGAAAATGCACTGTTGTCTACTGTCTTCGGCAATAATACTGTTTGATACTGTCATAGAAGATTACTGTCGTCTAGTGTCTTCTGCTATGAATCGGTATGACGCTATTTGTTCGTAACTGTGTGTAGGTATGTATCTATTTGATTTCCGTTTTGCTTGTCGTCGCTGCTTCAGTATTGTGTATGTTCGGTTTTTTCTATTTGATTTTGATGTGTGAGTGGTTTATCGTCGCTGTCTTCAGTAATTGTTTTGAGTGTGTGATTTCAGTGATAGAAAATGGGACATCATGCGTGGGATAATTTATGAAGATTTAAAAAACATTAAAGTTTTATTTTAGTTCGATGAGGCAAAAATTAAAAAACTTTTTCTAATGAGAATATTAATTTGAATGGGGCTTGTATGGGAGGTACCGTCCCCTAGTGGTCCGATTCGACAGATTCCGAGAAATGTGCAGCGTATGGTAAAAAGTGCAAAATTTCAGATCTCTAGCTCAAAAACATACGGACAGACGGACATGTGGTCAGCGGTGTCTCCTTCTGTGTGTTACAAACTTTATGACAAACTTATACTACTATTCACTCCCGTGAAGAGTATAAAAACCGAACATTCACATTACTGAAGCATTGACGACAAGCAACACGGAAATCAAATTGATACCTACACACAGTTACGAACAAATAGCGTCATACCGATTCATAGCAGAAGGCACTAGACAATAGTGCCTTTTCATGTTAGTACCGACTTATAGCATAATGCACGACTCACACTGCAGCAAAAATTTGAGTCAATGACTGACTCCTTAAAAAAACTTTCATGTCGTGGTGTGATGTTTTTGAAAAATGCAAATGACTCAGTGTCGTGGTGTGCGCAATGTTAGTGTTGACTGTTAACACGACTTAGTGCTGACTCGTGCAATGCTTTTATATAAATGTGGATGTGTGTGCAGTATTAAGGTTCAGTTCGGGTAAGAGGGCCTTTCATTGATAAAAAATTAAAGTTCTTTTCCGTGTTTACAATTACGAGGGCTGCTATTTATATTTCGGGAATAGCAAATAAAAACAAAAAATTTTTAAATAAGAAATACTTTTATAAAGAATATGTTTCCAATATAAAATCTCTACAGCACAACAATAGAAGATGAAGTTAAGGGGATAAGTTAAGTTTAAGCCAACGAAAAAGGACGGTTAAAACAATAAATTCAAGATACCGTTTCGGATTTTTGTGGAAAAGAGTGATTTGTCAATATTTTTTTGTAATAGTATGTGAAGAAGGGTGTACAAAATTTTAAATTATAATAATATATATGCATTTATAATTTGTTATCTAATAAATAATAGACGCTTTCATAAGTTTTAAATATGACCTAAAACAAATGGGAACCGATCGATTTGCTTTATTATATGTTTGTTTTTGGTGATGTTTTCTTACGTTAGCGTTTTCCACGGGCAACTCCTCTCCTTATGTGGAGTTAATAACAATCAAAATATATTATTTTTATTAAAAACAAGAACTTAATTGTATTTATATTGTAAATTGTATATAAAATTTTAATCATAACCATATCTACATCTATGTCTATCTATGAGTGTTTAGGTATAAAATGTCGATCGATATATGTATGATGTACAAATTATATAAAAACATATGAGTTGTTTGCATGTCAATATGCATGTTCATAATGATGGGGGAAATATTAAAAATTAATCATTATTGTACCCCATTATTTAATCAAATCAAATGAAAACCATCATTTGCTATGCCAAAGATATTATACTCTTCACGATCCTTCGGGTTGCATGGGAGGTACCCCTCCTGGTACCCATGAGATTATGAAATTTACATGGTTGATGAACATGAATCAGAAATTTATAGTTGGGGTACCGAAACTGTTGGCGGTGTATAAATTGATGCAATCAGCTGTTCTCGCAAGCAAAACTGCTAATCTAACAAGCGAAGGAGACAAATTAATTAAATTAACTGCAGAAATTGCAATCAATAATTAGAATATAATGTATTAATCGTACTTTTATTTTCTGTTTAAATTAATTTTGTACAACATTTCACTTTTGTCATAAAATTTCGGCAGAGTTGCCAGACAATTAATTACCACTGTGGCAACGCTAATATTTTATGCAATTTACTCAACTCAATCGTCGCACAATTTTACGCAAATGTTCAAATTTTTTTTATATGGACTAACTGTCACTTAGTTTATGCAGCGGTTGTTTATGCAATCTCGTGAGGACCCCAAGTGTTTTAAAGTTCGATACGTAAAAAAATCAAAATCTTTTTCTAATAAGAACATTAATGGAGGTCTGTTTGGAATGCACCCCACCTGGGACCCTAAGATCTTGAAATTTACATGGTTGATGAATATCGATAAGAAACTTATAGTGTCCAAATTTCAGTTTGATACGTGAAAAAACAAAAAAGTTTTTTTAATAAGAACATTAATTTGAATGGGGGTTTGTATGGGAGGGACCCATTGAGTGGTTGGTTGGTGTTGATTTGGTTGGTTTTGGGGTTACAATTAAAAAAATAAAAAAAAATGATTTCATTATTGATTTTTACTTGACTAATTGTGGTTTTTGACTGGACTCATCTCTTGTTTTGGAGTATAAATTTATCATGAATTCATTATTTCATTTTATAATTATTTAATTTCTTAGGTTTTCTCTCTTGATTCGCCGGACACATTCCAATGTTTGTATTCGCCGGCATTTGCATCAATTCGTGGCAAACATATTGAAAGGATTGCCGAACAAATTGCAACCCTTTGTGCTACTTTAGGTGAATATCCAAATGTACGCTATCGTTGCGATTGGGATCGTAATATTGATTTGGCAGCTTCGGTACAGCAAAAGCTAGATGCATATAAAGCTGATGAGCCAACAATGGGTGAAGGACCCGAAAAAGCCCGATCACAACTATTGATATTAGATCGTGGCTTTGATTGTGTCTCACCATTACTACATGAATTAACTTTGCAAGCGATGGCCTATGACTTGTTACCAATCGTTAATGATGTTTATCGCTATACGCCCGGACCAAATCAACCGGAAAAAGAAGTATTACTTGATGAAAATGATGATTTGTGGGTGGAATTACGTCATGAGCATATTGCTGTTGTATCGACGCAGGTTACACAGAATCTTAAAAAATTCACCGAGTCGAAGCGCATGACTTCAAGTGAGATCATCATTAATTAATTACAGATACTTACTAAAAATATAATGCAATGCAAACAACAATTAAAACACCTACTATCTTTGTAGATATGTAATTCTATAAATATTAATTAATTCATGTTTTCATTAATTTTCGTTTAGCTGATAAGTCATCAATGCGTGATTTATCACAAATGATCAAAAAAATGCCACAATATCAAAAGGAGTTATCAAAATATTCAACACATTTACATTTGGCTGAGGATTGCATGAAGTCTTATCAAAATTATGTTGATAAGTTATGTCGCGTTGAACAGGATTTAGCGATGGGCACTGATGCCGAAGGCGAAAAAATCAAAGATCATATGCGTAATATTGTTCCAATATTATTGGATCAAAATGTCTCCAATTATGACAAAGTTCGTATAATTGCACTATATGTTATGATCAAAAATGGTATATCTGAAGAGAATCTAACAAAGTTATTCACACATGCCCAATTGGCACCAAAAGATCAAGATATGGTACGCAATTTAAACTTCCTTGGTGTTAATGTTATTGCCGATGTAAGTTTACTTTGTCTCATTTTAATCTTTCATACTTTAGATAGATACTAGATACAATAGACTATTTACATAGACGTAGAAAGACAGAATGATTTGTGTTCTATTAATTGATTGATTTTATTTTGCAGTCTCGTAAAAAAATATATTCGGTACCAAGGAAGGAACGCATTAATGAAAGCACTTATCAAATGTCACGATGGACACCAGTTGTTAAGGATATCATGGAAGATTGCATTGAAGATAAGCTCGATCAACGTCATTTTCCATTCCTTGAGGGTCGTGCTCAAAATACCAATTACCATGCCCCGACCAGTGCTCGCTATGGTCATTGGCATAAGGATAAGGCGCAGACTCAAGTCAAGAACGTACCACGTTTAATTATCTTTATTGTTGGTGGCGTTAGTATGTCTGAAATGCGTTGTGCCTATGAGGTAACCAATTCGGTGAAAAATTGGGAAGTGTTGGTGGGTTCATCGCATGTTCTATCACCAGAAATATTCATTAGTGATTTGGCTAGTCTCTCCAAAGAGGACTAAGTATAATGTAAAGTGAGTCAACCCAACTCAACATAATGACAGACAGCAGCAAATTTTTTATTGTTTAATTATAATTTGATTGATGATTAAAACAATTCGAAATAAAACAAAACAAAAGAAAAAAAAAACAATGAATTAAACAACAATTCTGGAAAAGGTGTTTGTGTCCGTGGATGTAGGGTAAATGTAATTTTCTTTCTTGTTAAAGTAAATAGAAAGCTTATAAAATAAATATATATTTTTTTTTAATTCCTGTTTCAAAAATTGGAAAAACAAAGTAGAACATAGAAAAATTTTCCTGTTTTAAGTTGTTAAAAAACCAAACAGAATCATATTTCTTTAAATTGTTTTATGTATAAAATTGCAGAAAAAAAACAAACACACCACATAGATACAAACAAGATTTTTTTTTTTATTTTTGTAAATTCTATATACACCATTTATAACTAAAGAACGGCTGAACCAATTTTAATGATGTATACTTTTTTGGATTCGTTTCCGACCGAAAAATCCAGCGGAATCTATAAAAATCTGAAAATGGGTTATGTTTGAATTGTGCCTTTGTAACTTAGAGCAATTCATTATTTTTAAAAATTGTATAAGTAGCATGACCTAGCATAAGGCATACACAGGGTAGAACAGTGATCGGACCTCAAAGAAGACAAAATGAAAAAATACAGAAGTAACAGTAAAAAAAGAGACAAGAGCAACAAAGATAAAATATGTATACCAACAAAAGAAATAAAATGGTTTTAGATTTTTTTTGTTTTTGTTTTGTTGAAATGCTGCAAAAGAAAATTCAATTTAAAACACACAGTTAAAGCAGAATTGAACCTATATATTTTTTTGAGCAAGAGCGTAGAAACGCGAGCCGTGACAGCTAGTTAATTATAACATTTTCGCAAAATAGCATAAAATGCATTTTGTTGTTTTGGTTATGTATCGCGAGATAACACACAGATTTGTTGTTTTAGTTAGACCCGTATTACATTGATGTGTAGAGCAACGCAGCTGATCGTCGGTTCTTGTTTGTGCTCGATAGCTAGCTATTACATTTATGTGCAATCCAAAAATTATGAACAAACACGAAAGATGCGAAAGAAAACAACGAAAAACATCGGCAGAGCACGATCCAAGCATTTCGTAAAAATTCTTCATCGTGCACAACCACTCGCCGACCCGCGCACTTCACTTTACCAACAAACAAAAATTTCAAGAGATTATTCTGTCTGCACGCACATAAGTGTAATATCGCACTTGTGTAACACGAAATTACACACAATTTGTTGTTGAGTATGCCAAAATTTGAAATGTGAGAAGTGATCGCTCTTTGTAGCGACTTGTGCAGTCTATATAATTTCATAGTCTATATATATAATATATATATATTATACATCATTGATCCTAGAGAATCCAAATACTAGTGTCAACAGAGCAGACAGGCAAGACACAGAGTATCCACGTTTTGAATTTTGTTCTGTTCTACTGTTCTTAGCTTCTTATTTGATCGTGTGTTCGTTTGTAGTGCTGTGTGTCGTCGTTAAGCACCTTCATGTATTTATCAGAAAATGTTACAGTCCCAATATAAACTCACTCTCTCCGCTGTTTTGTACCACGAGCCATTGCTTAAGACACTAGCCTATCAAGGTATTACTAATTCTATTACAAATTTTCTTTCGCTTTCTTCTAATTGGCCTATAACGAACGCAACAAAAAATAATCAGCCAAATAGGACTAGGGCGAACCGTTCTAAAGCGATACTCTTAAAAAGAAAAGAATTTTCACAATTTTTTTACATTTTTGAACGCCCCTCCCCCCTTAATGACATAAGCACGGAATGAAAAAATACATCTTACAGGCATCATCGCTTCCTCTGTCTTCAGAACATTATAAATAAATTACTTTGCGCTACGGCTTTTTAGTCACGAGATATATTAAAAATATTGCCGACATGTTTTTGTTACATTTTTGCAAGAACGTCAGATTCTGAAATGTGTCTCCTTTTTCAAAACGTTCTCACGTAAAAGAAAAAAGAAAGAAATAATTGAATTGTAATTGAAATTGAATGAAAAAAGAAGTAGGAGAACACTTTGAATGTATTCATTTATTATTACTATTATTGAAATGTTTACAAAAAAGAATAACTAAAACTAAAAATTTTATATAACATAGATATAGCACTGGCTGCTAAGGCCTTCGCCTAATATATTCAATTTTATTAGTTCGTTTGTTGTTTCAATAAAAAAAAATATATATACAAATATACACAGAGAATACATCATATTATATTATATTATATTATATTATATTATATTATATTATATTATATTATATTATATTATATTATATTATATTATATTATATTATATTATATTATATTATATTATATTATATTATATTATATTATATTATATTATATTATATTATATTATATTATATTATATTATATTATATTATATTATATTATATTATATTATATTATATTATATTATATTATATTATATTATATTATATTATATTATATTATATTATATTATATTATATTATATTATATTATATTATATTATATTATATTATATTATATTATATTATATTATATTATATTATATTATATTATATTATATTATATTATATTATATTATATTATATTATATTATATTATATTATATTATATTATATTATATTATATTATATTATATTCAGCAACAATTAACATTTGACAGCAATTATTATTATTCTTATCGTGTATTTAAATAAAATAAAACAATAGAGAAAAAACAAACAATTTTATGAAATAATCTCTCAAAATTAAAAAAAAAAAAACAAAAATAAAGAAATCTTCATATATCTTTATAATAGAACAAAAGGAAATGTTAAACTTTTTACTCGTATTTATATTTGTATTGTATAATTAATGTTTCTCTTCTCTTCTTGAATTTAATTAAAATAAATGAGTAAACTAACAATATACTATTAAAAATATAAAGTTTGTAAAGGAAACACAAAATCATCAAAATCAATGATAAAACCGAAAATACCAAAATTCAATTCAAAGTTGATTACTTACTTTATCCAATCAGATTCAAATTAATAATTTTACATAATTAAAAAACAAAAAATAAATATTGAGTTAAATAAAAATTCTTATTGTAATTGTAATTACCCTGCAGTATGAAGGGAGTGGACCAAGGCTAGTCCTAGACTACTCCCTTTATCGCCAGCACTGTCGATTTTCTATCCCCTAGTACATGTATTTTAGTGGTGAATTTAACATGGCGATGTCATTGGACGGAGTCAATTGCCACCGCGTAGCATCCTATTTCACTAGTTTATCGCCAGCCCCGTCTTTTAAAAAATAAAATCTGTAAATTCATTTAATAATTTTTATTTCAATCCTTCATACTAAAAAATTCATTTTACAAGAGTTGAGAAAAAAGAAGAAGAGAGCAAAGAAACAAATTGACTATTGTTTAAACTTAAATACATGGATTCAAAGGTTGCCATCATTCGCGATGGATTCTTCCATCTTTGTAAAGAGTGCTTCTTGTGCAATACACTTTTTCACTTTTTTCCTTACCTTCGGTTATGATGGCACTTTATGAGAATTTTGTTTTACAAAATTTTTAAAACAGAACTAAAAATAAAGAAACAAAATTTAAATACACTTTTTCTTTTTTACTTATCTTGTTTGATGACGCCGGCACAAATAATAAGATAAGCGTCTCTCAGAATTTTTCGCTTTGTTTGCACTAACAGTAACCACCTCTTAAAATAACAAAAACCTTCTTACACTGCACTGGTTCGACATAAACATGCATGTTCCCTGCACTGCAAAATTTCATAACGGTTCTTTATCACATTCTTTCGATCTGACTTTCCGTTCTCGACACCATTTCAAAGAGAGTAAACAAATTGTTGCCTCTCAATTGTTCTCTCTTACTGCCTCGCTTATGTTGAAAACGTGACTCGGAATTCGCTAGCACAAAAGGGACTGGTGAGTAACAATTGCCACCGAGCATACTGCAGGGTACATAGAAGTATATATGTTTATACAAGCATGTATATGTATGTACAAACACATCCCTGCAGTATAAATAGCTGGTTCGTGACTTTGGAACTAGTATTAGTGCCAACTCTATCCCCTTTTACATGTACTATTTAACTAGTGAATTTAACACATGCCGATGTCATTGGAAGGTGTCAATTACCAACGCCTGTGTTTGGGGTATTCGTTTGGACTGTACTGAATCACTCTCGTGAGTGATTCGTCTCTTTATTCAAAGACGGTATTTTAGGTATATATCGCACCCTAACTACAAAAAAAAGGTCACTAACTCAAAAATCATGCAGAAATATTCGTTACATCAAGTTTTATATTGTATAATATAACTTAATAACTTACATACTCTCCGCGTGAGATGAAAATATTTCTTTGATAATTAGCCAATTTGTATGTAAATCGAAAACTTTAAATGCGTTTTTCTCGAAATGCTGTTTTTTGAGTTAATGACCTGTTGTAGTTAGAGTGCGATATGTTTCTTATTAAATCTTTACTGAGTGTTACGGCAGTTGTGATCGATAGTCGTGGTGTAATCGGCTGTCGGTCACATAATCGAAAAGCAACCCTGGGGAGAACCCAAGCCAAAAGAAGCTGCCATGTTTTTTTCCGTCTGTCGTGTTTCTACTGCCAAGAGAGGGAAGCCGGTGGCGACACAATTTTGAAACAACAACCAACTAAGCAAATAATAAATACGTTAAACATCCAATTTTATAACTAATTCAAATTCATAAATATAAATAAACGTTAAAGTTTTAAATCGTTTTTGTAATAACATTCGTTTTCAAAATTCGTCATTGGCTTCAGTGAACGCGCTGTGTGTGTTTGTACTGTTGCTAATAGGTACAAAATTATTGTTGTATGCCAGGGTACAATTTGCGAAGTGGGAAAATGCAAGACGTCGTTCAAGAAGATGGGGCCAGAGACACTAGCCAATTGCTGAACCAAATTCTTGATAACCTTGCATCGCTTCGCAGGGAAGTCGAACAAATTCGCATAGAAGGTCAAGAAGTCAAGCGTGAATTGAACGACTTACAATTTAAGACGCCCACAACAAGCCACGACACGACCGTCAATGAAGTCATAAGCACACATAGGGATCTACAAACCATAGCAGAAATTCCAAAAAGGCCCAAAATATACGATCTGCCAGTATATTTTGGTTCGCCTGAGGAGTGGATATTATTTTACGCCAATTATGAGGACACAACGAAGATGTTTGGGTACACAGATCGTGAAAACCTGATGCGATTACAGAAGTGTCTCCAAGGTGCAGCGCGTGAGACAGTTTCTGCAATGCTGATATACCCAAGTGACGTATCAAACGCTATGGAAGAGCTACAGTTCAGGTTTGGTCGTCCAGAGTTGCTCGTACGGGATCAGATGGCAAAGTTGCAGCAGCTATCAGTCTTGGGTGAGCATAAAAATGAGCAGATCGTCCAATTTGCCACAAAGATGCATAATACAGTCGCGCTGTTGACGTCTTCAAAGTGCGAACGTTACCTGTACGATGTTGCCATGCTGGAACAGATGGTGAGGAAGCTGCCGCCAAGTAAGCAGTATGAGTGGGCACAACATTCGATCAATATAAAACCGTTTGCAACCATCAAGGACTTCTCAGAGTGGCTGAACGCTGTTGCCAGAGTCATCTGTTTATTGCCGACCAACATGAAGAATGCTCCGCCAAAGCAAAGTATGGTGATGCATGTGAGTGACGACCATGTGGAGCAAATGACGCTGTGTCCGCAGTGTTCAGGTAACCACAAGATAAACGTCTGTGAAGTATACAAACAAAGTAGTCTTGCCAATCGCTGGGATAAGGTCAAATCCAGCCAACTTTGTTTTGCTTGCTTGGCAAAAGGTCACCCTGTCTCCAAATGTAGAAACAAGCGCATCTGTGGTCAAGATGGATGCCAGAGATTTCATCATTCCAGTCTACATGGTCAGAAGTCCAATAACGGTAGCCACGGAACGGAAGAAAAACGAGTTTTGAGCTGTCAGACGAAGCGGCCAGGTGGACAACTTTTTAAGATTTTACCAGTTGTCTTAATTGGTCCAAATGGTCAAATTAAAACACATGCCATTTTTGACGACGGGATGTCAATATCCATTATAGAGGATCGAGTAGCTGAAGAACTTGGGCTCAAAGGCAACATGTAGCAAGTGAAGCTGCAATGGTTTGGAGGACGAGTCACCACTGAAAAATGTAGACGGGTGAGGTTTAAGATTTTGTCAAGTAACAGGCAACAGTGGTACGCTATGAAAAACGTGTGGACGGTACGAAATCTTGGAATGCCGGTGCAATCTTTTAACAAAAAAGAATTCGCTCATCTACATGCGGCACAAATAGCAGACTACAATGGAGCAAATCCTGAGGTACTGATAGGTGTAGACCATGCCACTCTGGGAGTTCCTATCGAGGTTATCGATGCAGGAAACCCGATTGCCGTGAGAACCAGATTGGGGTGGGTTGCCTGGGTTCTGCCAAATCACAACCTATTGTATTGCACATTGGGCCACATAAAGATGACGCTATTCTACAACAGCTAGTAGATGAATATTTTAACACAGATAATTTTGGTATAAATCCCTCAGCCTCGCTACATGAATCTGAAGAGAATATGCATGCCAAACATATTCTACAGACAACACTACTGTGGAAGCAGTTGACGCCAACACTGCCCCACAGTCTCGAAATGGCCAAAACTCGTCTTGAAGGTATCGAACGAAAGATGAACCGAGATTCTGCATTTGGAGATCGTTATAAATCAGAGATGCAGAAATATTTTGACAAGGGGTATGCCCGGGTGCTTTCTAGCGATGAGTTACGTAACTGCACCGCCCCAGAATGGTATTTGCCGCACTTTGCTGTAAAAAATGTTAACAAGCCTGGAAAATTCAAAATAGTTTTTGATGCCGCCGCCGTAGCCAACGGAGTTTCACTGAATTCCCAATTAATGAAAGGGCCTGAGCAAGCCAAACCTTTGATGAATATCCTATTTGCGTTTCGCCAACATGCAATAGGAGTTGCCGCCGACATCAAGGAGATGTTTTCACAAGTAAAGATATGCGAAAAAGATAACATTCTCAGCGATTTCTCTGGAAAGACCAGAAGACCGGCAATATTCAACATTGCCTGATGACATTAATGATTTTTGGAGCTGCTTGCTCACCATGCTGCGCTGAATTCGTTAAGAATATTAACGCAGAAGAATTTCGCCATCAATATCCACAAGCTGTTGACGCCATAGTGAATTGCCATTACGTAGACGATTTAGTAGTCAGTTTTCCATCCGAAGAGGAAGCACTGAATATTTGCCAAGATGTCATAAAGATTCATCTCCGTGCCGGATTTGAACTACGAAATTTTGTATCAAATAGTGAGTGCCTGGAATATATACTCAACGGAACGTCATCAGCTGGCGTCGAACTAGTACGTTTAGAGCCTGAAGCCACAACAGACAAAATCCTAAGAATGTACTGGAACACCAAAGAAGATACTTTTGTGTATCAAAGCAAACTTGCCCGTGTGCCTCATGCTGTCTTCGATGGGACACGGGTACCAACTAAACGCGAACTACTGTCATTGACCATGTCTATCTTTGATCCGTATGAATTTATTGCAGATTTCTTACTGTTGCCGAAAACGTTGATACAGGAGACTTGGCAGTTTCATATGGATTGGGACGACCCTATACCCAGACATATCTACGATAAATGGAAAGTGTGGTGGGCAGTTGAGTCACATAAGTATACCGAGATGCCATTCGTCAAATTTGTGTGTCGCCGACACCATTGAGATACACATTTTTGTAGATGCCAGCGAAAATGCCTTTGCTGCCGCAGCGTACTTTCGCATTGTTACTGCTACCTCAATAGTCGTGTCATTCATTTGTGGCAAAACACGTACCGCGCCAAGAAAATTGATGTCAATACCGCGCCTTGAACTACAAGGTGCTATCCTTGGTTTCCGACTAAACAAAATTGTCACAAAGGGTCATGATATCGTTGTAAAAAATGTGGTGTATCGGAGTGATTCCAAAACTGTACTTTTGTGGATAAACTCAGCCAAGAGGAAATACAAATCCTTTGTGGGACATAGAATTGCCGAGATACTAGAATCGAGTAGGCCAGAGCAATGGCGGTGGGTACCTACTGACCAAAATCTAGCTGATGCTGCTACGCGCCCACTTAATCCACCAAAGGTCAATGTTAATGGTCAATGGTATCATGGTCCAGCGTTCTTGCGGTTAGAAAAAAAGCATTGGCCACAGTCGGAGCTGAAAACTCCGCCACAGCTAGAAGAAGAAATTCGTCACATGCTTATTTGCGATGTAAGTATTGTTGAATTTAAGTTAACAAAGTTTTCTTCATACTTAAAGATGAAAAGAGTTATTGCCTGGGTCCTGCGAGCCTGTAAAATGTTTCGTAGACGTCGCGTATGCAGTGTGTCATGTCCTATGGGCCCACTAGCAGCAAGCGAACTTATAGAAGCAGAGCGATTGCTGTGCAGAATATCGCAAAAGGAAGTTTACTGTGGAGAACTGCAGTATCTTCATGAAGGGGAAGCCCTTCCGAAAAATAATAAAATTTGTCGTCTCTTGCCTTATTTGGATGAACATGGAATCATTCTTATTCTTGGCCGCATCGATGAAGCCATTTACTTGCCGTTGGAAGCCCGTCGCCCAATACTACTTCCAAAAGAACACATCATAACGAGACTTATGGTGAGCCATTTTCATAATCTATTGCATCATCAGAATTCCAGCGTTATGATGAACGAAATTCGACAAAAATTTTGGGTGCCGCGACTACGATCTTCTTCGCAAGGTGCAACAGGAGTGTTCTCGTTGTCGTATAGACAAGGTGAAGCCATCAGTACCAATAATGGATCAACTGCCGCCAGACCGCGTGACGCCATTCGTTAGACCATTTACTTACACCGGAGTTGACTTATTTGGACCATTAAACGTCACAGTGGGTCGCCGGCGTGAAAAAAGATGGGTAGCAATATTTACCTGCTTGACGATTCGCGCTGCCCACCTTGAGCTTGTGGAAAACCTATCAACAGACGCCTTCATACTCAGCCTACGCAATTTTGTCAATCGTCGTGAAATTCCAGTGCGAATCAGATGCGACAATGGTACCAATTATATTGGTGCACAAAGAGAACTGAAAGCTTCAGAAAGACTATTAGATGTGTACCGCATTCTAAACGAAGCCGCCAATAGACACATCGAGTGGATTTTTAATTGCCCGTCTAATCCAAGCTCTAGAGGCTGTTGGGAGCAGTTGATTCGCATAACCAAACGCTTACTGACACACACACTGAAAGAAACCGCACCAAGGGTAGAGACGCTTCGAAGCATTCTGATTGAAGCCGAGAACATCATGAATGCTCGGCCGCTTACTGAAGTGCCGATATCATCTGAAGACGAAAATCCGTTAACACCGAATCATTTTCTTATAGGCTGTCCAAATTCAACGCAGACTTCGCAATCACCGATTGACAAGTTATGCCTCAACAAGTAGTGGCGCATTGCTCAAGCCCTGAAGGATCGCTTCTGGAAGCGATGGACTGCAGAATATTTGCCACAGTTGATGCAACGCCCCAAGTCCAGAGCGACCATTACAAGTGGGAGATGCGGTAATCATGTGTGAGTCAAGCCAGCCACGTAGCCAGTGGCAAAAGGGTCGCATTGTTGCTACACATCCAGCAATGGATGGACATGTGCGCGTCGTAGATGTCAAAACTGCATGTGGTGTGCGTCGTCGCCCTGCTAACAAACTTGGTGTGCTAACTGTTAGTAAATGAGATTGATTTACGTGGTGGGGGATGTTACGGCAGTTGTGATCGATAGTCGAGGTGTAATCGGCTGTCGGTCACATAATCGAAAAGAAACCCTGGGGAGAACCCAAGCCAAAAGAAGCTGCCATGTTTTTTTCCGTCTGTCGTGTTTCTACCGCCAAGAGAGGGAAGCCGGTGGCGACACAATTTTGAAACAACAACCAACTACGCAAATAACCAAACGTTAAACATCCAATTTTATAACTAATTCAAATTCATAAATATAAATAAACGTTAAAGTTTCAAATCGTTTTTGTAATAACACTGAGGGTGTATATTCTCAGTAATTATCATTAATCCCAGACTGAGGGTGTAAATTCTCAGTATTTATCTTAAACCTAGACACTGATGGTGTAAATTCTCAGTATTATATTAAACTAGGCTGTGTTTGTAAGGTCACAGCGTTATCTTAACCTAGTTAATATATTAATGTATATATTCGGCTCAAACAGCCTGCATTACTGTTCTTTAGTTGAATTAGAGTAAACAAATACTCTCAATTTTTCTCTCTTACCAATGATTACTGAATTCACTAGCCATCAGTGATACCAAAAGGGGCTAGTAAATTACTATCGAAACGGGGAATATCACCAAACGTATTGTACACACCAGTGATGCCATCTAAGCCTTTTTCCGGACAGATCTGAAAGACAACAATAAGGCTACTGCAAATTTTGTAAGTACCGCCGATGAAGTGGATCATAACCATCACACATATATGATGAAATACAAAAAAGAAAGGAAAAAATTGATGATGTTGGTGGTGATGATGACAATGATGATTAATGAAATGTGAAAATTTGTTATTGTAATGAAATTTTATTGCATACAATTTTGTATTTATTTATACATAAGTATTTATGCCATTAATTTAATTTTTATAATTGTTTTAATACAACAAAATATTCCCAATAGTAAAATAAATACATAAATACTTCATTTCATTTTCTATTAACATTAACAAAATCAACAAAACACAAATTGAATTATAGTTTTATATTGGCCTAGCGTAGCATGGCGCGCGTTGCTGCGGCCCCGTCGTGATGTTAGTGTGCGATTTTTGTAGTCCTTGTTCCTCGCTCTAATTTTGTCCACGCACATTTGTTTAATTTTTTGCTACTAACGAAAGCAAGCATGTTTTTGTGTTTCTTTTCGAATGTTGTTGTTGTTTTCGAATGTTCTCTTTTCGATAGAGTGGCCAAAGACTATACAAAGAAGAAGAAACATGCACACAATTCGTTGTTGGTTAAAAAAATAGAAAGAGGGCGCGCTTCATTATGCTACCATACAAAAAGCTCATTGCTATAGAACTCAGTTTCTGTTTGATCATGTTGTTGCGTTTATTGTTAAATCTATTTATTTCTCTTTTACTAAAAACGTGGTGTCGGTAGTACACTAGTAGAAAACGAGAAACCAGTGTTCCTAAACATAACAATTGACTCTGCCGCATCAGTGTTGGTAGACCTGTTGTTGGTGAGCTGTCGAGAAGTTTACTAGTACTAACGTCAGAGGGCGCAACCTTAACCGCCACAGTCACTCCCATGATGTAAGAAATAGAGGTGGCGCCAATTTTTTTACAGTTAAGCGTCGTTCTCAATTTTGTGACGTCATTAGCATATCAGGTATCTAGGGAAGAGCGACAATCCGCGACAAGCTTGGATGAAGTGTATACACCCAAGATGGACTTTATTGCCGCTTGGCTATCTGTGTAGATATTAATGTGCGACCTCGGAGTGTAGTTATCTAAAAGCCACCGGGAGGCCATTAGTATGGCCATTACTTCTGCTTCAAAGACGCTATTGTGGTCAGACAAGCGAAAGCTGAGCTTTAAGCTTGGGTAGTTCGAGAAGATGCCACAGCTGACTTTCTTCTGTAATGTGGAGCCAAAGATGTCAATGGAGTTAGGTTTTAGAATTTTACTGTCTAGCCAATCCTCCCTACTGGGGATGCAAACAGACCACCTAGAATAGTTAGAAAATCTACAAATCTAATCCTGGATAGAGCGCACAGTCCATCCAAACATTCACATGAACACCGGTGAAGGTATTGATGATACTGTCGACTTTCTTACGCGGAACATCCATGTAGCTGTGAGTATTGCAACTCCGGCCCTCTCTGGCAGAACTTATATATCTGCAGAGATTGCAAACATGGTACGCGAGAAGAGGAGGCACATATCTAGAAATCCGGCGGATAAAAATGCCCTAATCCGTGCGACAAGAGATTTCAAAACACTGCTGGCTGAGCCAAAGAGTGCCGAGCACAACCTCTGGACTGCGACGAGCTACCTAAAAAAAAGTAATGTGCCTCACCTATATAAGCACACTATTGAAGTGAAACTGCTGCACAAAGTGTTAGGACTCAAGTTTTAGTTTTTAATTTTAAAAAAATTACTAGAGTTGTGTCTATAATATTATTCATTTATTTCATTATAGCATATTATAATTAATAATTTAAATAATTCGGTTAAATGCCGTATTGATTTTTATGACAGCAAAGTCTCAGCGACATGCACACAATTTAATATGCGAGATCGGCGTGGTGTAGGGCACACACAAATGAAAAGCATAAATGAAATTCGCTCACCCATGAGCAACTGTAGTAAATTCGGGCATGATACAATAAAACAAGGTAGCGATATTTTGGCCTGTTACGCTCTCAATTTGGAATTCATAAGTATATCAGTGTCCTAAAACGCTGAAAAAACACGCATTTAGTGTTGAACATAACGTGAATGACACATAAAAAAGATGAATAAAACAGCAAATTAATAAACAAAACAGCAAATTTTCTATTTTTCGTACAAATACCAAATTTCAGGCAGTTAAATAAGCACGTTATTACATATATAAATTGAAAAAACATAAATAACAACATAGTGTTGTGCAGCGTAAAAATTTAGAAGAAGAAGAGCAGAAGTATATTCTTTAAAGAAAAACAACATAACTATAAACTACTGTCGCTACCTTCTTTTATTGTATCATGAATCGCGGGAGTGTTTCTTTCATGAAACGTTTGCTCATTATTGCAATAAGCTTCGCGTACTTAATTATCCTGCTTCACTGCATATCTCTGAGACGAACAAGCCAATGTACAATGTGTATCCCCCCTCTACCTCACTCAACCACATCTTCACATTTGATTACTTTAACGCTTTTTTTGAACTTACACCTCGCTAAAGAAGTTTCACTTCAATAATTGCCTTGTGTTCTTATTTTGTCATTTGGTTTTCCTAAATGCAATTTCAATATAAAGCAAAGCAACAACGGTTCAGCATTGCGGGTGTGTTGTTGATATGTTGTGCACAAAACCCAACAACATTAACAACAACAACGACACAAGCAAAGTCATAGTCTCTGGTTGTTGTTGTTATATTGTACACAAAACCAAACAGCAGCAACAACAACACCAACAAAACATTAACAACACAAGCAAAGTCATAGCCTTTGGTTTTACGTACGACGATCAGTGAGCCACCCGCGCAATTCCCTTCTCCATAGATCGCTCGGTCATTCGGCCACTTGTTCGTACGTTTCTTTCGTAAAGTAAACACACATCATCACATTTTGATTTTCGTCACATTTCATTTTCATATTTTTTGGATTCACTCCCATTCGCTAAAGAAGTTTCACTTAAAAAAAAAAGACAAACAACTAGGAAAGCGCCCTTACAACGTCAAAGTGGGTTCTGGTGCAGATCAAGTGAAGAAAAAGCACAGGAATTCGCCAATAGTCTGGAAACCAGCTTCACTTCCTTCGATTTCTGCGTACCTAGTGAGAAACAGACGACTCTGGATGCCATAAACTCTCTTTGCCTTTGCTAATCACTAGTATCCCAATATTTATGGAAAATTTGAGTGCGTGATGATTCTGTTATTTTAAAACGACACTTTTCTCCACAAGGTGGGCGCAATCTCTTCTCATTTACAGTTCTTTTCAACTTAGAAAGAAATCCGTATGTGAGTCCAGAGTTTTAAATATTTTTGGTTTTTTTGCTTTTTATTATCGGATCTATACATGGAATTTTTCCTCTTTTAAAAACTGCTTGTTGTGACTCCATTTCTGAGCAAAATGAACTGCTATCAGTAACTGCGGACGGATCAAAGTCTCCCTCCGAATTGTAACTGAATTCCTCTGTACTACTATTTTCGCTATGCGTAGAAGGACAGTAGCTCGAATTGTTGCAAGATAATACTTGTAGTGCTCTTCGTTAGGACATGCCATATTTATTGTATCATTGAAACAGTCGCAACTCAAAAAAATATTATTTATGCAATAACCTGTCAGAGTAGTGTTAAAACCAATTATATAATATAAATTAACAATATTGATTGAGTATAGAGTATGAATTGATTAATTTTTTTCTATATCACAACAAAGCAGGTAGGTTTTTTCTTTATATAAAAAAGTAAGTAAAATATTAACAAATAAAAAAGTACCGTTTTTTCATCAATAGAAGCATAAAACGAAATTAAACACTAAACAATAAACTTCATTCATGCAGCTAAACAGCGCCAACTCAAAATAATTCGTGATAATAAAAACAGTTGTAAATTTAGTAACAACTCAAAATAATATTCTTTATGCACAACAGTAGCGGTGAGCTTTGTTTGAACACCGGTCGCAACTAAAAATATTACTCTTTACTTGATTGTGAAGAAGCTACTCACAAAACAAGTCGCAATGGGTAATGGGCAATGGTCAAAGCGTAGAGAAAAAATAACAGATTTTTACAGTGGCTAGGGATGATCCCTATATCGCACCCTAACTACAAAAGTTCATTAACTCCAAATTTAAAGTTTTTGAAGTTTTTTTTAAAAAACAACTTAAAATTATCAGCCCTACCCACTGTAAAAATCTATTATTTTTTTCTCTACGCTTTACCCAATGAAACACCGTTAAGTCTTTTTTTTGTTTGTAGTAGCTTCTTCATACCGCTTCTGTTGCGCATAAAGAATACTATTTTGAGTTATGCCTCTTTTCAATAAATAACTTAAGTCCCTTATCACGATCTATGTGGAGTAGTCGCTGTGTAGTGGAATGAGTCAATTTTAAGATGAAATATATTATTAGTAAAACGGACATAATACCACTTTTGAAATAAAAAAATATCATGAAGACAGTAATAACTCAAAAACTGGCTATTTTTGCTGTAATCACTAAATGAACTGACAAAAAAATCAACGTTACTTACTTCTGATTAAGCTTTCTTTAAAATGACATACCAATTTTTCCATTTTCCGTCTTTAATCTTTATAAAAACAGTTTTTTGCTTCTGCTTAAAAATTGAAAATTTTGAGTTAATGACCTTTTGTAGTCTTGTTGATTTACTTTGATAATTGTTGATCTTCCATTATCTGCAGTAGATCGGCCACGATAAAGTGGTTAACTATCATTTTCAGTAATTGTTTCTGCTAGTAAGGGCCGAGAATAGGTTAGGTGGCAGCCCTCAGACGAGAGGGTCACTTAGGTACAAAAAAGAGAGTATGGCCCATTGTGATACCAGCAAAGAGTTGACACGGCACTCAGTCCAATACGGAGAACCATTTGGATTCCGAGATGAACCTTGATTGGTAGGAATGATAGTTCGGCTAAGCTGGAGAAAAACCTAGAGCCTAGGTGGTTCCGTCTTCTTCTGGCGAGGGATGGATAGTGGCACATAGGGTGAAGCACAGTCTCCTCCTCTTCTTCAGAGCCGCAACTACAGTAGAAATCGTAATGTGGAAGCCCAAGTCTACCAGCATGTTTGCTTATGACGTAATGGCCCGTTAGCACGTTTATGATTTTGCTTATTGAGGTTCTACCGAGATTGAGCAGCTGACCGGTTTGTTTCCTGTTCATATTAGATCAGGTTTGCCTAGCTATGCTGCAAGTGTCTTTTCTTACCCAGAGAGCATTGGCTTTTACTTGGTAGAATTATCTCACGTAACGTCCCTTTTTTGGCTAGCTCGTCCGCTTCACAGTTACCCACGATATTTCTATGTCCGGGCACCCAGCATAATTATATGGATACGTGTTAGGCTAGAGTATCTAGGGAAGAGCGGCAATACGCGACAAGCTTGGATGAAGTGTATACACCCGAGATGGACTTTATTGCCGCTTGGCTATCTGTGTAGATATTAATGTGCGACCTCGGAGTGTAGTTATCTAGAAGCAACCGGGAGGCCATTAGTATGGCCATTACTTCTGCTTCAAAGACGCTACAGTGTTCAGACAAGCGAAAGCTGAGCTTCAAGCTTGGGTAGTTCGAGAAAATGCCGCAGGTGACTTTCTTCTGTAATTTGGAGCTATAGATGTCAATGGAGTTAGGTTTTAGAATCTTACTGTACCGCGACCCAGAATGATTTCATGGCCCTGAATGTGGCTAGTTCAGCGAGCTATGGTGCTAAGTCTAATGGCAGAACATTTGGCATACTGTTCAGCCAGAAGACTGGTTGATATCCAGTTGAGGATTGCAATCAGCGCTTTGGAGGAAGTGGTCCGAAAGGCCCCTGTTATCATAATGGCTGCCGGTCTCGTGACTTTGTCAAGAGGTTTTTGGGTAACTGCTTTGTGGCAGGCAGGCCACCAGAAAACGGTTCCTTACAGAATATTTGGCTCCACCACAGCTGCGTAGAGCCAGGTTGTGATACGGGGGTTAGGAACCCAGCTAGCAACCAGGACTCTCTTGCAGCAGTAGAGAGCACACGAGGCCCTTCGTGACCTTTCCAGGATGTTTACTTTCCAACTTAGCTTGAAGTCAAGAACTTGGCCTAGATACTTCGCTTGTTAGCTTATATTTAGGCGAGTGCCTTCGAGTTTGGTGGGGGGAAGTCTGGAGTTTTGTACTTCCTTGTGAAAAGTAGGTCTCAGTTTTCAAAGGGTTAACTGAGAAACCAAAGTCCCGACACCATTCATATGCTGAGAGCATATCTTAATCTGTCTGACAGGGTGGAAGGAAATGATTTTAACAGTCAGACAGAATTGAGACTACCGCGTTTGGACTTACGTTGTTATTTGCACCTTCGATATCGAGGAACACGGCCAACGTAAATTCCTTAGAGGATAGCGATTTTTCCACTTCCTCAATTAGAGAGTGTAGCGCAGTTTCCACAGACCTACCCTTAGTGTAGGCATGTTGTGATTTGAATAGAAAGTTTTGATTGATTGGTAGTCCTGATATGGACATCGATAATTCTTTCAAAGGTTTTGAGAAGGAAGGAGGAGAGGACTAATGGGTCTATAATCCTTAGGCATAGTGTGTGATACTTTCGCAGCTTTGGGAATGATCACTACATGAGCTTCATACCACATGCTGGGAATGTATGAGTATTGGAGGCATGCATTGTAAATTTGCAGAAGCCACTGTGTGACAATGTTGGAAATCTCCTGAATGTCTGCTGGTATTATACCGTCAAGACCAGGGGATTTAAAACGTAGCTCTTTTGGATTTTCTTATCGCATATTTGAGTTCCCTTTGCTTGTCTAAGAAAGGAAGCCAGTCATTTGAGTCTTTGGCTCTATTAAAGAGCTTACGGCATTGCTTGCGGAGTTCTGCAACATCGACATTCCACTACCTGGGTCTGTTCTTTTCTCTGGGTGTGCGGGCCACGCAGGAAATTTCCGTTGCAATTTTCAAGGCTTTTTCACAGCCCTATCAATATCGGCGCTATCTACTATAACAGGGGCCGGGCCAAGACTGTTGATATTGCTCGACTGATATTTGGTCCAGTCGGTAAGTTTTCTATTGGAATACTTTGAGGCAACCTCAGAATTTGAGGAGTAACCAATGTTGAAAGTGAGATACCCCTGATATGAGAAGGCGCAGTCTTGAGAGACCCTCCAGTCCCTTAGGAGTAGGCATGACTGGTCACTGACGACGAGTACCTCCTTTCTATTAGAAGCTATTATGGTAGGTTCATTGCTCCGATTTGCTATAAACAGATCGTGGGCTAAAATAAAATAGAAGGAACTCACCTCGTTCATTTGTGTCCGTACTGCCCCACATTTCGTGATGGGCATTGGTATCCGCACCAATGACGTTAGTGATCCGCTTGCTATTGGCTTCTGCAACCAGAAGCCTGACTATGCCGTGGGGAGGGGCTGGTCCGTGATCATGTGCCATGTAGCATGATGCGATCCAGGTTGGAGTACCGTCTACTTTAGCAATAACGGCAACGTTGTCTTTATCCAGGTACCTGTGGAGTACGAGAGCATTAACTGACTTTTTAACAATAATGCAAGCTCTAGGTCTACCTGAGGCTTCGCAGTAGACCAAGCAATAGTTCTGGTGGCTGAGTTTACATACCCTGTCTTTGATGATCCAAGGTTCCTGGACTAAGAATAGCACCTCGTTTCCTTGGGAAAGACGAAGGAGCAGTGCTGCCGAGGCAGTGGTAGAGTGGTGAAGGTTTATCTGAGTTACCTTCACCATCTGTGGGGTTAATTATAATGATGTTTTCGGGATCTTCCTCTTCAGACAGAGGAAGTGGATATACCACTAGCTGAGTCGTCAGAATCTGCATTGCCAGACTTGTCTGAAGGTACCAAGGCGGCCAAGGCATTGGCTGGACGCTCAACCATCTGGTCCTTTGGTTTAGTACGCAGCTCGTCGCTTTTGTACACTTTGAGGTTAATCGACCAGAAACCGTAGCTGATTACCCCTTTTGATGCAGAGATTGGCGCGAGCGACTCCTCATTTAAACGATGAGCACTTCATGGAAATGATCCTTACGCTCACCGACCTTAGTTACCTTCTAGTTCTGAGTAGGCAGATCGCTGTTACTCATCCTCATCCACGAGGATATCCTCTGGCGAGGAAGGCTCAGAAGGGATCCTGGTACTGGAGCGTGTGCGGTTGGGGATTTGGTCCTTGGTGACCACTGAGAGTTTGGTTCCTGGCATGGCTGAGCGTGTTAATCTGAGCAGGCCACTTAACATGCCCCTGATACCAGTCGGCATCCCGACATTTTGGTGATAGACCAGGATTAGAGACTATGATTTCCTTGTAAATCTTCAGAAGTGCATTTTCAGCCAGTCTCCAGTAAACTGGAGAGTAGGTGCCATCTGCTTTGCTCCCGTCGATCACTGCCCGGATGAGGCTATCCTTGGCCATCTCGTTAAAACGTGTGTTGTGACGGGGTGCCATTAGTCTGTGTTTCTTGGCATCTGGTGGTATTGATTGATTTATCGTTTCTGAGTAGCAAGTGATAGGATTGGGCTTGCCCCAACGTTTTCTTGAGCCCACGCGAGTGCCGCACTATCATGCTCTGAGAGCTTAGTAGGGTCAGCCGCTTGGAGTTTGCTTAGGATTCTAGGGGCAGATCTCCTTGTTCTGTAGGCTCGATTGGGCGCATTGATGTGCGGACGTACACCAGAGGCAGCCGAATTACTTGATCCCTAGCCTTTGGATTTGCTCTGGGCCATATGTTTAAAACGGAAGGGTAGCTTTTGCAGCTTCCACCGATGAGGATGGGCCCACTATTTGTGTGGCGCCGATCTTAGGAGTGTTTGAGGTGACTGGAAGTGGGCAATGCTTCGTGCCAGTGCTCGTGTGCACCAGAGGTCTGGATCTGGATTCACCAGACAATTTCGGTGTAGTGTCATTGGTCGGCTTTTGCCGTTTCAGACGAGTAGGTCCCCTTTCGGGTTGGCCTTCTCGTTTTTGAAGGGGGAGGGAGAGGGAGATGAGTTCATGATAAGTTCTGTTGGGTTCCAACTCAAAGCCGCTATCTCGACCCGAAAGTGTAGTTACTGAAAAGAAAAAAGTCCCGTTGGTTATCTATGCAAATGCAGGGAGGCCATGCTAGGGTTGGCATACGCCTTCATGGGGGCCTATGCTCAGAGTCAGACCAGTACTAACTGGGAATAATACTCAACCAGACCTACACCGCCAACTGAATGACGACGGAATCGTGAACGTACTCTAAGGCGCGCCACGGTTTTAACGGAACAGAGACAGGTTGTGGCTTAGACCGGAGCCGTTCGCACAAGATTTCATACCGGTGTTACTATGTCTGGGGGGCACAACCTACCAGCATCGGGGCAATCAGCGTCAGAAAAACAGTCAGGAAAGCATTGTCTGTGAACAGAAAGGAGGTCATGTAACTTAGCGCGGGCAGAAATCTCCCCTTGAGAGTGGGAGTGCATTGCGCCGGGAGGGGTGGCGGAAAACTCTTGATTACCACTCCTCAAGCTACCTTTCCGACATGGGAAGCCCTTTTGGAAAACAAATATACTCCGTCAGCATAGTTCAAGCCTCCACACCGCGTCAAGGTGGTTGTCCTTCGAGGAGGATGGCCGAGGATAACGCTTCGAACATTTACCATCCACCATACATGGAGAATTTCAATTAAGTGTTCCACAGGGAACATGTACCATGCTTTAACGACTATCTCATGCAATCTTGGATCTACTTGTACATCAGGGATTTCAGCTGATATCACTTTTTCAATTTTACTTGGTATTATTTTCTCAACCAACCAAATCAGAATATGTGCATGAGGCAATCCACGTTTTTGCCACTCCACAGTATACATCCAATAGCGCTTTTCTCCAAACAATGATTGTTTCACAATGAAATCCATTAAAGATTTCAACTTTTGTTTGAACACTCTTGCTGTAATGTCATGGCGATCAATGGGTGATTCGGCAGAAATAATTCATGTTTTATATCTATCCCCGGCTATATTTCACAACAAAAATTTCAAAGAAGTTTTGTGCAACTGTTGTTGTTGTGAGAGGATTATATAGTCTATTATACACATTTCATAGTCTTTGATATATGATACATAGTCCGAAACAAGACAAGAAGATTATATTCGGCTATGCTGATGTTCTTATACTCTTCACTATTCTGTAATTAAGCATACAGAAATAAATTACACTGTGTCACAGCGAAAAAAAACTTCTTATCAGACCTAGTGGAGGTTATAGGTCATAAAAAACTAAAAAGAATGGTATATATTAAATCTTTGATATACCCTCAAAATCTTGTTTTAGAGCCCAAAAACCGTTTTTAAGAGGTTTCTGTACATATTACCTGATAACTTGGCCATTTTTTATCGGATTAAAAATTTTACAACCATGTAAGCATTTTTTTGTTATCATTCAAATTCATGAAGATACAGACCAAAAACTTTCCAAAATTTTGATTTTTTCATCGATTTTGCAACTTTAAGTCTAATTTGTGTCTCTTATCTTATCTAAATTATATTTTTTCTCAACGTACATCGAAAGTTTAGTCATTTTAGCTTTAAATGAACCCTGTTTGAATAGAATTGGTTAAAAATTACTTGATTTATTGTACTTTTTATAATTGCATATGACAGTTTTCTTTCCTTTTTTATTCTTAATTGTCTAGCTATCTCCCTCTATCTGCAACAATTAAAAATAAAAATATCCGATAAAAAATGGCCAAGTTATAAGGTAATATGTACAGAAACCTCTTAAAAACTGTTTTTGGGCTCTAAAACAAGATTTTGAGGGTATATCAGAGATTTAATATATACCATTCTTTTTAGTTTTTTATGACCTATAACCTCCACTAGGTCTGATAAGAAGTTTTTTCATTTTTTTATTTTTTTTGTAACACAGTGTTATTATTATTGTGTTATTGATTTGGCTTATGTTCAGGACGGATAGACGGACATGGTTAAATAAACTCGCCTCGTCGAGCTGATCATTTATATTTTCTGTAAGGAGTCTCCAATGTATCCATCTATGTGTTCAAACTTAATGACACTATGCTATTCACTGCATGAAGAGTAAAAAAATGTAAAAGGGAATAATAATTCAATTGTGTGTGTATTTTGTATTATTGTCGTTATTGTTATTTTACAAGACATAACAACCAAACAACTAATGACCAAATGAATGCGATCGTTTGCTATGGCAACGCTATCTTAAATTAATTAGAATTCATTCATATTGTGTGTGGTTCAAAAAAATAGAGTACGAAATTCAATGGTACTTAGTTATGCTAAGCAACTGAATGCGTTCGTACAGATGTCTAATACATATCAGCAGCATATTGATGAAATAATAACACACACGCTGTAGCTGATTATTACAGCGATGTACTACGATATCACGGGATTTAAAATTTTCTCCAACTCTAACAATGGCAACTTCATCAATTGTTGGTGCATTGAAACGTCCAGCATGTTGGCCTGCAAGGATTTTATCGGCTTTGATTATAATTTTGTGATTAATAAATAGCATGCGATCCAGTGCAGTTTTGAATAATGTGATCAACTGATTGTGTTGATGGAAGAAAGTTTGTAATTCTTCAACAATAGACCTCTTCACTGAACTATTAAGTGCACAACGAAGATCAACTTCTTGAGTTGAATTGCCAACGAAATAAATTTGAAGAAATTTGTAGTCGTTATTTGACACCGGCAAAGTGAACCTGCTCGGTGATATATTTGGTCTTCTATCTATGAATGGAAAATTTGTTATAAATAAAATAAACATAATCATTGGAGGGATAAGTCTGTTTGTTATATTGTATGTTACCTTGAAAGTAGTCATGAAATTGTGTCGAACAACATTTGTTGTCCCAAATGAAGTCATTTGGAAGCAGTTATTATATATTTGTATATTTTTAAGGAAACGTGTTGAATCCGTTCCTGTTCCTGAAAGTAATGAATAATGAGTCGCATATTCTTTACCTTTTATATGGTATAAACTACCGTTTAGTTATTATGATCATTATAAGTGTTTCGAAAACATTCTGCGTGTGTTTCACTAGAAGGTTCTGGATGAAAAGCAAGACATGAGACTAAATGATCATTATTGGTGTTTCAAGCTCATTCTTGTCTTTCTGAGTGTGTCGTTGATGCTTTCATGAGTAAGGCAGGAGAGAGAACGTAACTCTCTCTGCCGAATGTTGCCGCAGCGTTGTGAAGAGCAGGATAGCGTTAGAGACGAAAGAAATAGTGCTCAGCACAATGCGTTTGAGAGTTGATGGATACTCGCTGAAGTAAAGAGTACTTAATCATTCGTAGACTACTGCAGTTATGATAACGTTCGCGGACTCATTGTGCTCGTAATGAGCTCTAAAGACGAGAACACACAAAGCCGCGATCAACAGTGTGGTGTAAATACACACCCAACTCCGACATCAGAAGTGGGATTCGCCAAACCTCACACGGGATGGATCAGCAATGGCGTGCAGCCTTAGAAATGCAAAGTCGTTGTTTTGCTGATCTTTTAAAATCAATGCAAGCGCCTGGGGCGATTATTTTGCCTAGATTCAACCCAGACATAATTGGCATCAACGCGTCTGCCTAGCAGTGGACTTAATTGTCAAGAAAAGTCCATTGGTTGGTGCTGCATTGGTGATGGTGATGAGCGGATCGATGCAGGGTAGTGCGTCGCAGTGGCTGTCGCAGGTGTGCTACGTCGGCATAACGTGGACGTAATTCCAAGAATTGTTCGCGCAAGAATATGAAGGTACTGAGGTCGTCTAAGGGATGAATACTTGTCGGTGTATGGCAGTCGCGTTGTGACGTCACTCACGTCAAAATACAAAGGGATGAGCAGCGAAGAAATTGCGGTAACTGTTGCTCTGGCGCATGTGGCTCAAATTAACCATAGAGTGCAAAGGGTGACTTACACGACAAACATAAAGTCAAAAAACGAGTTGCAGCAGCAATTAAAAACATTTACGTGAGACAGGTGGAAAGCACACTTGGCCACAGAACATTTTACTGCCACGTACAAAGAGAGAATTAAATTGTCATCTCAGATAAAATGTCATTTCTTTTGTAAGGTAGGCCACAAAATGGCGGCTGCCGTTTGAGGAAGGACAGAGGTGGACAAGGAAATAGAAGTAACCAAAACTACAGCAATTCAATGGTAACTAGAGAACGAGGGGCAGTGACGTGCTTCAAATGTGGAAAGACGGGCCATATAGCAACGATTTGTACAAGAGGGCTAGAAGCAGCTAATAGAAGCTACATACAAGAGAAGCGTGTGGATGTGTGTGCGGTGTTGGAGCCTAAAAGTGTAATGCAGCAATTCGGTGCGTTCTATCCATTTGTCTTTGACTCGGGTGTCGAGTGCTCTATAATAAAATAAAAGCTAGAATAGCTGGTAAAAGGAATAACAATTTGGTTGTTTTGAAAGGGATCGGTGAAAGATTGTGCGATGTTATTTGCAATCTATAGCCACTGTACATATTTCTGAATTCATTTTGGAGATTTTGTTTCATGTGGTGATGAACGATAGTTTAAAACATGATGTAATGATAGAACGGGAGATTTTGAGCCTTGGCTTCGGCGTTGCTCTGGAAGCTGAAAAGTTTAACATTTACAAAACTGAAGCTGTCAATATGATATCTAATGTTGCAAAAGTAAACATCAAGGAGTATTTAGACAAAGATATCGAATTAAGCGAGTCAGACAAAATAAGATTGGTAGAGATATTGCAACAGTATTCCGAAAGATTTATAAGTGATATGCCGAAAAGTTGAAGAAATTCGTTTAGTGGACTCAAACAAAATCGTGCAAAGGCGTCCAAACAGACTCAGTGCTGAGGAGAAAGAGGTGCTAAAAGGCAAAATACAGGAGTTGATAGAGACTAACGATATACGTCCTAGTTGTTCTCCGTTTGCGAGTCCGATGCTCATGGTAAGAAAGAAAGATAGCATTGATTATCTCGAGAGCTGAATGCAAATTCTTTGGCAGACAAATATCCATTATAATTAATATCAGACCAAATTGACAGATTACGTGCTTGGAAATATTTCTCAAGCTTGGATATGGCAAGTGGTTTCTATGAGGTGCCCATACATGCTGATTCAATCCAACGCACAGCTTTTGTAACAGCTGAAGGCCAATTTGTGTTTTAAGGAATGCGTTTTGGGTTAAAGAACGCGAATCAGTGTTTCAGCGGGCAAAAACTGGAGGTGAACTGGCATACTCTTATCTTGTTGTGTATGTTGATGATATTTTGGTTGTTGCAAGTAAAAAGGAAGAAGCATTTGATCGGTTGATGGTGGGATTGGAGGTTGTGATCAAAGCTGGATTTTCTTTCAATATTAAGAAGTGCATGTTCCTTAGGAGTAAGGTTGATTTTTTGGGTTATCACGTTGAAGGTGATGAACTTAATCCAAATTCAAGTAAGATACATGAGCTGGTGTGTTCACCCTTACCAATTAGTTACACAAATAAGACAATTTATAGGGTTGGGTACGCATTTTAAGCAATTTGTGCCAAAATTCTCAGAGCAAATGAAACCATTGTATCATCTTACCTATAAGAGTGGTGGTTTAGATTGGAAACCAGAGCATGAGTGTATAAGACAGAGGATTATTAAAATATTGACTAATGAGCCTGTCTTAATGATTTTTGATCCACAGTATCCCATAGAATTGCATACTGATGCAAGTGCAAATAGTTATGGTACGGTACTCATGCAGAAGATAGAAAAGAAGACAAGAATGGTTAAGTATTATAGTACAACAGCAGCAGAATCTAAATATCATTCATACGATTTAGAAACACTAGCAGTATATAATGCAGTCAAATATTTCCATCAAAATCTACATGGGTCGAAATTTGTGGTGTACACGGATTGTAACTTATTGAAGGCCAATCGTACCAAAATTGATCTGACACCACGCGTACATAGATTCACAGTCTTTTCATTTCACAGTGGAATATAGGAAGGGAGAACGCATGTTACATGCAGATTTTCTGTCATGAAATCTAATCTTATCTGAGGCAAAGCTTGTCTGTAAGATTTCTGAGAAACGAATAGAATTGGCTAAGTTGACTGACAATTGGCTCATTGCTGAACAGCAGCGATATCCAGATTTGTCTGCCCTAATTTCTAAATTGCAAAACAACGAGCATAGTGACGATTTGGCGAAAACGTATGAAATAAGGTCTAACGTGCTACATAGAAAAAATCGAAGAAATGGTAGGACGCGTTGTCTACCTGTTGTGCCAAGAGCATATAGATGGTCCGTGATAAATAATGTCCACCAAGCCATAATGCATTTAGGATGGGACAAAACTTTGGATAAGGTGTATAGTTGCTGTTCGTTTGAGAACATGTCCAAGAATGTACGTAGATTTCTGGAGAATTGCATAACGTGTAAGGTATAAAAATCATCCTCAGGCAGAGATGCATCCGATACCAATACACGTAGATATAAGTGGCACATTAATTGGTAAAAATGATATCAAAGAGTATTTGATAGTACAGGTAGACGCGTTCATTAAATTTGTTCATTTGTATCACACCTTAAATTTGAACACTAAAAGCTGTATTAAGGCAGTTAAATCAGCAATATCCCTATTTGGCATGCCTACGCGCATCATAGCTGACCATGATAGGAGCTTTGCTAACGTTAGTTTTATTAATTTTTTATTTTTCTCAACACAGAATGTTAAGTTACATTTAATAGCCACGGGCACGATCCGTGCAAATGGGCAGGTAGAGCACGTAACGAGTACTATGAAGAATATGTTGACAGCGGTAGAAACGAGTAAACACTCCTGGCAAGACACATTAGGTAAAGTCCAATTGGCTATGAATTACACGACAACTAGAGTGACAAAAGTCAGTTCATTAGAATTATTAATAGGCAAAGAGGTGTGACCGCTAGGCTTAATGTCCATAATTGATGAAGTAAAAGTTGATGTTGTAAGATTAATAACACAAGCTAAAGAAAATATGTTGAGTAATGCAAACTATGATAAAGAAAGATTTGACAAGAATAAGGCTAAGATTGTTAGACATAAAGTTGATGCATATGTTTTGCTCAAAAGTGAAGAAAGGCAGCTAGATCCCAAATTTAACGGATCATCTGTTGTGGGCGAAATGCTTGATGGTGACCGATACAAGTTGAAATAATCAACCAGCAAGAGAACATATAAGTATGCTCATGAGTGTTTGCGAGCATTGCCAGGCAGACGAGTTACAGCTGAGTTGGAAGATTTGGAAAGTGATGATGTAGAAAATGAAGATTGTCAAAGTTTTATCGCCAACCAGAAAGGGGTCGAAGGAGATCACACATACACAAGAACTATGACTGCCACAAGATTATACCGATGGCACAAGTGTAGACGGTTGGCGTCTATCATGGCGTGCGACGCGGTGTAATAGCAGCAAGAGTCCGTGAGTTGTGGAATGGTGTTCGGGTTTTCAAGAAGAGTACAAGCTACTGCTTGGCACAGCCTGAAATGTGTGTGTGATTGCCTAAACAACTGTCATTTGAAGACACGTTGTTTGAACAAGTGTAGTTGTATGAAGCAGTCTCGAACTGGTGGCAATGTATCCGGTATAGTTAACTTGATTGTCACAGCTGTAAGATTTGAGAATTGAGCAAGACATGAAGCCAACAGATGTTTGAGTTTATAAAATGAGAACATTGGAGATTACACTATGTAAAAGAAATAATAATGTAAAAAATATACCATAAAAAAAAAAATAAAGAGGTGTCGTGGGAAGCTTCATTCAGAACAAAATTAGTATTTATTTATTGAAAAATGTATGTTGGAAATTTTGTTTTTTTTGATTTCATGACAAACTTATAACATTATTCACAGATTGAAGAGTATAAAATCAAGTTGTATAAAATTATTAAGGAACGTTTTCCTGTCAACCTTAATATGATATTATAAAATGTTTTTAAAAATTGCGCGCAAGTTAAGTGACCTCACACCAAGCATAACTTATTTTTGTATATACATTGAGCAGCTTTGTACGCTCTCTTTGTTAGTTTAGTCTTTTAGCAAAGACTATTAAAATATATAGACTGGACACATGATACAATAATACACCATGGACTGGACAGATCTCTCAATTTAAGTTAAGTGGTGTGTCTCTTAGTTTTTAAGCCCAAAAACAAATTGTGTGATGGGTTACTCGATATTTACCCGAGATTACACGCAATTGTTGTTGGATTTACTCTTGTTTTCCTCTTGCATTACTCGTCAAAAAAGCTACAAAAAAGTCTCCGCTTAAATTGAGCGAGTTGTCTGCTCTATATGTTTGATACTCTTTGCTTTTAGTCTTCATCTTGTACTTGAACGAAACACATCAATTGAATTAAATTACAAATCATTGAAATAAAACAAACTGCGTTTCAACACTCTTAAATTTAAGATAAGTTATATATAACGATAAACCTGTAGATGATACTGTAAATAATAAGAAAAATTAAGAACGACACTTGCATGTGTCAGAAAAATGTTAAAGTTAGTTAGTCTTAAGATATACACCGAATAAACTAGTGAAATATACTCTGAAGAGTTTTTTGATTGTATTGTAATATGGAGTGAATAAGGAAACTAAATAATTTGGAATTCAGTATATTATATTTATTTGTTATATCTATTTTAATGCCTTTTTGTATAAAGTATGTCATGAAATTATTTTGTTATATCTAAATAAAGTTGTGGAAACGTTCGATGCGCACAAGTTATATATTTTATGTTGTATTAAAGTTTGTTGTTTTATTCGTAAGTTTATAAAATATAAGTTTTATTATTAATTTTAAGTTTTTTATTTAATTATTTGTTGCACATTTCAATTTTCACTATAATACTGATTTCCTTAACACAAAAAAACTTACTTATCGCTTAACCACTTTATTATGATTCACAAAACTGATCTTTTAAATTTTTACATTTCCTTTTTTATACATTGCTTCTATTTCGGACTAGCTCAAGTGCAAACGGTAACATCTGCCGATTATGCTACGTCTATTTTAACAAAAACAAGAACAGCATAATTGCTTATTCCGTTTGTACTTGAACTTGAAAAATATAAGAGTAAAAGAGAAAGATCGTAATTTTAGTGATACCCTACTTATGTGTACATCATATGATAATATGAAGCTTATATGATAACATGTAACTTTAGTGATAAGGTTATTGTAAGTGTTATAAATATATTTATTATTCCAAATATAATACCTACATTTTTAATTCATTGATCTTTTAATATTTTCTTGTTGATATTATACATATGTAATAATGATGATAATGATATAAATTTGCATTTCATTTCATTTATGTTTCATTTCTACAGTTAATATTTGTATTATTTATAAATTAATTTTACTTTATTCATATCTCAATGGTTGCTTGGGCTTAAAAAAATTAGTAAGGTCTTTTAATATTGGTGATATGTATTTGTTGTACATAGTTTAGCCTTTTTATATTTAGGTTCTTCTTTGTGTCTAACTGCCTTGTAATTTTTTATAAATCCTTCTCGGTTTTCCTGATATTCTTCTCTGTTTTTATTAAGGTTTCCCATTTTCTTTAATTTGGTTATATAATTGTCTTCTATTTTATTAAAATCTACTTATCTATTTTGCACTTTTTGTGCAGTTGTGAGTAAAGTACTATGGATTCTATCATTATAATATCGTATCGCTGGTTGTATAATTATGTTCGGTGGTAAAACTTTTTGTTCTTGTTTAATGAGTCTGAATTTTTCTGCTATGGAATTATAAAAACGGTTCTATATCACCATTCCCAGTATGACAGTTTGGCTTGGCTAGATGTATATCTATTCCTTCACGTTTTATGAAAACTATTAAACTCATTATCTGCAACCACTTTTTTTGGCTTACATATTCTAGTTATATGTTCGTCTATTATTTGCGTTAATGTTATAGCGTTTTTATCTGTAAGGTGATATGCAAAACCGAATTTTGAGAATTTATCTACAACAGTAAGAAAATTGTTTTCCATTATATTATATGTGTCTATATGAATAATTTCGTTTATAACGCTTGGTGTCTCAGTTATGTGAAATTTTTCTTTGATAGGGTTTCTATCGTATTTAACTAATTGACATAATTGACAATTGTTAATTACTTTAATTATAAATTCTAAAAGTTTGGGGAAATAAATTCTGAGTTTTAGATTGTTATAAGTTTTACTTATTCTCGAATGTTGACTTTCCCTGGTATGATACAAAGATATTAGTTTTATTATTTCTTCTTGAGAAATTACATCTTCTACTCTGCACACACATTTAATAAATTTGACTGGTTATTATTATAATTTATTCTAATACTTTCCTGAAGTATGTTGTATAATCTGTTATTGAGTTCAGAGTATACACCAACTTTTCCTTTTAACTTATATGTTGGCAGTATTTCTTTGCAATTTGGTAAATCTTCCTCTTCTAAATATATTATTATGTTTAAATGTATTATTTCAGAAGGTTTATCCTTCTTTTGGACTAAGATTATTTGGGTTTTATACTTGTTTACAATAGTTTCCTGTTGGGGACAGTAACACTAAATAGAAGTTAAACTTAAGTAACGTAAAGAGTATTAAGTAAGAGGAGGAAAGAGAATAGATTTTATTTGCATTTTGCTTTTGTGCTTTGCTCTTTGTTTGCTGCATTTTTATGATTTAGATTTAAGATAATGATCTTTGGTACAATAAATTAGTCTAAAACAGAACTTCGTAGAGATTAATTCACTTTATATTGTCGGTCACAGATTTACACCCAAAACAAGTACATAGATCATTTCGGTCAGGAAAACGCTCCTGGTATGAACCATTTTGGCGCCCAACGTGGGGCATGTGTAAATCTGTACATTTCGCAAAGTGAAAAATTATCAATCTTTTGATTTTCGTCGCAACGGGAACGGTTAGCGCATGCATATGATCATAAGTACATGCTTAGTGTATAAGTACATAAGTGCTGTTGTCGTACATATCTAATACATAAGTGCCGGTGTCGCTGCTGTTGTTTTCGGTTCGCTTTCGTTGCTTCTCAACTGATCAGTTTGAGTAAACTCTCGCATAGACTTGCACTTTTCGTTTCTTTTGCTTTTCGTTCTGAACTTTTCGATTGCTTGATTGTTGTTGTTTTGAAAGCTGTACTTCGCGTTCACAATGCAGTAGAGGACTCGTCAAGGGCTGAACAACCCATGACGAATGCAGAATTGAAGTTTCGTCTGGAATTATTGGAAAAGCATTTCAGTCAATGGCTTTCACTTAAATCGGACCATGTTGGACTCGATGAGAGTGATGACAATGTGTCTGTCGAAGTAGAGGAGCTATATTTAAGTACTAAGGTACTAATCAACGAACAACTTGGCGGAGATTTATTGAATTCAACCAATTTGGACCACTCAACAACTATCATCGCACACCAGCCCAAGCTGCCAGCTTTGACATTAACATCATTTAACGGGAAGTATTGCCAATTTAAGAATTTTATTTCATCATCTATTCAAATCGTAGATCGTGAGCATGGTTATACGAATATTGATAAGTTTAACCAACTACTCAAGTGTCTTCAAGGGCCGGCCTTAGAATGTGTCCAAGCATATACGGTGACACATGCGAACTATCCACTGGCATTGCAACGGCTGAAAGATCGATATGATAATCCGGCCTTAATCTTCTTAGAAAACATCAACTCTTTGTTCGCATTGAAACCAATGAGTAAAGATAACAGCACTCATTTGCGGTATTTAGTTGATACTGCTTCAGCATTGTATGGGTCTCTGAAATCGCTCGGACACATTGAAAGAGTAGCAGATTCAATGTTAATACATTTGCTTATGGAAAGATTGGATGTTCATTCCAAACAGAAGTGGAATGAATCTTTGTCTTTCAAAACATTACCAACTTGGGATGATTTCGTGGCAGTACTAGAACGGCATTGTCAACAACTTGAAGCCCACTCTGACAGTGTCAAATTAGTTCAAACTCAACAAGGTGCCAATCATGGCGTACAATCAACTTACACCTTTAGCTGCACCAATACTGTGTGCACAAATTGCTCCAGCCAAGATCATCGAATCAACAATTGCTCAAAATTCAAATCCTTGTCACCCGCCAAGCGATTTGATCAGATCAAGAAGTTGAATCTGTGTCTTAATTGTCTATCCAAGGGTCATCGCATGCAACAATGTCCATCGCCGTATCTGCGGTCAAGGTCACCACACTCCGTTGCATCGTGATCGTACACCAGATCAATCTACATCAGCATTAAACAGACCATCATCGTTCCCTAGTTCGGTTGAATCGCCTATTGCAAACAGCATTGCTATATCACACACACATTCGAGCACCGTAGGTCAAGATGTACTGTTAGCAACTGCCATGGTTCAGGTTCGTGATGCAGAAGGACGTTATCGACTTGGTCGTGCATTGCTCGATTCATGTTCAAAAACTCTTGCGTTTGCCAAGAAAGGTACAACGCACTGAAGTGATCAACTAGGTCACATGACTTTGGACCCAGCACCTTCGCTCGAATCACCTCACTACTACATACCGCACCATTGTGTCCATAAACCTACTAGTACAACAACAAAGCTCAGGGTTGTTTTCGACGCTTCATGTGCTACTACTTCAACAAAATCTCTTAACGATTTGTTAATAATTGGCCCTACCTTACAACCTGAGTTATACGTGCTACTACTACAATTTTGTCTCTATCGGTATGCCATTACCGCTGACATCGTCAAGATGTATTGCCAAATACTCATCGAATCAAGTCATCGTCGGTTCCAGTACATCTTATGGCGAGCTGACCCAAATGAAGAACTACATACTTATCGTTTAAACACTGTTACGTACGGTACCTCAGCCGCATCTTATCTGGCCGTGAGGGGCCTCATATATCTTGCAGACCGGTACACTGCCGAGTTCCCTATCTGTGCTTCCGCAATAAGTCATCATTTTATGTGGATGATTTGTTGTGCGGTTCTGATGACGTCATGCACTTGCACACATTGAGATCTGAAATCATCGAAATTTTGAAGTTTTTCAGTTTCAGTTAGCAAAGTTGCATTCGAACCATCCAGACTTTATTGATGATGATACCATAAAGGACTTGAATATGGGTTCAGATGTTACAACCAGCACCCTTGGTGTGCAGTGGGATCAACATCGTGACTTAATTTTGTTTTCGTTTGATCCAAGGTATGTGAGTAAAGAAATCACTAAACGTTCAATACTATCCATTTCAGTATCCGTATTCGATCCACTTGGAGTACTGGCACCATTAGTTATTGTCTTGAAAATGCTTATTCAAGAATTGTGGATCTTGAAGCTCGCATGGGACGAGTCCATTCCGCAACACATACATCACGCCTGGAGTGACGTGTTAGCATTGTTGTCATCACTTAAAGAAGTTGTTGTTCCTCGCTTTTATCTACAGCCATCATTCATCGACATCCAATTGCATGCCTTTTGTGACGCTTCGATTCGAGCATATAGTTGCTGTTTCTACGTTCGCAGTACTGATAGCCATGGCAACGTTTCTGTCAATCTACTCACAGCTAAATCAAGAGTTGCTCCAGTCAAAAAGAAATCGCTACCTAAGTTAGAGCTCATTTACTATCGAATTTGTATGTCAAGATTATGGACATATTCAAAGGACATCAGTTTACATCATTCTTCTGGTCAGACTCACAACTTGTTCTATATTGGCTTAAACAACATTCTGTAACGTTATCGACATTCGTGGGAAATCGAGTATCAGAGATTCAAGATCAAACGTGTGATGGTACCTGGAGGAATGTGCCTACTAAATATAATCCAGCAGACATCGTTTTACGTGGTTCCAATGTCAAAGATTTGCTGAATTCGTATTGGTTTTATGGACCACCGTTTCTTGGTATAGGAGATGCGATGTGGCCAGTTTCTGAAACCCACAATCTCAATATGGAAGTGATCAATCAAGAGAAACGTAAAATTACCTTTGTTGTTGGTGAAAATTCAAACTTTATGTTACAGGTAATTGGTAGCATAAGTTCATATACAAAATGTATCAATGTTTTCGCATGGATAAATCGATTCTACGCCAAGTCACTGAAACGTCAGGCGTTCGACACTCTATCACCATCACCTCAAGAACTTTCTAGAGCACTGCAGTGCATCGTTTGGGTTATTCAACAACAATACTTCGGAGATGATATTCGCGCCCTTCACAAAGTTGGAGGACGCTTGAAATTGGCTGACATTCCAGAGGGTCAACGTCATCCTATAGTATTGCCAGCTAAAGATAACTTTGTCGTACATTATATATTACATTTGCATCGTAAGAATTATCACGCTGGTCCTAAGACACTGGTTGAACTATTACGACAGAATTTCTGGGTCATCAATGCTCGTAATCTAACTCTTTGAGTGGTACGATCTTGCGTGCATTGCGTACGTTATCGTCCAAGACTTCAACAACAGGTTATGGGTGACCTTCCTGTGGAAAGGTCCTGCCAGGCCATTCGAAAGATGTGGTATGGACTTGTGCGGCCCGGTACATATATACTTGCGCATTCGTGGGAAACAACCTTACAAAACATACATCGCTATTTTTGTCTGCTTTGTGACCAAAGCAGTACACATTCAAGTAGTTTCAGACTTGTCCACAGATGCCTTTTTAGCTGCACTCAAACGCATGATAGCCCGGCGAGGAATCCAATCACACATTTTCTGCGACAATGCCACTAACTTCGTCGGAGCTCGCAACAAATTGAATGAATTCAAAACATTCCTGTTCAATAGGAACAACCAACACATCATAATAAAATATAGCACATCAGAATTTATTAATTTTCATTTTATTCCACCCAGAGCACCACATTTCGGAAGGCTTTGGGAGGCTGCCGTAAAGAGTGCCAAGGACTGATGAATCGGACCCTAATGAATACACGCTTGACGTTCAAAGAACTCAACACAGTCTTTGCGGAGGTAGAGGCCATATTGAACTCACTTCCTATATCACCTGCGTCTTCAGATCCGAATGATATGACTGCATTGACACCAGGTCACTTCATTATCGGTCAACCTTTGAGATCACTACCAGAGCCTTGTCATGTTGACTTTGGTAAAGTTCCGACCTACTCAGAAGTTTGGTATCGTGTCGCTTCTATCAAACAACATTTTTGGGTGCGTTGGCGACATGAATACATCAACGACCTACAAACTCCGGTGAAATGGACTACACAATCGCCCAATATACAGAAAGATGCGATGGTGATCGTTCATGGAGATCACATGCCACCACAACGTTGTCTGCTCGGTCGAGTCGTATCTGTCGTTACTGGTAATAAGGAAAGGTGCGAGTAGTCGACGCACAATCAATGGAATCATTCGACGACCAATAGACAAACTTGCCATGCTACCTGTTGGTTGAAAGCGGACACTTTCAAAGGCGCCGGGATGTTGGGGACAGTAACATTAAATAGAAGTTAAACTTAAGTAACGTAAAGAGAAGTAACGTAAAGAGTATTAAGTAAGAAGAGAAAAGAGAATAGATTTTATTTGCATTTTTATGATTTAGATTTAAGATAATGAACTTTGGTACAATAAATTAGTCTAAAACAGAACTTCGTAGAGATTAATTCACTTTATATTGTCGGTCACAGATTTACACCCCCAACAAGTACATAGTTCATTTCGGTCAGCAAAACGCTCCTGGTATTTTTTGCTAAATGTATTGTTGCATTTGTTTCGCTCCTGTCGTCTTGTCCTTCTTCCTCCATTTCATCATAATTTATTTCCAAATCCGATTCATCTTGTTCTTCCTTGTTGACTGTTGGATTAGTGTGTCTTGATAGAAAATCAGCTACTTTGTTCTGTTTTCCTTGTATATATTCCAATGTGTATTCATAAGCATTTAATTTAATCAGCCATTTTTGATGTCTTACGGATATATCTTTACCTCTATGTTTGGTAACTAAAAACTTAAGTCGCAAATGATCACTAAAAATTTTAAATTTTCTTCCATATAAGTAAAATCTGAAATAATTTGTTGCCCATACTACAGCCAAGAACTCTTTATCTGTTGCTGAGTAAATTTTCTCATGTTTATTTAATGTTCTGGATGCATAACAAATGGGATGAACTCCTTGTGATAATATAGCTCCAAGGGAATAATCAGAAGCATCAGTTCATCAAAATTTGGATACAGGGTGTTGAGTAATTATTGTTTTTAACTTTTCAAATGCACTTATGAAATTTGGATTCATAGGATTGATCTTTTGTTCTTTTTGTAAGCATTTTATAATTGGAGTAGCTATTTGGGCATAATTTTGAATACATTTTCTGTAGTATCTTGTTAAACCTAAGAAACTTTTGATTTGTGTTTCATTTTTAGGAATTGCTACGTTTTGTATTGCTGTTATTTTATCTGGATTTGGTTTTAATCCATTTTTGGTTAGGATATGACCTAAAAATGGCGTTTCCTTTATCATAAAATTGCATTTATCTACTTTTATTTTTAAATTATGACTTCTTAAAACATGAAAAATTTCTTTGATATTTGTAATATATTCTTGTAAGGATACAACACTGAATATTTAAATATCATCCAGGTAAACTACGCAAGGTTTATTGATGTAATCTCTCAATACGTCGTTCATAAGACGTTGGAATGTAGCTGGGGCGTTTTTTAATCCAAAAGTCATTCTTACAAATTCATGTAGGCCATGAGGAGTTACAAATTCTGTTTTGCATCTGTCTTCCCCTTTGACTATGATTTGATGATAACCCTTAGCTAAATCGAGAGTTGTGAAATATTGAGCTTTCCCTAATTTATCTAGTATGGAATCAATATTAGGTAGTGGGAACTTATCGTCAATTGTTATTTCATTTAATTTGCGATAATCCACTGCTAACCGGTATTTTTGTTTTCCTGAGTTGTCTAATTTCTTAGGTATAACTATCAATGGGCTTGTATACATAGAGTTATTACGTCTTATAATACCTTGGTCTTCCATATTGGCAATCTGGGTTCTGACTTCCTCTTCGTATTTTTGAGGATATCTATAAAGTTTTAAATTAATCTGTTGATGTATTGTAGTGTTGATTTCATGCTCTACTGCATGAGTATAGTGAGTTGATCACTTTTTTAAAGTTATTTTTATTATTGGGGCTTTGTTATATTCCGAGGCTAACTTATAAAAATCATTCACTTCATAAGAAATTTGTCGTTGATCGTGATTTATTACGTTTGATGGTAACATGAATACATTGAATTGTTCTTGTGAATTTACATTGAATTCTTCTTGTGAATTTTGACCATTTGTATTGTTGGAATTTATTTGTAAATTATTAATTTCTCTGGGTATATTAGATTTCTGTCGTTGTTGTACAGAGTTATTATTGTAATTCTGTCCTTGTTGTCCAGAATTATTATTATAGTTATATCGTTGTTGTACTGAATTATAGTTATAATTTTGTTGTTGTTGTCAAGAGCTATTATTAGAATTCTGTCGTTGTTGACCCGAATTATAATTATAGTTCTGTTGTTGCTGTCCCGGATTATTGTTGTAGTAATATCGTTGCTGTCCTGAAGTATTATAGTTCTGTTGATGCTGTCCAGGATTATTGATATACATAATTATTTTGTTGTTGCCTTGAGTTTTTATTATTATTGCTATTATTGTTGTAAATACTGTTGTTAAATGGATTTTTGAAGTTTTTGTTTTCAAAAATGCGGTATTCACTTTTTATACAATTGTTTTCAAAATCAACTGAATACAACTCTTTCATAATATCTTCATAAGTAGTTGAATTTCTTATAGCATAAGCTAATGTTCCCTGGGTCATTCTTTTTATCTTATTGATAATTAATGATTCTATACCTGACAACTCTATCTGTGATTCATTCTGATAATATATTCTTAATTCATCTGCCTTATTCTTGAATGACTGCATTTTTGCAATGAGGTCACTAACATTATTGATTTTCAGTAAACTTTTTTTTTCAAATAATTCCTCTGGTCGTATATCAGCGCGATATCTGCGTCTTAGGGTCTCCTTGATGATGTTGCAATCATCAAAGTTTCGTAAATGAATAATTGCTGTTTTTACTTCTCCTTGGATCTTCTGTATATACTTATATTGTAGTTATCGCTACCTTCTTGTTAACATCATTTTCTATGTGGCTGAGGTAATATATGAATTTTATATAGTTATATAATTTATATGAATAAATGAAATGAATTAAGTTATTTACTAACTTATTTAGCTACGAATTGAAAATGTTGTTCTATATACAAGTTGGCGCAAAAGAAGTCATCCGATGTTGTTTGGCTCTTATTTTTTTTCTAAATGAAAAACTTCGATTCTGATTTGATTTTTGATTATGTTTATTTAGACCTTTAGAATTAATTGTGTTAAGTCGAGAAGATGATATCGGACAAATGGGCGCCGCCACAATTGATTGCCATACGGGCTCGTTTTATGGCATTTTCCATCACTTCGGCGAGCGTTTCGGGCGATAAATTCTCGCATTCGTGTCCTTGAGGGCTTCCAAGGTCTCAGGCTTGTTGATGTAAATACGGGACTTCAAAAAACCCCATAAAAAGAAGTCCGGGACCGTTAAATCAGGCGATCTGGCGGGCCAGTGCAAATCGACGAATTGTTACGCAAAAAAATAGACACAATTATTCCGCGTTCTTGGGGAGTGTATCGCTCCATGGCTTATTCACTTGTATTCTGTATCTGTTTAGTCCACAAATGTCAAAACAGATTTGACATTGGCGGCCATTTGCAAAAATGAGAGCATCTTCCAATAGGGTGATGTCTTTTGTGCCACCTTGTATATAATAATCTATATATACTTTAAATAGGACGAGAAAAAAATTATTAACTGCTTTTCACTCCAACAATGTTAGACCAATCAGCATGAAAGTTGGCATGTACATGTATTTCTTCATGAAGAATGTTTATATGTTATCCACTTTGTTGCAACTCGCAAGTTTTTATATATTTTCATATTTTTTTAATATGAAGTTCATTTTTTTTTGACTCTACTGTAAGTTCATTATGCTACAATACAAAAAGCTCATTGCTACAGAACTCCGTTTCTGTTTGATCATTTTTTAAAGTTAAATGGTACGGATGGCGCAAATCTATGTCACTCTATCGAAACGGGAACATTCGAAAACAGCAACAACAACATCCGAACATTTGAAAAAAAAAAAAACAAATACATGTTTGCAGAAAATTAAACAAACTAGCGGAACCCGCGGCCGACACAAACGACCGCATTCTAGAAAAAAAAATTTTTGTTTTTAAGTGCTAATAACTTCTCTATAAACAATGTTCTTTGCGAAAACTCTACTATCCCGTGATAAATGGCCCTGATCTGATCTCTCATTGAATGCTCGAACTCTATTGAGTTTCGGTGCATTCCCTTTACGCGCATGCGAGTTCCGTTACCTAATGTTTTTCCTGTATTTAAATTCCGTTTTAATAATACAAAATTTCTTTTAAAATCAATTTATGGGGAGGCAGACCACTAACTGATACAGTATTCAAAAACTCAATAGGAGAATTATTATGTTCACGTGCATCATCACTGACAATTTTATCAAAGCTGAAGTAAGCCTGCTCCTTTCCAGGCATTCGTTTTAAGACTTCTAAATTGATACCCGAATAACTGAATTTAAAATGTTAGTAGATAAAATAGTTTCCGGAATATTTCCAAATATATCATTGATGATGTTTACAGGTTCATAAATTAAATTATTCGGTATTTCAACGATATCCGAACCGAACTGAGGAAAAGCTTCCACTTCACCGTTAACAAGTGATATAAGAAACTGAACAAATTGAATTTCATGAGGAAGGGCCCTCATATTTCGAGTTAAAGTGACATGATGAAAGTTTCGATGCACGATGCAAAACAATTTTCTATGAGGGTAACACGTGAACCATGAGGAACCACTGGCAGGATTTGTCCAAAAGCACCGCATAACAAAATGGTTTTCCCCCCAAACAATTTGTCTCTATTCTCTCCCGAACTTAAGTCTCTCAGCAATTTATCAATTAATTTAAAAGCATAAAGACGACACACAGAAATTTGGTCGATTATAATCAGTGACGTAGAATTGAGAAATCTTCCTTGACTACTGTTAGGACTGATATTTGTAACTGAATTTTTCAATAATGGAATTGGTAATTTGAACACATTGTGTAAGGTCCTGCCACCGATCAAGAGAGTAAAAGCGATACCACTGAAAGCTGTGGGTATGCAACGAAGATTTAATGAATTTAGTTTACGATTAATTGCCGTTTGGACATAAGTTTTCCCACAACCTGCATGAGCCGTTAAACAAAATACATAGCTACCAGTATCATGATTCAAAACTTCTCGTAAAACACTATCTATAATATTACGTTGTTCATCATTAGCGCTATTAAACATATCTTCAAAAATATTTTCTTCTTCAACGCGGTTAGTATTATCACTGAAAACAGAATCAACAGGGAAATAAACAGGGATTGGAAGACCAAGCTCTTAACATGAAGTATTATGAGTCTGAAAATATCATCGATTATTGGAAGAGTTCGATTATAAGAAATATCATGACTTTAGTCTGTAAGAAAATCTTCACTCATATCATCTTTGAACTCATTCCATAAAAGTAACACATTCCCTGGAACATTTAAACCACAAATAAACCCAAATAATTCTTGCAATTGTCTAGGAGAATTAGTTTATTTTACTTCATTTAAACATTCACGCCATTCATTGTCATTCGATGCAATCCCCCGCGCGTGTCACGATTCCACAAAAGTAGGATACACAACCCCATTATAGAATCGTAAATCCTCAAAAGACTTGGCACCACGAACGTATAATAGATGTAACCGTAACTGAAATAACTCGACATCTTTAGGAGATACAACATACTGCTAGTACATTCGAGAACTAACTTTCTCTGCTCCACGTTGTCTAACTGTCCACTTTTTTGCTCTACCATCCCACACGAAATGTTCTGGAATTTCAATATACAGAAATTCATTTGCAGAAGCAACGTTTGTATTCAAAGATTGCTAATAATTTGGTTCCACATTTCCTTGGTGGCAATCAAGCCGAACAATTGTATGAGACTGATAATGCATTGGGAATTCAAATATCCTCCAAGCAGCCTCAGTGGAACCAACAAATCTACCATTTAAGAAATTTCGGATCTCATCTATCACGATTTCATTCGGCCCAACATTCTCAACACCAAATTCTAAAGTCGCACAATCATACCCTTCATAAACATACTTGTAAATGTATTTGACACTCTTAACAGTTGTGCAAACTTCAAAATTCAAATGACAATTGAACTTAGCTAAAAGATACGGATTGTATGGGACCACAAACCTATTATCAACGCTATGCCCACGAACATCAACAGAAACACCATAATCACGACGTCTTTATACTGGATAACCATTCACACTATCATGATAACGTTCTAAGAAATCTTTAGGAAAATTTTTAGAACATTTTTCTTCGCGCATGCACACTGAATTAGGAATCATATGACTAAGTTATGTAATTTTGGATGAGTATGAGGGTCAGGAATTTCAGCAGAAACAATTTTATCAATACTTTCAATACTATCAACTCTATCATCATTTTCCAAAGTCAACAAAATATGTGCAGGAGGGAGACCACGTTTTTGAAATTCAATTGTGTAAATAATAGCATCAACTTTACCGAATATCTGGTTTTTAACTATCAAGTTGATCAGTTTATTAAATTATTTTAAAAATGCGAACAACAATATCAGGTCGAAAGGTCGGGCCAATTTGGATTACATGTCATAGTTATGAGTAAAAAAGGTTTTCCCTTTCGCTGTACAACACACATAGCATCTAAGTAATTCTGGAACATATTTCGGGGAGAACCTATGAATGTGGAAGGCAAAATTACTTTATGACCAAGCATTACCATTTGGATTGTGCTTTATAAAATCACTTTAGTTATTATAAAGGTCAGCATGTAGAGCAACCTGATTTTGTTTAATGAAATGTAATCAGGTACTTTCAATTCGAACGTACATATCAACGATCCACTGAAGAAATAATTTTTGGGAAGAATCCAGAAGACTAAAATCATCACGAATAGCAAGACGATAACATGTATACTGTAACATAATAACTTTGTTTCGAGGAGCATGAGAATTAGAAGTGGAAGCAATGTTATGTGACATATTTACATGCCAACCGGTATCACCATTAGGACATACAAAGGATATGCCAACGGATCTAATGAAGAGTCCAATACAGAAACATTATGAAGTTCTCGTGAAAATTTCGGAAAAACAACCGTACCTCTCTCAAAAGGCGGTTCACCGTCATCGCTTCTAAAAATAGCTACAACATCAGTCTGAATAGCATTGTTATATCTACGAAGATCACACTCTTTATTCACCTTAATCATCATACAAACATTAGCAGTTGTATTTTCAGGACGGTGACAATATTCAGCCATTGCACAGTGGTCCGGCGTCCGGACAAAATTCAATTTTTCAACATTTTTGAAATAAAAATTTGATAATGCAGATGTTTTCTTAAATATTCAAGGCAGATTTCATGAAAATATTACTTAATTTAAAAAATTTTTCATTGTAGTTTTTTGACTTTAAACATGAAATTGTATGCAAATCGTACTTCATACAAGAGTTTCGTTTTCATGTCTGCAAATAAATATTACCATTTGATTGTTAACCAAATATTGAAAAAAAAAAGATAATTGAATATATTAACGGAAACAGTAATAATTCTCTTAAGTTGTGGTACAAAATCCAATTTTTTTTTTTTGAAATTTCAAAATTTTTCGAAAATTTTTGTTTTAAAGATCATTTTTTCGAGTGGTCCACACCGGTCCACTTGAAATCAACATGAGTGATGTAGCCACATATTTCAGCTATGATCTCAAACTGAAACCTGTTGCGCAAAGTTGCGCAAATTAAAAATAATGTAGCTTTTGTGCATTTACCCACAGGCAAAACGTTACATATGGCTTATGCAATTTTGTGTAAAAGACAGAAAAAGACATCACAGACCCCATCAGCATTAAGAGACAACTAAAAAAAAAAAAATTTTATTAAAAAAACAAAATTTTTTTTTAATATTATTACAATATTAATATGATATATGTACCTATATATAACACTATATACAATAAAATTATATATAATAATATAACATTTTTATCTGTCACTGGAGGAACGGGCATAAGCCGATTAGAATATTAACGAACATCTGAGAATTGCTTGTAATAATAAAATCAAAATGACGTATAGTTTTGAAAAAAAGGAGTTATTTATTTTTTTGCGTTCTTCAGAAAAAAAAAGTTTTGAGTCAAAGAAGTTAGAATTACAAGATTACGTTCTTGAGAAGCTTCAATACCATGATGATAGTGTGAAAGAATTGAAAGATCAGGTTTTGAAGATTGTTAGTAATTTTTGTAAAGATATTAATAGAAAATTAGAACGATCTAACAGACATTGGGGTCGCGTATTAAATGAGAATGCATCTTGGTTAGCTGGAAAAATTGATTTTCCCTTAAACGACAACTTTAAATCCTCTTCATCTGGCTCTGGTAGCTGTACTAATGTTGGCCGCCCCGTACAAACATTCAATGATGTTTGCGAACGTTCCAAGAGACGTAAAGTAGAGAATTTACGTAAATCAAGCGGGCCTGAATTGGCGTATGCTGCATCAGTAAATTTGCGTTCAGAAGGTAACGTTCAGGGTGCAATTTTAGTGAGACATGTAGCACATACTTCTAAAATGGTTGAAGACATTCCTAAGCCCATTAAAACTTTTACCTCTTATACCAGCGATGAAGCTTTAGCTTTCTTGGTGGCTAATAGACTGACAAAGCATCAGTATCTTTCTATAAGATCTGGTGCAATAGAAAGAGGAATTGACCTATATCCTTCTTACCATAAAATTCTCGAAGCTAAGAAAAGGTGTTACCCTGACCAGATTACAGTAAGCGAACATAGTGCAGAAATTCAGTTGCAATCACTGCTCGACCATTTATCAAAACGTTTAGTTGAAATTGCAGAGTCTGTTTTGATCACCCTTCCTTCCGAATGTATCCCAAATTTGATTTTAATTGTTAAGTGGGGCTTTGACGGTAGTTTGGGCCATTCAGCTTATAAACAGAGATCAATTGAAATTTTTGATGACCAAAACCTCTTCATAACTTCACTAGTACCTATAGAATTGTACACAAATATGTCTAATACAACAGAGAAAATAATCGTTTGGAAAAATGATCGCCCATCATCTTCCCGAACTTGCGTGCCTATTAGACTTCAGTTCATAAAAGAGAGTTCGATAGTTTCTTTGAAAGAAAGGGATTGGGTACAAAGTCAAATAGATAATTTAACACCAAGTAAAATTAAACTTAATGAATTAAATATATCAATTTCGCATAAAATGCTACTCACCATGGTAGATGGCAAAGTATGCAATGCTCTTACCCACACATCATCATCTCAAAAATGCTATGTATGTGGGTCAACGCCAATAATGATGAACAAAATCGAAGAATCAATTCTAAAGGAAACCGATCCATCTACATTTCAGTTTGGCTTGTCCACTTTACATGCATGGATAAGATTTTTCGAATGTTTACTACACATATCATATCGATTAGAGTTCAAAAAATGGCAGGCTAAGAAGTCTAGAAGAAAAAAATAGTTTCAAAAATAAAAAGACATCTGTCCAAGCAGCATTCAAAAGTCGAATGGGATTATTGGTGGATATTCCTAAAACGGGTGGTAGTGGAACGACAAATGATGGGAACACGGCTCGCAGGTTTTTTAATGATCCTGAAGTATCATCAGAAATTACTGGAATTGATATTCATTTAATCAAGCGGTTTGCCACTATTTTACAAACATTATCGTCTGGTCTTGATATTAATATTGAAGCATTTCAAAAATATGCCCTTGATTCTGCTAAACTATTTGTCCAACTATATGATTGGTATTACATGCCGGCTTCCGTGCACAAAATATTAATTCATGGGAGTTTAATTATTAAACATGCTTTGCTGCCTATTGGCCAACTCTCCGAAGAGGCTCAGGAAGCACGCAATAAGGATTTGAAAAATTTTAGACAAAACAATACACGAAAAATGTCGAGAACTGACACAATGACAGATTTATTAAATGCTTTGCTTTGTTCATCAGATGTAGTTATAATATCAAAAACTAAGGTTCCGAAAAACAAGCCAAAACCATTTTCAAAAAAGGTTCTTGCGCTTTTAAATTTGAAAAATGATCCAGCCTTAGAAAACAGCTCATCAGAAACCGAGGATTCTGAATCATAAAAAAAAATTAAAAATGAAAAACAAAAAAACAACTAAATATCCAAAAAAAAAAATTTAAAAACTAAAACAAAAAAAAATTTAAAAATTAAAAAAAAATTTAAAAATTAAAAAAAAAGAAATTAAAAAAAAAATTTAAAAATTAAAAAAAAAAAAATTAAAAAAAAATAAAAAATAAAAAAAATCTAAAAACAAAAAAAAAATTAGGAGAGAATAACCTTACCGTAGGCCTGCGAAAATCCTTTAGCTATACCCTCCCCGCGGGTGCCGACTGGGCAATGGGTACCACCGTTTGCAGTGTTGCTGGGTCTACCTGATTTGCAGCAATGCAAACAGGTGGTACCTAGCCAAGACCGTTGTACGAACTTCCCTGTATCTCCTCGGAGGATAACTTTACATGTTACCCCAAGGAGGGATAGGGGAGCTAGTACAAAGGTCATTGCTAAGAGGTTCCTGGCAGTAGGAATAAAATGCTAGGGGTAGGGACCCCCGAATAAAAAACTCAAATGGAGGCTGGAAAAGATGAAGATACACGAACCGGGATATCGGTTCAAACGTCGGTGGGAGAATTGGCTGCTACCACCGGCGGGCACGGGAATTCTATGAACCGTGTCGCCAGTGGCCAAACCTCTACTGTAACGGGAGCAGGTTATAGTGGTTGTAATGTTACTGCCAGTACAAGCACAAAAAAAGGGTTAGCCATCAGGGGTACTGCAGTCGATATAGACTCGGACCTCGAAAGCGTGAGTAGCGTGGCAACCATGAACACAGCTGCCGAGGAAGAGCTTCTGAGTTCCCCAAAGGCCTCGACGCCAGGTACCACATCCGTTAGCAGGAGTGGGCCGAAGAAGAGGCCCAGTAAGGAAAGCTTGAAAGCACTTGCTCAATATAAGGCAGCTGTGAAAATAAAATTACGCCTGGGAACTAAGGTGACTCTATCGTCTAAAGAACGGGAGGACCTTAAATGGGCAACTGAGACTGTCACGAAAGGTAGAGAGCACTTCGCGCAGAGTGATAAACATGCGACGACGCATCCTGCCTTCGTGAACAAAATTGAGGAGAATGTTGCGAAGAGTATCAAAGAGCCGAAAAGACAGAGGTCTAAGGATGAAGAAAAGCCTGAGGCCAAACGTCTTCGCACACAGAAACCTGATACACCAATTGACCAGCCAACCACTTCCAAGAAGGCGATGAAAGTCAATGAAGTAGCTAAACGGCACTTGATCGTAGCGCTCATTGACCGGAATCACCCGAATGGACAGATGACGGCGGATCAATGGAGACAGGTGGATTCAAAAATTTTAAATGCCATCGTTAAAAGGCTGACGGATGAACCCGACAAACCCTCGCCCTCGTTTGAAGGAGCAGGGTGGTATATGGGAGTTAAAATCCTTAAATGCAACGATGAGCTAACTTTGAAGTGGATTACGGAGGTAGCTCCCAAGATAGAAGGACTTTGGGAAGGCGCGAAGCTGGAGATAGTGGATAGAAACGATATTCCGTGTGTACCGCGTGCCAAGGTACGAGTACCTAACACGTTAAAACCGGAAGTCACTCTACTGCTATTCCGGCGGCAGAATCCTGATGTTCCAACTATCGATTGGAAGCTGCTTCACGCCAGTAAACCAGACAAAAAAGGCAATCAAGATCTGATCCTCCAAATAAACAAAGAGGCAGAGGACATACTATACCAGCGTCACGGGAAGATGTCGTGGGGAACGGGTAGTGTATACCTGCGCCTCAAGAAACGTCACCCGAAGGATGGTAACGTCAACACGCTGGAAGCGGGAGAAGTAGAGAGGGATCTCGGACTCGAATCTGTGACCAACTCTACTGAAACCCTTCAGCTGCACGGGGAAGAAAAGATGGAGGGGACAGACGGAGTGTCGGCGACTACAGCTACACCCGTACAACGCATTGCTGAACCTGATGGGGAAAGTATTGCAAATAAACCTCCATCACAGTAAGGCGGCTTCGGCCGAGCTGCTCCTCACGTTAGAGGAAGGCAGCTATGACGTGGCCCTGATCCAAGAGCCCTGGCTATCCTCCGGGAACAAGGTCTCTGGATTGGGGTCGAAAAACTACAGAATTTTTCATGCTGCAATGGTAAGGAAGATTAGATCTGTCATCCTTGTAAAGAAAAATATTAACGCATATTTATTATCCAATCTTAGCACAGATGACCTGGCAGTGATTGTCGTAGAGGGGGACGATGGGCACAAACTCCTTGCCTCCTGCTACATGGCACACGACGCCGAGGCACCGCCCATGGAGCTACAAAATCTCGAGGAGGCCGGTCAACGTGGATGGAGGATAGTGGTAGGTGCAGACGCTAATTCGCACCACCCTCTATGGGGTAGTAAGGACATCAACCAACGTGGTGAGTACCTCTTTAACTATATATTACAGTATAATGTAAGTATAGCAAATAGGGGAAATATTCCAACTTATAAGGGTCCAACATCGGAGGATGTATTGGACATAACTCTCTTTTACGGTGACAATATGCAGATCTTGGATTGGAAGGTGCTTGAGCAACCCTCCTTCTCCGATCATAGTTATATAAGTTTCACTGTAGATATAAAGATCCCACTAGGAACGAAAGACATATTTAGGAACCCTAGAAATACGAACTGGGGCCAATATGAGAACTTGTTAAAGGGATACTTAAGAAATGTTCCTCAGATCACTACTAGCAGCGACGTTGAGGCAGTGACAGAACTCATAACATCTAAAATCCTTCTAGCTTACCATAAATCCTGCCTGCCTACGAGACTTGGACGCAAATCCAAGCCCCCATGGTGGAATAAGGACGTTGGTAAGCAAAGACAGGAACTTAGAGAGTTCTTTAAGCTAGCCAAACTTGCTGATTGTGAAGAGTGCTGGAGAGAATATAAGACACTACTATCGCTATACAAAAAAGAGATAAGGAGAGCCAAGAGGAGATCCTGGCAGATCTTCTGTGGTAATTTGGACAAGACTTCTGAGGCGTTGAGACTTCGGAAAATACTAGCCAAGTCTCCTATAATCCCTTTACTAATCCGCAAAGACACAGGCGAATGGACCAAAGACGGAAAGGAAACGCTGGAAACTCTTATAGAAGCCCACTTCCCTGAGGTTTCAGACGCAACTGTAACGACACGGGGTGTAATAAATGAGGTGTGTGAAGGCTTAATTACATCGGTTAGACTGGAATGGGCCTTAAAATCGTTTGAACCCTTTAAATCCCCGGGACCAGACGGCATCTTTCCTGCGCTCTTGCAAAAGGGTTGTGCTGTACTGACACCATGGCTTAAAGGAATCTTCAGGAATTGCCTGAGGTTTAATTATGTTCCGAAGAACTGGAGACTCTCAAGGGTTGTTTTCATACCAAAGCCAGGTAAGAGCAGCCACTTGTATCCAAAGGACTATCGGCCAATAAGCCTCACTTCATTCATACTAAAGACGTTTGAAAGACTATTGGACTCGTATATTAAGGAAAAGGTTTCACCGTATCTAATATCGAGAGACCAACACGCCTATACGAAAGGCAAGTCCACTGAGACTGCGCTTCATAAGGTCGTGATGCAGATAGAAAGGGCCATACAGTACGGAGAGTATGCCATAGGTGTCTTCCTTGACATATCAGGAGCCTTTAACAACGTTTCGACAGAAGCGCTGTTAGAGGGTCTTGAATCAATTGACGCACATCCATCCATACGGCACTGGATCGGCAGTCTACTGAACTGCCGGACAGTGGTGGCTGAATGGGGTGCGACGAGTCTGGCAAGGAAGGCAAACAGAGGTACGCCTCAAGGGGGCGTAATCTCTCCGCTGCTTTGGACACTTGTAATGAATAAAATTCTTAATAAAATGCGAGGTGGAGGTGCAAGGTTAACTGCCTATGCAGATGACCTGGCCGTAATCATCTCAGGCAAGTGCCTTAGCTCAATGAGTCAAGTACTCGAGGGGGCACTTAAAGAAATTAAAGACTGGGCAAGCAATGTGGGACTGGATGTGAATCCAGACAAGACGGACTTAGTACTTTTTACAACAAAATACAAGATTCCGCACTGGCTCCCTCCTAAATTAGGAAACATTGTACTGGCACCAAAGATGTCTACAAAATATCTTGGAGTCATATTGGATAACAAACTGACGTGGAAGTTAAATGTGGAAGAAAGGGTGAGGAAAGCTCTCAATGCCTTTTACGCTTGCAGGAAAATGCTCGGAAAGACATGGGGTTTATCTTCCCGTCTAACATATTGGATGTACACGGCAGTGGTTAGACCCATATTACTCTATGGTATCTTGGTATGGTGGACAAGTGTCAACAAAAAGACATACGTCAAAAAGTTGGAGAAGGTACAGAGAATCGTAGGGCTTTGTATAACTGGTGCAATGCGCACCACCCCTACAACAGCACTTGATAGAATACTCGACCTTCAACCTATAGGCTTGGCAGCGAAGAACACTGCAAAGAAGTCTGCGCTAAGACTAAAGGTAACAGGACAGTTGATACAGAGGCCTTATGGTCACAGTAAGATACATGAAGGTTTAAACAATAGCTCTGACTATGTTGTTCCCCAGGCCAACTTCAATGGAGGGCCTAGTGTAGTAATAGAACATAATGGGTGGCAAAGGGGACTCCAGTTTGGCGGTCATACTTGCAACCTGTTTACAGACGGATCTAAAATGGCAGAGGGAGTGGGGGCTGCAGTATTCTGCTCAGAGCTTGACCTTAAACGGTCATATAAGCTTCCGGACTACTGCAGCGTGTTTCAGGCTGAGATTTATGCGGCTACAAAAGCTGCAGAATTAACAGCCGAGCTCTAAACTCCCAAATAAACATATTCATCGACAGCCAAGCAGCCATAAAGGCAATAGCGGCGGTGATGACGAAATCGTACTGTGTTCAACAATGTAGAACCAAAATCGACGAACTCTGTTTGGACAGACGAGTCACCATCTTTTGGGTACCGGGACATAAAGGAATTGAAGGGAACGAAGAAGCAGACGCACTCGCTAAAGCTGGCGCTAGCCAAGCTGAGGTAAGTGCGTCATACTTACGTCCCTCTCTGTCCACGTTAAAAACAGAAATAGACGAAGCAACGATTCAGGAGGCGAAGGGAATGTGGAATGGCACACTCTCTTGCAGAACCGCAAAAATCATGCTTCGCTCTGTTAATAATAAGACTACCAACTACATCTTAGCTCTCCCAAGAGAGGATTGCAAGTTATTAGTCGGAATACTCACGGGACACTGTTTAACACCTTCCCACGCAGCCAAATTGGGCTTGATACAGAGTGATGCATGTACATCATGCCACGAGGTAAATGCTAGGGGAACTCTAGAACACCTACTTTGCCAATGTCCAGCTCTCAACAGATCACGCTTTAGCTATCTCGGATCTGTATCTTTCCTCTCCTTGGAAAGTATCGCGGATCAGAAAAGTAGCAATTTATTAAAGCTCGCAAAAAAGTGCATAAAAAACAGCATTTAAAAAGTCTCCATACTTCTTCTTGGCAACACAAAGGACCATTATTGGTCTATGTGAGATCTCTTGATCAGCCAAGCAAACCTAACCTAACCTAACCTTACCGTAAACCTCCACGTGGTACTCTCTGGGGTAGTGAAAAATGTAAAAATGAACTCACCAGCTAATTACGGAAGTAAAAATGTATTTATAGTATTGAATGAATTTAAAATTTGCTAAAACTAAGGTCAGATTCGTCATCACTGATCCTTAAAACCCCTAAATATATATTTTCAGCTTAATTAAATGAGTTTTTGAATTTTGTCCGCCAACGCCTTCTGGTCGGACCACTGTGCATTGGTCTAGTGACCGTAGTGAAT